>OW026523.1:31684635-32182158 GCA_932274085.1 Protocalliphora azurea | reverse complement strand
AATATAATATAATATAATATAATATAATATAATATAATATAATATAATATAATATAATATAATATAATATAAATTAATATAATATAATATAATATAATATAATATAATATAATATAATATAATATAATATAATATAATATAATATAATATAATATAATATAATATAATATAATATAATATAATATAATACAATATAATATAATATAATATAATATAATATAATACAATATAATATAATATAATATAATATAATATAATATAATATAATATAATATAATATAATATAATATAATATAATATAATATAATATAATATAATATAATATAATATAATATAATATAATATAATAAATATAATATAATATAATATAATATAATATAATATAATATAATATAATATAATATAATATAATATAATTTAATATAATATAATATAATATAATATAATATAATATAATATAATATAATATAATATAATATAATATAATATAATATAATATAATATAATATAATATAATATAATTTAATATAAATTAATATAATATAATATAATATAATATAATATAATATAAATTAATATAATATAATATAATATAATATAATATAATATAATATAATATAATAAAATATAATATAATATAATATAATATAATATAATATAATATAATATAATATAATATAATGTAATATATTATAATATAATATAATATAATATAATATAATATAATATAATATAATATAATATAATATAATATAATATAATATAATATATAATATAATATAATATAATATAATATAATATAATATAATATAATATATAATATAATATAATATAATAAAATATAATATAATATAATATAATATAATATAATATAATATAATATAATATAATATAATATAATATAATATAATATAATATAATATAAGTTAATATAATATAATACAATATAATATAATATAATATAATATAAATTAATATAATATAATATAATATAATATAATATAATATAATATAATATAATATAATACAATATAATATAATATAATATAATATAATATAATATAATATAATATAATATAATATAATATAATATAATATAATATAATATAATATAATATAATATAATATAATATAATATAATATAATATAATATAATACAATATAATATAATATAATTTTCGATATTTTTCATTTCATCATTTTGAACCTTTATTGGTCTGCCATATCAGCTATGTGTTAGACATAATTGAAATGTTCTAAAAAAATTAGTTATTTATATAACTTCGCATAACTGTTTTTGGGAAAAAATTTTTTTTTGCAAGTTTTCTTTCAAATCCTTGTAAAATTTTATTAGGGTATAAACCATTCATAAAAAAATTCCCTAAATAGTCAATAACTACGTTAAACTAAAAAAAAGTATTTATAAAATGTTTATTCCATATCAAAGCGGAATTGACATATGCGATTTCAATGAAATTCACTACAGGCATCGTCTATTGGAAGTGTCTTTTAAATATAAACTTTTAGAATCAGGCCTCTTTCTGGTCCAAAAAAATAAAAAAGTTCTGGAGAAAGAAATTGTAGTAATGAACAAAGAGAAACACTTAGACAACTGGAGACTATTAACACAAGAAAGAAAGAAATAAAAAACTCCTCAAAGTTAAATTGTATCTTCGTATGAAGCAAAACCCAAAATAGAGGAATCAAAATTCAATAGTTTACATTCTTAAAGTATATATCCATAAAGATTTCCATGCGTTTTATGAAAATTTAATGTTTAAAATGTTTAAAAATATTCAATTATTTAATGTTTACACTATAAACTTTCTAATTTATATATTAGTACCCATTATAAAAAAAACATAAAATATAATTTTAATGGAATAAATAAACGATATATTTATAGACTTTTATGTAAAAATTTACATTTCAGCTGGTTATTCTTATGACATTCTTAACTGCTGGTTTATCTTATTATTATTAATGACATCATTAAAAAATACGTAACAGTTGGAAGAAAAAATTAATTATTAAGAATTCATATCCACATGGAATAAGTTATTTCTTGGAAACTTTATTAAATTTTCAAAGCAAGATTTTGCGAATCAAAACAGTTACTTGTAAATAATATTATAAATCAAAAAATAATTTTATTAAAAATTAAACATTTTGCTGGAAAAAGAAATGTGTAGTTTTTTTTAAAGATTTTATTGTTGCTCTCTTACATTTAATCATCCTTATTTTGTTTCTGAAACAAAAATTTAGACATTCGCAGAAAAATATTTCAGAATTATAGATGATACTTTCAATAGTGATAACAAAAAAGTATTCGTTAAAGGTATTGGCAGTTCTGTTCCAATTGAGGAAATAAAAGAGGCTCTTAAGTCCGAAGGTCAACTCCGTTCAAAACATAATAAATAAAAATAAAACACCTGCACCACAATTGCATACAACTCTTCCCAAAGCATTTTGCAAACTACCGTGATTGCTCTGTGTACATACAAATTAAGGAAACTTCAAAAGCAAGAAGACCTCTATATATGCTCAATATCAGGATTCTAGTTTCTCAAGCTTACCAACTTCTAGTTCACAGTATAGAAGTTATGTGCATAAAATTGGTTAACAATTATTGTATGCCCATGCAGATTTTTCTACGTAAATATTCAGTAACATATTCATTAAGAATATGTTACTGGAACGCTAACGGCCTAACCCAACATAAATATGAAGTACAACAAGAAATTGATGTGCTAATAATAAATGGCTTCTACACCTACGACACAAAAAGTCCAAGTGGTAGTGTGGCATGTGGTGGTACTGCAATCTTACTCCGCAATGAGATAAAGCATTTTCCAATGCCAGAATTCAAAACGGATTACATCCAAGCTGCTTTAATAAATATACCTCATAATAAAACAACAATATCCTCAGTATATTGTCCTTCAAAATATAATATTAATCCAGATCAGTTTCTTGACTATTTTTCCACCTCAGGAAAATATATAATGCTAAGCACACATTTTGGGGTAGGAAACTATTTGAGTCAATATTGTTTAACAAACTAGATTCCCGGTCGGTAGACATCAATAAGATTCGTGGCTTATTGACTTTGCCATAAAGTCAAATATAAAACGCAATTCCCTGAATATGAAAAAATATTCTGCCTAGCCAAAAATATGCAAAATATGCTGTTAGGGCGAAAACATGCTGTAACAAACCGATGCTTAAATTTTTAAAATTGTCTGATACTAATAAATAAGCAACAGTTTGGTTCATTTGAAGCCCAGGAAAAATATGACTTTGGTTATGATTTACTTTAAGAAAATATTTAATAAAATTTTCTTGAATGCTATGTTAGAAAACTAAAGTATAGCATTTTATTACTTTAGAGAACAATTATTGTTTGTTTTTAATTAATGATAATAATGACGCTTATATATATATATATATATATATATATATATATATATATCTATATTTATATCTATATCTATATCTATATCTTTATCTATATCTATATCTATATCTATATCTTTATCTATATCTCTATCTATATCTATATCTACATCTATACCTGTATCTATATCTATATCTATATCTATATCTATATCTATATCTATATCTATATCTATATCTATATCTATATCTATATCTATATCTATATCTATATCTATATCTATATCTATATCTATATCTATATCTATATCTATATCTATATCTATATCTATATCTATATCTATATATATATCTATATCTATATCTATATATATATATATATATATATATTTTTTTTTTTTTGTTTTTAAATAATTAATAATAATTAAACAAATTTTTAATAAATTGGTTCTTGTGCCCCACTTCTGAAAAATCCTTCAACGTGCATAAATTCCATTCAAATGTTAGTTTAAAGATAATATTTGATACAAATAAGTTTTATATAAATAAAAATCATAGTGGCAAATATACTCTTTTAAACAGAGTTGCCAACTAGGGGAACATAAATGCGGAGAAATGTTAAAAAAAGGGCAAAAGTGGCTAAATTAAAAACACAACGGTTTTCTGGTACAATCAACGCACATTTGGTGAAAAATCGCAGAAAAGGGCTAAAATTTAGACTTTTTTTGAAAAGAAAAAAACAAAAATATAAACATTTTCGACAAAGAATCAATATTTCGTATATGGTGCGTCTTAAAATATTAATAGCAAACTGACTAAATTAAAATACAGGTTATGAAGTTTTTGTTTTATGAATCCAACATTTTTAATTTCTTTTAATACATTTCCATTCAAACAATTTTATTTGTTGAAGATAGCTTTCCAAAAAATAAGTTTCTTTAAAATTTGTTAAGATCATTTTAAAAATTGGGACTGAACTTTTAATGTTGTTCGGAAAAATATTTGAAAAGAAATATTTAAACTGTAAAAAATAATAATAATAATAATAATAATAATAATTAAAAACTGAGCAAAGTTAATATTACCCCATTAAAAATATTTGGAAAAAAAGTAAAAAGGAACTAAAAAGACTAAAAGAAAATTGTCAAAAGTGCTATATTTGCGCGTTTTTTTTAATTTCGGGCTAAAAACTATTTTTCGCGTTTCGAACTACTAAAAACGGGCTAAATCTAGCACGAAAAAGGCTAAGCTGGCTTCATTGCTTTTAAATTAAATGTATAACATAGCATGACACTTTTTATCATAAATTTTCTTCTGTTTGTGTATTTATACAAATTAGTTTTGTTTTATTTAAATTTTTAATGCCTTGCATATTTATATTTAATAAATATTAACACTGGTAATGCAGTAAAATGTATAGCGTCCAATTGCATGTTACTATATATAATTTTCACTAAATCTCGAAGAATAATTAAAAAATCGTGGAGCCAGCAAAATATACGTCTGTTTGTCGTGAGAAAAACAAACAACAAAAGAAAATCTGTAATTATCATGTTACAAAGGTAAAAACAACTTCACGTATCGTCACCCTTGGTAGCAAGTGTGCATATAATTTGTGGGGCTTGCAAAATGCCTTGTTTGATCAAGTCCTTTTCTCGCAATTCAATTAAGCACGCTTGGCCAAAGAGCCACGTCTCTTCAAACTTTTAGAAGCAACTGATGGAGTGATAAATTTGTACTGAAGAACTTCTTTGTACAATTTTTCGTAGGTGCCTTTGTCGAAAAGTACTTGACTGTTAATCTTGTCCCTTACTTTTCCTTTGGACCACTTCTTTTTCTTGGCTTTAACCCCACCACTTCTTTCCTTCTTCTTTTGTGGTTTTTATGACTGTTTAGCCGAAGATGTACGGTCCGATACTTGTATTAAGAGTATTGTATATTTATATTAAAACTTATTTATGCTTTATATTATGTTATTTATGAGTTTTAGGGTAATTCCCGGAAGTGGCCTTTATATGGGACCAATTATAGGCCGATTGTGAAAAAATTTGCCACTATGATTTTTATTTATATAAAACTTATTTGTGTCAAATATTATCTTAAACTAACATTTGAATGGAATTTATGCACGTTGAAGGATTTTTCGGAAGTGGAGCACAAGAACCAATTTATTAAAAATTTGTTTAATTATTATTAATTATTTAAAAACATGAAGAGAGTACGTAAAAATTTGAATGCGTTAGAGTATTTGGTTTGTTTACGCTCTTTGTTGCGAATGTGTTTGTTATATCTAGCATACAAAAAATAATGTATTTTGTTTTTGCTTAACCATGCGATATGAACCTGCCTTGTTGAAAGCTAGAACAAAAGTAAATGATTTTTTTTTTTTAATTTACTCGCAATTATTTAGCTTCGTTAATCTTCGTGTTGTATTTGTGAAAATGCCGAAAACACTCGGCTCCGGAGTATTATGGGAGCTGGTGTTTCATTTAAATGGCAGAAATGCTTATATGTATATTTCTCAACGAGGAGAGTGTATAAAATAAAAATATTTGTGATCTACAGCAGGGCTGTCAGATGTGGCAATTTTTCGCCAAACGTTGCGATTTTTAATTGGTTTTGGCGACTGAATTTTCCGTTTGACGACATGGCTAATTTTTTTGGCGCTATACAACATGGTGGCGATTTGTTTGGCTAATTTGTAAAATTTTATTAATTAGACAATTGTGAAGAAAAGCTATTAAATTTTATTACTAGAAATCGACTATTATTAGTAATTGCCTTAATAAATAGCTTCAACTTAGTTTACAAAATCTTATCGCCAAAAAATATATTTTACAATACTTATGTATGTATTAAATGTTTGATAATTTCTTTTTCATCATATTTCAAATATTATTAAGCATATTAATGATTTCGATCACAATGAAATTAACCTTTATGAATAAGTTAATTCTTTGAAATAATTTATAAGTTTAATAGGACCAATGTTGTTATATAGTGTTGAAATTATTCTTTTAAAAAAATATAATAAAGTCCAATAAATTTTAAAAGTTGATGACCTAAAAAGGGGCTATATGCCAGAAAAATGTATTTTAAGTTTTTTTATTCAATTACACTGTTCCCGAAAATGAGAGTAATTTTTTTTTAACAATGTGGGCACCTAATGGGTTAAACTAAATAGACGACGATAAATTTGTTAACCATTTTTAAAAGCGCTCGTTTTTTAGATATATAATTTTGAAAGGCTAAAAAAGAGTTCAGGAAAATTTATTTTTCTAGCTTAAATATAATAATTTTCCCCCTTTTCACAAACTACTTTTTAATTTAAAATGCATTTGAAATAAAATTCTCTAAAATGTATTTTAAATTTTAAATTGGTTGATGATTAGGGTTTTTAATTCTTGAATTTAAACAGTATAAACAATTAAGATTCCATTGAAGTATATGATAATGAATCTTATTATCAAATATATTTTAGACATTAATAAACAAAACTTTAAACTGGCAAAAAATATTACTATAATTCTGTAAGTTAGCTAACTGTTCAAACAAAAAATTAAAAACATTTAAAATCGGGCTTAAAGTGACTTAATTTATGACTGAAATATTTATTCAATCAATTTATTGTTTAATATACATAATTAATGTACCTTATATTTTTCTAATTTTCATTTAATTCGCTGCTTTCATAAATAACTTTAATCTCAAATATAGCGCATACGAGCGCTAGCTTGTTAAAGCTGAATTTACATTTACAAATTATACGAAATTTTAAATACCAAAATTGTACGACACAACATTTTAGTTAATTTTTTAGTATTTCTTTAAAAAATCAAATAAAATTTTAAGTTTTACTTCTGCTAAGAAACAACAGGTAATTGATAAACTTTCGATGAATAACTGTTTTGCTCTCTTGAGTGATGATATAAAAATTAATCATACAAAAATGACAATTCTATTCCAAAATAATCTAAAAAGATGCCGTGCAAGAGAAAATAATAGTAGTATACGCTGAGAATTGTTATAGAAAATTTCTCATTACCTAAACAACAGTAAGAAAAATTTTTATACATTTCAAATTAAAAGTAGTAAAGGTTTGACTGTTGTCATTAAAGGAATAGAGCCCAGTGTTGAACCAATTGAAATCAAGGAAGCCCTGTAAGAGTTGGGCTATCAAATAAAAGTTGTGGTAATATTTTTAATAAAGATAGGATTTCCCAACCAAGGCTTAGAGTTGAATTGGAGCCGAACGTAGAAACTATTGAATTATAGTCACTATAAAGGAACCTCTTAAGAGAAATGGACCTGTCCAATGTGTCAATTGCCAGGAGTTCGGTAATACTAAACATTATTGTATGTGTAGCATGCGGTGGTCTACATTCATCATCAGAAATGGATATTGTGAAAAAAGGTCTCAAGAGAAAATGTGGCAACTGCGGTGGCGATAATTCGGCCAATTACCGTGGGTGCCCAGTATAAGGAATTATTGAAAAGTTGTTGAAGTAGCACCTGTAAACACCATTACTAAACAAATGAATTCTGGAGTAAGCGTTAGTAATGAGGGTATGGCTTTAGTTAGTAATGAGGTATTAGTTTAGTTAACGAGTATAGCCACTCTTGGAAATATCTTCTATGCCAATATGCCATAAACTGACTGTTTCCACGTTTGCTGATCACACGACAATACTCAGTTCCCTTGAAAATCTGCACATAGCATCCATCCAACTTGATATTTACCTCCGATGTGTGGAAACATGGTTAAAAAACTGACGTATACGAGTAAATGAATTAAAATGCTACCATGCACAGTGGGGCAGAATCGAAATTTTTTGGAAATAAATCTGTAACTTCTGATAGGCTGGTTGGATTTTCATGAAATTTGGTATAGGCATAGCAGAGGAGTGTACAATGTTAAGTTTAGAAGGGGGTACTTCTGTCATAAAAAATTTGTAATCACTTGCTAAATTTTTGTTTCTCGTCCGATTCCAAATATTTTTATATACTTTTGCAGGCCCAATAAATAAAATGCTTACATGTCCTGTTTATCTCTTATAGTTTTCGAGTCATTTGCGTTTGAATTTTTCAGCACCATAATTTTGCATGTTCTTTGTCCAGTTTTTTTCATATATATCCTAGTATTTCCGACCGATTTTATTAGTTTTAACTAGTTAAAGAAGAAAATTATCTGTTGACTAAAAAAAATTTGAAGTCGATATCTTTACCGAATCCAAAAATAAACGATTTTGAATCTGAAAATTGCAAAAAAGACAACTTTCTTTGTTTTTTAGCCGGAAAAGTATCTACACCCTTTTTTATCTAAAATAAAATTTTCTTTAGCAACATATAACAATTTTACACTTTTCTGAAAGATAACTTCACAGAGATGACTTTAAGATAAAAAACAAGTCCAATAACTCAATTGGTCATGGTACACACCCTCCCGAATTCGATCCATTTTATATGAAAGTTTTGATTTTAGATCATATTTTCTCAAATCTAAAAGCACAAATCGACAAGCGGAATATATTTTAAGAATTTTCAATATATTGTTAAAAGTTTTAAATTAAAATCTATGGGACTTTGGGAAAATGTGGATTCTATAGCCAAAAATGTAAAAAATCCCATTTATGGGAATTTTGATTAGTTTATTTGGGAATTCAGGAAAACCCTACCCCTGATTGAAATTTGGTTAACGCTCTTTTATTTATATTAATAAGATCCACATATCTTGCAAATTTTATTAAGATATCTTTATAAACAAATATGTTATTACAATTAAAAAATTTGTATTTTCTTCAAAAACCCCAAATTGGACCTTTTGTTTGGTTTATTTCTAAATAGCGAAAGAAATTTCAAAAATATATATTCCAAATTAAGCTTATCCTTTAGCATTTAAACTTCTATATTTCCAATTTATTGTATATATAACTATATTTTTACAAACTTGCAACTTTTGTGAATAATTACTTCGAAAGTTATGAATATCTCTGTATATTTTTAATAATATCTATACACAGAATATTTTTATAAAAATAATTAATAAATATTTTTTATTTTTAATAGGTTGCCACATTTCTCAAATTTAAGTAAATCTTTATCCTTTTCTAAGAATTCATATATTTCTATTAATGAATTTAAAATAACAAAACAAACAAAAAATGTCTATTTTAACTGAATCAATATTATTATTTTTGGTATCATCTTGCTTAATAAATATTCTATTTCTAATACGATTTTTTATTACTTATTTACATTAAATTTATGTAGACAAGTTTTCTAATATTTTAAACTTATACTACTTAATTTCTATAAAATAATCTGTTGTATCTCTATACATATCTAAAAGATAATAAAGGTCCTTCAAGTCTTCAGTATTTTGAGTTGATAAAGGCTCATAATAAATCCAACGTTTTCTCATTGATGATAGTACAGGGTCTGATGATAACAATTTTGGAGTTCTGGAGCATTTCCTGGAGCTGAATAATTTAACGTGCTTAAAATCTCTGCTTCTTGCTTCTTGAGCCTCTTCTGTAAGCTCTCCAAGTGGAAGAATATTTAGTTCAATTATAATTTCGCCATGGCACAATACTTTACGTACTGTTGGTGTCATTTCTTTCCATGGATATAGAGAAACAAGTAGTTTAGATATTTCTGTTGCATATTCTCCAAATCGAGCAGAGTTAATTTTGTGCTTACTATTAATTGCCATTAATAGTATGTTAGTCCTTTCAAGTAACTCTTTATTAATACCCGTTATTTTTGATGTAGCTTCGAAATTTCCGAAAAACCTTCTTGCTGTATTTCCGTCATTTTTACTACCACCAGTTCATCCTGAATTCTACTTTTCTCAGATATTCTAAGCGTTTTTAAATCCTCGTTGTTTCTGGTAGGTTTTGTTAAATTTAAATCATATGCTATGTGCAGAAATTGCTCCGTGAACCGTATTCTGGCGTAAAGTGGAGATATTCAGAAAACAGAAATTGCTTTACAAATATCCGAAAATTGTGATTTCGTCTCATCACATAGTGAGCATTTCCAAAAAGAAGATGTTTCCGTAAGGGCATTACTAACCTTTCCATCAATCATTGTTAGACTAAGTTGAAAGGATATTTCGAATGTGTATTGGTTTATGGTTATTGAAAGAGGTTGTAAATCATTTATTTCATCTTTAATATATTTCACTAAATCCTTTGTTGTTGTCTTCGACTCCCTTGTGTATTTGAACCAAATAGATCTGCAAAAAAGTTATGATCCTGGAGTGGTCTTAAGCCATATATTTTCAAATGAGTTTTTTCACTTTGATGAAGATTGCTTTAAGGAATAAGATCGCATTCTTAATAGCACCAAAGATGCTATAAATACACTTTTATAATCTGCCATTTTCTTACTTCCACTAGCATGCTTGTATTCAGGAAGGGCTGATAGTCCGTCACATCCGTCACTTACAGATTAATACAACGTCGCTGTTATTTACTTTTTCCAACTGATCTGCAGAAAAATCTGCAACTATCCTGGTAGCTGTATTCTCAAGCAAAGAAGATAGCTCTACACATGCTTCCTTTTCGGTAACCGAAATAGATGGTAATATAGTTTGCTTTTTTTCTTGAATATCCTTGTATTATGGAAGATTTGAATATCGCTTTTCAAGCAGAGCTTTTCTTAAAATTTGATATTTGTTTCGGCTGAGGTCCAGTTCAAGCATTAAAGCAATTGCTTCTTCCTTTCTGGTGATGCAGTTGGCAGTATTTCAGCAATATCAATTGCACTCTTAGGTTGCTTCTCCTTTTTTAACATTTCTTTGAATCAGTATCCATCCAATCGGAATGTTTAATTTTTAATCTGTTAGTACGCTGATTCAAGGACTTCATTTTTACGTCATATAACTTTAAAAAGCTCTCTATCTGAGATTTACCAATGACGTCGACTTTTGCATGATATGTAGTTTTTATGAATTCCACTATAGCTTCTAAATGACTAAGATCATCTTTAGATAAACAGAACACAACACAATTGTTCATGTTCCAATGTAATCACCATGGTAATCAACTTCGTTATGATGTTGTTAAGCATTAGCTGCGCACTTATATATATCTATTAGATATATCGCACAGGTATTCTGTGAATTTTCATTAGGTAAAATATCTGAAAGAGTCAATTTGGAAGAGTACCTACACCGAATTCATTGATATTATATGTTGCTGTTAGGTATCACCGGAAAGGATATTACCTGTGCATTGTCACTAGCTAATAAAAATATAGATTTTGAACCAGCTAGGTATCACCGGAAAGGAAACCTGCACACTGCTACTAGAACATAAATATAAACATTTTTAACCATCACCAATAGATAAATACATTTGCTAAATTTAGGTAAACACCATAAATGTAAACTAATAAAATACTTATTGATTAAGTTAAAATAGACATTTTTTGTTTGTTTTTTTATTTTAAATTCATTAATAGAAATATATGAATGCTTAGAAAAGGATAAAGATTTACGTAAAATTGAGAAATGTGGCAGCCCTATTAAAAATATAAAAAAATATTTATTAATTATTTTTATAAAAATATTTTGTGTATAGATATTAATAAAAGTATACAGAAATACTCATAATTTTCTAAATAATTATTCACGCAACGCTAAAAGCAAAAGTTGCAAGTTTGTAAAAATATAGTCATATATACAATAAATTGGAAATATAAAAGTTTAAAGGCGCATATTTCTGAAATGAGGCATGATATTGACTAGAATCTTTTTGCAAAGGATCTTAAATTATATATGCTAAAGGATAAGCTTAATTTGGAATACATGTTTTTAAAATTTCTTTCGCTATTTAGAAATAAACCAAATAAAAGGTACAATTTGGGGTTTTTGGAGAAATTTTTTAATTGTAATAACATATTTCTTTATAAATATATCTTAATGAAATTTGCCAGAAATGTGGACCTTAAATAAAAGAGCGTTAACCAAATTTCAATCAGGGGTAGGGTTTTCCTGAATTGACAAATAAACTAATCAAAATTCCCAAAAATTGGATTTTTTACATTTTTGGCTATAGAATCCACATTTTTCCGAAGTCCCGTAGATTTTGATTTAAAACTTTTAACAACATATTGAAGATTCTTAAAATATATTCCGCTTATCGATTCGTGCTTTTAGGTTTGAGAAAATATGATCTAAAATCAAAACTTTCATATAAAATGGGTCGGATTCGGGAGGGTGTGTACCATGACCAATTGAGTTATTGGACTTGTTTTTTATCTTAGTCATCTGTGAAGTTGCCTTTCAGAAAAGTGTAAAATTGTTATATGTTGCTAAAGAAAATTTTATTTTAGATAAAAAATAGTGTAGATACTTTTTCGGCTAAAAAAACACAAAAAGTCGTCTTTTTTACAATTTTCAAATTCAAAATTGTTTATTTTTGGACTTGGTAAAGATATCGACTTAAATTTTTTTTATTCAATAGTTAATTTTGTTCTTTAACTAGTTAAGAAAAAAACTAATAAAATTGGTTGGAAATACTAGGATATATGTAAAAAAAAACTGGACCAAGAACATGCAAGATTATGGTGCTTAAAAATTCAAATGCAAATAACTCGAAAACTATTAGAGGTAAATAGGACAAGTGATTAATTTCATGAAAATCCAACCGGCCGATCAGAAGTTACAGATTTATTTCCAAAAAATTTCGATTCTGCCCCACTGTGCACTGGATATTAAATATAAATTTAATATAATGCTAAGTAAAGAAAATAATAGAAAATTGTAACAAAATTCTTAAAACAACTTAACAATAATAGAAAAAAATAAGTTATGACAAAATTAATTACCCAAAAGACGCTATCTATGGAAAATTTTAATATTAAAAAAAATATATATATAAATAATTAAACGAAAAAAAAAATCATAGTAAAATATCTATCTAAACGTGTTACATTTAGAGTGCCATAATACCTAAATTATAATTGTAGGGTACCAAGAAACAAAAACGTGAATATTGTGATAAATATAAAAAAAAGTATATGCAATTTCATAGATATTACATATAATGTCGCTAAACATGTTGATAAAACTACCGTTGTTGTAGCACAGTACATTGTAATTAAGAGTAATTAATAAATATAATTACGCGACAGAAATTAAAGAGATCGAATATTTCAAAAATATGTATAATAAAAAAATATATAATAAAATAATTTAAAGAGACTCACCAAGATACATGTTGATAACAGCAGCGGTTGAAAAGACCTCTCCAAATACTGGTGAAAATGTTGGTGCTTGTTTATACTACTATCTACAGTGATCTGGTATTAGGGTGGTACCCAAATAACTTAAAATTAACTTATGTAAATGAAATTAAAAGAATTTTAATATATGAAGTAAAATTGCTAAAAACTCTATAGTGCATTTAATGAATTTACATTATGTGCAATATCTTTGGGGTAGTGTTTTGTGCAATTGATATTTAAAACATTTCGGTGCAATATAGATTTAAACTTTAATTTTAAACATGTTATCTGAATTTCTTCTTTTAGATTGATAATTTCCTTCTATTTCAAATTTATGATTATAACACTCTTAGATTGTTTTAATAAATTTTTGGCACTATAAAGTTTACTTTTAGGTAATAAAAGAAATAAAAAATAGATTTTTTCACTTTTATAATCAAATGTTTTTTTTTTTTTTTTTTTTGTATGTTGATAATGAGGATTTTGTACTTTAAGGATTCCTTCTGGACCCTGTTTAACATATTTAGTTTTAATAATAATAATAATAATAATGCACTTTATGATCTAATTATGTGATATTAAATGTGGTTTTATTTAATTTAATTTTTCTGTGTGTTCTGCTTGTTCTGTTTTATTGCTTGTAATGATGTTTATAGTGCTAAACCACGAGAAGTCTAGCCAATGGTAAGCTAGGCTAGAATTTATTCAATTACAGTAGTGGGAAATATATCAGTCTAAAAATTTTCTATAAGATTTATTCTCCAATTCCTTTTAGAATTCCTTATAAGATTGAGATGTTAGTTAAAATATAATTTTTTTTTCCTCGATAGAATAGAAAACAATTTAGGAAATTTTAGCTCTCGGAGCTGATATTTTTAAGCAATTGCACACAATGCAGTAAAACAAAATTAAATCTAACAGAGAATTAAATAATTTACCTTAGAATGCGGATGCCTGTTAAACAGTATTTTGTTTTAATGAAATACTTCCAAAAAATTTAATTTATTTAATTTTCACTTTAACTATTAAAATATATTTTGGGCTTAGAGAAATTTAATGTGATTCAGTCGGATGTCAGATGGAAAAAAGTTAACGATTTGTGAGTTTTGTGCTAGAAAACCTCCGATGAAAATATTTTCTTAATGCAACGATTATTTAACGAAAATTCATGTCATAGCATGTGCGTTACCATGCGTTTATATGCGTTAACTGTGGCTCAAAATGGTATTGTTAACTTACAAGCAGAATCAGTTAAACACAGCAGATTTTACCTTTTTATTTTAGTGTTATAATAAATAATGTAAAAATTGATAAAATATTTCATTATCTTTTACAAAAAATGAATAAAATTTTTCATACCAACGTTTAATATTAATATTCATATCTTTTGAAAATTCATTTGGAAATATAACAAAATCACTAACAAATCAACAACGTTTGTATTTAAAAGAAATAATGTATGAATTGGCTTAATAAATACTTAAACAAATTCATGAACATTTTAATGATAATATAATTTAAGAAAATAATAATAAATTTAGTACATCATAACTAAAAAATGTAATAAAAAATAAATATTGAAAGTAATCTATAACTTTATAGTAAAGAAATTAATAATTTCTAAAAATATATTTTCGTAGCCTTAGCTAGTAAATCTTGCACTACACTAGACATATTTTATTTTCCACAGAAAAACGTGTTTTTTTCGATTTCCGTGTAGGTAGATCCGTCGAACGATGGGCATTAATTAGCTAATTATGGGGATATCACGGCTCTAGTACATTTTGTCGAAAGTAAGTTTTGTCCCGAAATTGATCTCTCATTTTTAGAATGTCATGGAAAAAATATTTATAAAATTTTTCATTAATAATATTGGTTTATAAAATGATTTTTTATATATTATAAGCAGATAAATTTTTTCTTATTTTTTTTTTAGGTCTCAAAATTTTCGTAAATTAACGCTTATTATTGGAAAAATATTTGTAGTTTTATATCGAAGAAAATCTGGTACATAGAAAGATTCATAGTAGAATTTTTTATAGATTTTTTTTTAAGTAGAGTAGAATTTTTTATAGATTTTTTTTAAGTAAGTCTCAACATCTTCGTAAATTAGCGCTTATTATTGGAAGAATGTTCTTATTTTTATATAGAAGTTATTTTGGTTCATAAAGGGATTTTTCTTTTTAATACATTAATAAACTTTAATTTTATACTTATAAAATTTTGGAAAAGTTAGGTTGGTCAATACATAATTGTATTTTTAGTGCATTATTTGCCTTACATTTTATTAAGATTAATACGTCGAATACAATATTTTATTATTAAAATAACAATTTAATTTATTTAAATCAACTATATTTTAAATGCTCCATCTCGTGCACCGGCTCCTACAACTGATTGAGAAGCAGCAATTACTGATTTTATACACCTTCCTACACTTTGGATTAGGGTTACCAAATTAAATTTGTGATCCAACTTGACATTCCTGAAAAATGAGCTTGATTTCCAAAAAAAAAAAAAAATTACACTCTCCAAAAGTCTTTATTTTTTATATGAGATCAATATATATGGAAGTACGTATATAAATATGTCAGTACAATAGGGATATTGTATTGTTTAGGCCATGAAAAAATATTAAGAATAAACGAATGAATTTTGAAATTTATCTAATAAGTCTCGAGGAAATAGTGATCGATATATAGTATATCGTAGTCAGTTTGTTCCGAAAAAAATTGTTTAAATTTAAAACACTCCTATTTTGTAAAACGATTTGTACATCTCATATGTATGGTTTTAAGATTATTTAAAATTCAATCATTATGATGTGTAGTTTTTACAAATTCCATTTTCAGGGTGTAATAAATAAAAATATGCTTCGGGCTTCTCTCTATCAAAAAAAAAAAAAAAATATGTTTCTCTTCAACTTTTTACTCAACTTTTTATATAGCTACAAATTGTTTTTAACTTGACAAATTACATTTGAACTTGTAACTGAAAACTTCCAAAAAAAAACATGACAATAAAGTTAATTAAAATCGCCTGGCAACCCTGCTTTGGTACGACATGGAAATTTGGTAAGTGAAAGAATATCATTATTTTTTTTTAGTTATTAAATTTTGATCCGAAGTGTTGGGAAGTACAGGTGGAGCGGTATTTTGTCAATCATTCAAGAAAATATTTTCAGTGCAATCTTCAGTTTTAAAATTTAAATTTGTAGGATGTTTGAAAAACTCATGTTTTTTCTAGATTGTAAGATTCTTTTGAAAACAATATAGCATATACTAACTAAAAGATTATCAGGGTGAGCAAAATATGAGTTACGATGAATCACTGGATTTATAATTCACTTTAGTTTAACTAAACTAATGCGGCAAATTCGCCGTGATAATAAATTAAGGCTGCCAGATCTGGTGGGTATGAGTAGTAGTACACAGAGAAGGAGAAATTGATAGTAAATGAAATTATTAATGAAATTTACAAAGTTTACGTTAATTTCGAATTAAGTTGCAAGTGTTTAGAAACATGTTTAGGAAATTATGAAAGAACAGGGATAGTTAGATAGATTTTTATTAGAATAGGATAGTTATATAGATTTAGAACAAAATAGGATAGTTATAGAAAGTAGAAGAATATAAGCATAAAATACTTTATGGAATATGTTTTAATGGAATACTCGGGGTATATATAGGGTGTTTAGTTCGGCTTCTTAAGTGAGAATTAATAAAAAAAAATAAGAAAAAGAAACAAGTTTGTTTTTAAGTGCTAGATCCCCGGTGAAATATATAAAAGAAAAATAAAACAATTAAATTAAAAAAAAAAAATATTAACAAGCAATTAATTATTTGTCATCAAGTGTTTATATATGACAAGGTATTTATCAATTATTATAAAGTTAATGACATGAAGTATTAAGTGTTTTGAATATTTAGGAAATCTGATTATAATTTTTGTGCCAAAAATAACCTGGGTTTTGCAATTAAATATACTGTTCCCCTCCAACTAAGGCTATCAGAGGAGATTGAGGGGATCACAAGCATTTTTCCCAATACTGGAGAACAAAAGCGCCCAAAGATTTATAGTTGTCTACCTCTTGGTGAAAAAAATTGAGTAGCAATTGCCAGGTAACCAATAAATTAACATGTATTTCGCAAGAGGCACAAAAAAATAGTCAACCGATTTGTTTATAAGAGAAAAAAAGCAGCCGGAATCTTACTGTTCTAAAAAAAAATAAGCAAAAAAAAATAGATATTCCATCGAAATAATGTTAGTAATAGTTCACCGATAAGTTTATGATTAGTTTAAATATATGTTAATTAGGTTAGCTTTATTTTATGTTGTATGTTAATTGTTAGACGGCATCTATAAATACCCAACGAAAGTAATAGGATTCAAAGATTAACGTATTATATATATTATTTGCTCATCATACCCGGGGATGAATAACAAATAATGGGCAATCATCATTATGAATTTTGTTATTTTAAGATTTAACATAGTATAAGTTTTTTTTTTTTGTTAATAAAAATGTTGCGAAATAATATAAGATTTAAAAATGCAGGAATGTTTTATTTATATTGAGTGGGGAATAAAGGGTAAGTGGTGGTAATGCGTGCGTTTTAAGGGATCTCTTTGTGATATTTTAGGATATTAGATATTAAGGTAGGGAATGGGCGACTGGAGCAAACATCTGGCTCCCACTTCAATGGTGTTCTGGTGGATTAGATTATAAGATATTGATAGATGTTCTTCTTTTATTATTGGTACGGTCCTTGGGTCATGTCGAAGGAAGGTTCTCACACCGTGAGTAAGAGTCCGCTAATGAGCTAGCTGCAATAACTCGTCATGATGCCCTTTTGGTAATTTTTTGTTCTATAGAAAATTATTCTGAAAATTAGCGACTTTTACTGCGGGCACCTCATAGATAAGTCTAACTCCCATAAATGTTGTTTAAGCTATTAAGAATTTTATATAAAACAAAATTTTCTATCCATGTTCTGGCCCTCAAATTGTTAATAACAAATTTTAATTTTATAGAAAATGAAAATGTTTTCCTAAATTTATTCGCTTTCCCAAAACTAGTTGAAATATTGATCACTTCTTTTTAATTTTAATAAATGCTTACCTCATTTTCTTAATTTTCCTTTTATAAGTAAAACTTGTGAATTTTTTGTTTCACTATCTTAAATTAATAATTCTAGTTGATATCAATATTTTTTCATTCTAATCACTTCAAAACTTATATTTTTACTAAGAAAAATTATATTGTTTCTGCTTGTTCTTTTTCCCATTACGAAATGTAAACAATCGTCAAAATCATGATTTTATGATAAAATTTCGAACCTAATGTGGGTTTTTTGTAAAGTTTTGCACGTTCTACTATTAATCATCTTAGAGTGCCAAATTCGACAGATTATGTGGGTTGTTAAAATGATAGCAAAGGTGTTGAAAAATAATGTTTTCGTTTTAGGATGTAACTGTTATCCAAACAACTTCTAATAGTGATTAAAGAAGTTACGTCTAAAAGATTCAATTCGTATGCTAATATATTTTGTTGTTGGAAAATTTTGTTGTTGAAAAATGGTCTATTGCACTTCTAAGAGTGGCGAAGAAGTGAGCTAGGTTAGGTTAGGTTAGGTTAGAAAGGGTGGCGTATTCACGCCTACACCCAGAGGCCGAACGACCCATTGTGATCCCTTTATGAAAGAAAGAGAGTGAAAAGTGGAACCTATACCCAATCAATCAGTTACGATTGGTACTAAGCCATTTTATTCCCATTACAAACCCTATGAGGTTGACAAGTCCTTTGCCATTAACCTCACCTAGTTCATGTAGTGTATGGCTTCCAAACCACTTCAACCTATTACGCTGAAGCCCCACACAGTGACAGAGTATGTGCTCCACTGTCTCTAGCTCCTCACACCATCGCACGTTCTACAAAAGTCTGATGTGCCAATGTCCCACTTACTCATCATATTCCCTATTGAGAAGTGACCCGTAACCATACCTACTATGACTCTAAGACTACCACGACTCATACCTAGAATATGCTTGGAATCCGCCAGTTTTAAGCTAGGCCATAATGCCCTAGAAACTCTGCAGTCCGATCTGTCACTCCAGGCTCGATTCGTGTTGTTCAGAGTCCACTCCCTTATGGCCCTAAAGAAGGACCCAATTGGAATCTTAACAGATGACTCTATGAAAGACGTATCTAGCTCCGAGCCACTGCGAGCTAGCTCATCGGCTATTTCGTTGCCAAGAATGTCACAATGACCAGGAACCCAACAGAGTCTCATCATATAGGAATCCATTAACCTTCTCAATTCCCTTCTGCACTCAAGTACCAATCTGGACCTAACAAAATGACTAGTCAGAGCCAATAACGCTGCCTGACTATCAACATAGATAGTAATCTCAGACCCTCGTTCAACATTCCCCTCAATCAAGCCTAGAGCCTTATAAATGCCAAGAATCTCCGCTTGAAAGACACTACAACTGTCAGACAATTTGTAGGATCGTCTGATATCAGTTCCCATAAAGTATACACCTGCACCAGTGCCAACTTCCATTTTCGAACCGTCCGTGAAGACCGCACAACCTCCATAGAGCTTTTCTACTCCATCCCAGAGGTCCCTGCTAGGTAACACCAAAGCAGGAGTAGCCCCGAAGTCAATCGTAGTCCCGACATAATCCGTAGGCTCAGCC
The DNA here is from genome assembly GCA_932274085.1 of Protocalliphora azurea. Lineage (NCBI taxonomy): Eukaryota > Metazoa > Arthropoda > Insecta > Diptera > Calliphoridae > Protocalliphora > Protocalliphora azurea. The sequence goes on along the minus strand of OW026523.1, from coordinate 32,161,827 downwards.
AAGGATAGTGTCCGACCGTTGAATTTGACTTCATCTAGTATGCTGACGTGCCCCGCTCTAGAGGTACCTAATAATCCCAGTTCCTTCAATCTAAATAGGCCGCGGACAGCCATACCCCTCACAGATTCCTCAATTGGAAGAAGATGGAGGATTATGTCCAGCGCCGCCTGAGGTGTACTTCTCCTGGCACCTGAGATGCTAACTGAAGCACACCTCTGAACTTTAGAGAGAAGTTTCCTATACGTTTCCTTACCTAATACCTTCCATCAGACTGTACAGCCATAAGTAAGTTTCGGTCTTACAACCGAAGTGTAAATCCAGTATACAAATTGCGGCCTAAGGCCCCAATTCTTACCTATAGAGTTCCTGCAGGTATAATAGGCATTGAGTACCTTCTTGACCCTCTCCTGGGTGTTTCTCCTCCAAGACAATTTACAAGTACACACCCAGGTATTTGGCCTCACTTGACAATGTAAGCTCAATCCCGTTCAATACTGGCAAGCTAAAATGCTCGACCTTGTATTTCCTAGTGAACAAAACTAGTTCCGTTTTCTCGGGGTTTACCCCTAATCCTCTACTGTTGGTCCAAAGGGACAGATCACGTAAACCTGTCTGCATGACCTCACTGATCGTAGATAAAAACTTACCAGAGACCAGTAAAACAACGTCATCGGCGTAGGCCACAATCTTCCGTCCCTTAGCATCAAACTGTCTTAAAATGACGTTCACGGCCAAGAGCCACAGTAATGAAGAAAGGACCCCCCCTTGCGGTGTGCCCCTAGTCACGAGTTTCCTCATATAAGTGCCTCCCATGTTTGAGTTGATAACTCTGCTGCTAAGCATCAGAATTATCCACTCAACAAGGAGCTTACTTATATTCAGCGAAACAAGTGATTCCTCGATAGCCTCTATCGTGATATTATTAAAGGCCCCCTCTATATCGAGAAAAGCCGCCATGGTATATTCCCTCTGCAGCAGACCTCGCTCAATGTAACTCACAACGTCATGCAGAGCACTCTCAACGGACTTACCCTTGAGATAAGCATGTTGAGACTCGCTAATGACCTGAGTTCCTATACTAGTCCTAAGATAAAGATCGATCAGTCTTTCTATTGTCTTCAATAGAAAAGACGATAGGCTGATCGGTCTGTAATCCCTGGGCTTCGAGTGAGTCGTCTTACCCGCTTTGGGTATGAAAATGACCCTTACCTCTCTCCACCCCCTGGGAATGTACTTCATTCTAAGACATTCCCTAAAAACCTCCGTCAATAGAGAGATGGCTCTTTCATCGACATTCTGTAGCATGGCCGGAAATATTCCATCCGGGCCAGGAGATTTGTATGGCTCGAATGAATTTACCGCCCATAATACTTTGTCTCTAGTGATCATCTCCCTTATCACATCGGTATCCCCAGCATCTGATTCGGGTTGTAGGTTATCACTGACGCTACCTGTCCCTCCAACAGATTCTATATCCCTACAGCCTGGAAAATGAGTCTCCATAAGTAAACTGAGGGACTCTGAGCTAGACTCTGTCCACGAGTTATCCTCACGTTGTATGTATCCAGGTGCCACTGGGTCCTTGGATAATACTCGCCTAAACCTAGACAACTCGTTAACAGATTCCACCGATTCACAGAAATTTACCCATGAAGTCCGTTTCGCTCGTCTAATGTCCTTCTTATACTTAGAGAAACTATCCCTATAGCTATTCCAATCCTCATCACTCCTCGTTAGTTTGGCTCTATTAAACAGCTTCCTAACTGTAGACCGCTGGTCCCTAAGTTCCCTAGTCCACCATTTCGGCTGTTTCCTCTTCCCAGGATAAAACATTGGACAATTGAGCGCAAAACTATTCCTAATAACATTCGTGAAATTATTCACCGCCAACTCGATACCCTCAACTGAATCTCTCCAGTCCTCAGAATCCCTAAGGTCCCTACAGACTGACCTCCTAAAGGACTTCCAATCTGTCCTTCTCGAGTTCCTATAGGGCTGCTCCCTCGCCTTCTCAAAGTCGAGACCAAAAGATATCATGCTATGGTCAGAAAAAGAGTAATCCAAAACAAAAAAAAAAAAAAAAAAATCAAAAAAAAAACTCTCCAATCCCTAACATAATTTCCCCCACGGTTAGCCAGCGTTACATCTATAACTGTTTCCCTATCTTTCGCTCTGAACGTAGGAATAGTACCCCTATTACAGATATGCAGATCATAACAAGTTATAAAATCGTATACCAACTCACCTCTTCTGTTGATGTCCCTGCTTCCCCATTGATAGTGGTGAGCATTCGCATCACATCCCAAGACCATGTACGCGCCTTTCCTCCTAGCGTGCTCCGCCAACTGCTGCAGAGCGATACCTGGTGGATCGGCTGCCTCATACGGCATGTACACAGCCGCCATTATAAGCCCGCTGCATCCTGCGGCTTCCTGTTGGACGACTGTAAGGTCCCCACTGCTAAAGGAATGAAGAAAATTAATATTTAGATTATTCCTAGCCAGTATACATGTCCGTACCTTTTCCGTTGTGGATGGTATGAACAGGTTGTACCCCGTGACCCTCAGACCACATACCCTGGTGTTCTTAATCCAGGGTTCCTATATGAGGGCCACGTCCACGTTGGAGTCAATGAGGAGTCTTGTCAGTTCGGTTGAGGCTGCCTCACAGTGATGCAAGTTAATTTGCACCACTGACAGCCTCTTTGGGTTTATCAGATTTGTTGAACCTAAACCTGATCACCCCAAATCCGAAATTGACAACTCCCCCAGTGACTCCAGCTTCTTCAGAGACTCCTGATCCACTGCGAATCTGAAGTCTCTGCCTTGGTTCTCCTTACAAGTCATGGTGTTAACCAACTTCCATTGACCTGTAAGAAGACCCTTATTCTGATTTTCCAATACTGTCAGAATGGTTCCAACCTCTAAAATGGGTGGAGGGAACCATGCTGTCACTATTGGACGCAGGGGCAGCTCAGATGCGAGTATCACCTCAAGCTTCGCTCCTGGATAGAGAGTGTCGCACCTAGCAACTGCGTTCCTGAGAAATTCAAATGATTTCTCGTTCCCGCAGTTAATAGTCTTGACACCCTTCATCCAGTCTGCGCCTTTGAAGGATACCTCATCCGGCCTTCCTTTAACAAGAGCGATTTTCTCAATGAGTTTGTGTTCAATTTGTCGCCATTGCTCAACGCTGATCCTCCCATCTGGATCAACCCTGTCAATGACAGCAGCTTGAATACAATTCTGCAACACTGATTCCTTATGGAGGCCCTTACTAGAGCTGTTTGGCGTGTGAACAACCTTCTTGGCCATCGAAGGTTGCTGGTCATCCCCAGACCTGGCCCTCTTAACAACCCCCCTATGAGGGCCTTTAAGAGAGCCGGATGGGTTTTGACCAGCGTTCTTCGATGTAGAGGGCTTCCCAATCGAAGCTCGTACAGCCCCACTACTGGAGCTGGCAGGCTTCGAAAGTAAAGTCCTCTTACTAGTTGATGGCTGATCATCTCCAGGCCTAGCATCTCTGACAACTTTTTGTTGGTTGGCAGGTTTGCTGGATGGTGTATGACCAACCATTTCAATGGTAGTTGTTGGCTTACCAGACGTTGCCTGCTGTTTCACTAGGACTGCAGGTTTGCCCGGGTTGCCACTACCAGAATAGTTCACTCCGGTAGGGATTAATGAAGAGGTTGGCTTTTCTCCTGTGTTCTCACGAGACACTTCTGGAGTGTTGCCAGCATCTACATACCATCCTTCAGGATAAGACATTCCCAAAGAGGCACAGACAGGACCGTAGATTCGTTCGAATCTTTTGACGTTCCTCCTGTGCTTCCTGATAAGGTACTTATCCTCACCTGTAAGTGGCAAAGGGTCTCTCTTGCCTATCTTGTGCAGATAGCCAAGAGAGGCTCTTGCGCCACTACGAGCATTCTCCTCTTTAGTTCGGCTTATATCGTCGGTTGTCGCATCAAGCATTACCACGTCTTGCCGAACTAAACCACTGCCAGACGAATGACCCTCTGAGTTCGTGGAGCCATCCCCCCGCTCAGACCCCGCCTCAACACTCGAGTTCTTCTCCCGACTCTGAGCGCGAACTGAGATCACAGTGATCTCATGTTCATCTTCAGAGCCGAGAGTAAGATTCTCAAGTTTCTCAGTGGCGCTGGTCCCAGTGAAGGAATCCCTCGAGATACCCAGAATCTCATCCGTCTCTGATAGCTGGCCCAACAGTTGACTTTCCTGAAGAAGAATGTCACGTTGGACCCCTATCATCACCTCATCGTCGTCTGTATTCACGTCCGTTTCCGTCCGTTTCTTGTCCCACGAGTATGCCAGTAAAGGGAAAGGACCATCCCGCGCAGTGACGGCGTGCGCGGACTAGGCTAGAATTACAACCAACCCGTGCCATGGGCGTTGGAGGGGAGCTGTTAGCTGTTAGTTTGTTTAGGCACCAACTAACCATTCAGGTCCTCAGCACTACTGCCTACCACCTTGACCTTAAAGTGCACTACATTTATTTGGTCCGCGAGAAGCTGTAAAAGCCCTAAGATCGGAGATAATACACATGATATATACCCCCATGCGATGGGCCAGAATGCACCATTCAGTAGAGTGTGTATATCATGTGCCTTACGACCAATCCCCCCGATCCGCCACCTGAGGACGCGTCCGATAGGAGTAAATGTAGCAAAGACTCCAACGGAAAGAAGAGAGCTATTTTGAAAAAGAATTCACTAAATGCTTGCAGGGTACAATGTTAAATTGAAATGCAGTATGTAGTAGTATACAGAATTATTAAGAAAATAAATTCGTTTGAAAATGGACTGGGTCTTTGAAAGCTAACTTCAGTCGGGTGAGAGGTTCATGTCTACTTTAGTTCAAATATCCTTTATATACCTAGGTTACATAAACATTTTTTTTAGACTCCCGTTTAGTAAATGGAAATTCTCAAACAAAACACAACTTTACGTTATATATTCTAGCTGACTAACAAAAAATAGCCTACTGATCATATTGCAAAACATATGTCCTAAAAAGGGTAGGTGTTAACGGAATCCATAACCTTTTTTTACTCTTCCCTACTATGGTCTTGTAGACAACATTTTATATAAAACCCCAAACTTCTCTACTTTGTTACTCTATCACCCGAAGAAAATTATTTTTTGTAATTACAAACTCATTTTTTATTTTTATTCAAAACAATTCATGAAGATAAATATATTTATATTTGACATCCTTAAAAAAAGGAGTTGGAAATCATTAAAAAAATTTTTATTAATAATTATTAAATATTAATGTGTTTGCAAATAAAGATAATGATGATTCATAATAAACTGCTAACATTAAAATAATGAGAAGCGCATAGTAGTCAAACAAGTTGACCTATGAAAATGAAACAATTGATGAACAAATCGGTCACAAATTATTATAAAAGCAAAAAATTAATTTAAAGGCTTTCAATTGACTTTAAATTACTGACAAATAAAAATACAAAAAATATGGTGCGATACACTCAGCACTGTTAAATATTGTTTCTGTTGTTGTTTATTGAGGCTTCGATGATAACACTGCCAACGACATTGCACGATCCCAGCGCCGAATTAGTTTCGTAATATCGAATTCGTTAGACACTAAGAACTACTACTAGTTATTTTTCAACCCACTCGCAATGTTTTTAACTGGTGAATTTAAGATGGGGATGTCGTTGCAGTAACCAATTGACAACCCTGTTGAGCTAAATATATCGTCATAAATAATAAACCGGCACAATCTGTCACTAGTCACTAGTATTTTCAGTAGTACGAAAACTCTAGTGTTTTGGACAAAAAAGTTAAAAAGAAATAAATAAAAAGGTATATATTTGTATTTATTAAGTCTTAATTTCCTTGATAATTATTTTTATTTATTTTATTAATTTATTTTTTTTCTGATGTTTTAATTGTACATTTTTCTTCATCGATGCTATCAGTTTGACTTGAACTTCCAAAGCTTTTCATTTGTAGGCACGCGCATTGATCTCTTTACATTACATGTTTCAAATTTCATGTAAATATTTGTTGTAATTTAGGCAAAAATTGTGCCGAAAACTTATACCAAAACACTAAACACGAATTTCTGTATTACATGAAGTTAGCGAATTGGTAACTTAAATATGGTTTTGTTTATGAATTTAAAGAAAATCATTTAACAAAATACTAACGGCGAATTTAGTCACTACATTACATTAAACATTACTTACAGTTGAATTATCAAAAATAGCTGGTGTATTATAACGTATTAAGTGTAAAGTTGTCCTAAACATATTCTATTTTTATGAGAGAAAAATAAAAGAAATATCTTTTTTTATATAAAAGAAACATAAATTAAAAAAAAAAAAACTTAATATTTATATCATATACAATGGTCGGCATATATGTATGTTTATGATTTTATTGAATTTGTACAAAATATTTTTAAAATCTAATTATTAGACTGAAATAGTTAAGTAATCATAATGTTAATTCATAAACATTGCTAACAAAAATATTCAATATTATCAAAAAACATTTTAGTAGTCTTTAGTTAGTTTAGGGTATTATGCTTTTGTACTGACGTTTGTAACACACAAAAATATCGTTTATGCAAATTCCCGCATTCGTGTTAAGATTTCTTTTAAAACCATTACAAAAATTCTATAGCCCGAAACAAAAAATTTATTTTAGAAGTTTATGAATATTACTTACCTTTTTGTAAAATAACCCCTAAAATTCATACTTATTTTTTTAAAGTTTGAAATTCAGATTAATATAGCTTTTTATCGAATAGATATATTTAAATGATCCGTGCAGCAGTATTATTCAGAATAATCTAAGAATAATTTGCAAAAAAATTTAGGCCCAAATTAAGGCTCTCAAGTTAAAAAAAAGAACTTTTTAAAAGCCTAGGGCAAAATGAGGGTAAAATTTGCTTGACTTAAATGCAGAGATTTACAAGGATTACCTATATGAAAAATTTGTTTATATCCCAGTCATAAATTATTTTTTGACGAATCTTTTAAAAAAATTACATATCCGAAGTGACCAACGTTGGAGGTCTACCCTCTATCTCCTTGACCCGATAGGAACCTGTGTTCCTTGAAAACAAACATCTCGGCTCTGATCATGTGAAATTTTATTTAGATATCTCCAACGGTTTACAAGTTACAGAATTATTTCAAAAAAGAATCGTTTTGGGACCACTGTGCGATATTCGTCTGGCTGGTTGTGTATGTAAACCTTGTGAGCAAAGAACTAGTCAAAATTTTAATTTGGTACATATAATTATTTTGGTATAATGATCAAGCCTATTGCAATTAGTTATAACCCCTCAATTGATCCCCCTGGAATAGGTCAATATTTTAATAAAATTCGGCAATCGGCTCCAATCAATATTCCAAATTTTATGAAGATCAGTCCATAATTGACAATTGCTCCCATATAGGGCCCATTTATATATAAATCACATAAATGTTTGTATCATGAAAATGTATAAAAAACCGAAATCCGAATAATTTTTATTTTCGAATTATTCAACAGGCCGGTTTTTTTCTGTCGGTTAACCGGTTTTTTATGAAATGAAGAAGTAAATTTTAGTTTTATCGTTTGTCTCAAGAATAATGTGAATTTCAATAAATAGGTACATGGGTAGAATTGGATTAGAAGAAGCATCAAAACTCAATTCAAAAAATACAAAATATGAGCATTATTTTTATATTACTTGTCATTACTTCTTACTTTATTTACTTTTTTTTTACAATTTTTTAAATATTTGTATTTTTAATAAAAACCGGTTAACCGATTTATTTAAAAAAAATGTATTTTATGTATACAAAAAGCACGATGTCGGATTTTATGAGGATCGGAACACAATTGACCATAGCTCCCAGAAAATTATTTGTATGCATATACATAATAGTGTAGGGTATAGTCGGTTTAGACCTACAGATTATAGCTTTATTTTCTCTTATATCAGAAATTATGTATATTTTAAGATACAGAATCGTATATTTCAATGTCCCTTTATTAATTAATAATTTAATAATTTTTTTAACTAAAATTTGAAGTTTCAGGATGTATGAGTTGTATAAGGCATAGGTTGGAGAACATAATTCATATGCAGAGTTATAGCCAGTATTCCAAAGACTAAAAATATAATCGTTCTGCCCTTAATTTTCTAACTTAGCTTCACAAAAAATATAATTTTTAATGATATTTGTAAAAATATTACAAAATTATTTCTCAAGTTAATTGTTCGATATTAGATTTTAATTTTAAACTATTTAATAATGCTAAAAACAACTAAAATACTAATATCGTGTGAATGATCATTTAAATTTTTATAATTAGCACACTTAAAGGTTGCAACAAAGATTTGTATAAGATTTTTCTATAGTGCAACGTGTTGATATTTAATCTCGATACTAACATTTATATAAAATATATGCAAGTATGATTTTCCAAAAACGATTTTCAATTGGCGGTCTTATGTGGGCACCAATTTTTGCCGATAGCCATAAAATTAGTTATCATAATTTTTACTTTAATAGAAACAGTAAAAATGTATTTCGGGAAAACATTTTTATCACGATTTCTACGAAATTTACCTGAGTCGTCCTTGGAAAGGAAGTGTGTGTTAAATTTCATGAAGACATCTTGCAAATTGTAAACTATATTTTGATCAGAACGTTTACATTAATAACTGGTGAACGGACGGACTGACGGACATTGCTAAATCGGTTTAGTAAAATATTTACTGCCAAATCAAATACTTTAACATTATTTTTGCGCGTTATAAGGATTATTAAAAGTCCGTAAAACTGCGCATCTTACAATGGAAGTTATAATTAAAAAGAATCTTAGTATATTTTTACTTTTTATGTTGGTTTTTCAAATGTGATATACAATTTTTTTCTAGCATTTTTAGATGCTGAATTCTTTCTATTTTCAACAATATAAAAACATACGGTATAAAAACTTACGATTTATTTAACGTTGAAAAACTCCTTTTTTGAAGAAGTTGCGGAGTATAACCAGAGGTGGAAAGCGAAGTAGTGCTATGTAAAGAAGTTAAATTGGTAGACGAGGTAGTGGATATGTTTGGGGTGGTTAATATTGGTTTTTTTGAATGTTGTAACTTTTTTGAAGCGGAAACATTACACCGTTTATATACTTTTTGGCTTCATAGCCGTAATAGAAAATAGTTCTGTTCTTAAGACAGTCTTCCCAAAAGTGGCCGATTTTGTAACAATTCAGGCATTTAACTGAAATTGTACCTTTATCGATTTGAAATTAATTAGAAATATCACCCTGAGTGGAAATATCTGCCATTGTTTTCAAAGTATTACTACGATGAGTCATCTCCCAATAAGTTTTCCCGTATTTGGACTAGTATAGACATATAATAATTCATGCCGTATGTCTACTCTACGGTATCTAACAAGAATTTCTACAAGTTCAGATTCAAACATCGGCATTTCAAGTCGATCTAAAATAGAACAGACTGAATAATAAAAATTCTCAAAGGATTCACCGTTTCTAGTCGATCTAGTCTCTTCTCTGATATCGTAACTCGAACGAAAGTCTTTGTACTGATATCTTAATGCAGCACAAAATTCAGACTGTTAGATGGAGTCTACCGATTTGTGGTATCTCTTTGAATATTTTTTCAAATTAAATCAAAATCATTGTTAAAATTTTCTTTCGTCAAGACCATTAGTAGACCATTAGTTGAGCCATCAAACTTGAGGTTCCAGTTCTAGATGATAGAAGTAACCTTCTCTGACCTTAATGTATGTAGTATGTTCTTTATTTCAATTATTGGAAACACCATTGTTATTATTTTCGGAGGACGAAATATTAAGATATTAAGATTTGTAAAGCTCTAGCGATACTACTCTATCATTTCATTATATATATATAGAATTTTGTGTATTGTGTTTTTTTTATTGCGATCGTTAAAACATTTCGCCATAGCTCCTTATGCTTTACTGCGCGTGAATGGTTTGGACTTTGAAGTTGACATAGGCAGAGAATTTTATTTTCAAATTACTTAATTCAATCAGATTCGTAACGGTTGAATATTGGAAGCTACATTTACGAAAATCTACTAATTCACAGGGTTGTCGACATTTATAGCATGAAAAATGTGATTACAGAGAGCCATTCTATAACAATCTTAAGATTCGAAAATGATTGGGGATTTACATATGACACAATTCGTATCCGAGTCTGAATTAACAGCAATATTTTTGTGAATGTTAGAGATCCAGTTAAAATTCAAAGTTCGAGGCGGAAATTTGCTAGTTTGGAAGAAATTAATTACTAAGGTATTAACTAAGAATGAGCAAACTTTTATTCTGTTTACAATACCGCCATCACTGTTAACTTACATCAGTGATGAAATGTTAAATATGAATGTTAATTATATACAGTATTTACATCTGAGGTATCAAAAACAATTATAATGCAAATAAATCACCAACATGTAAAATTGACATTGTGATTCTAATGATCATTACAATAAATAAAAGAACTTTACAAAAAATAAACATTATTTTGGACACTTTATTTAAAATCTTAAAAAGTAGTTCAAGGATCAATTTAAAAAAATATTTTATAATCGGCGAATTGGGGTTTAAGTTGCCATGACCAGTTTCTTCGTTATTATGTACTTCTAATTCCATCAAATAATTAACGAAAGACTTTACGTGATCACAGAATTATAATTGCTGTCTGATAATTGTTAAGATCTAGAAGGTAATTGAAGAAGCAAAAGTTTCTTTTAATTCCGTCGCGACATTCAGATAATTAATTCTGGGTCTGCTTATTCCGTTATTTTTTTCACATGTCAAAAATAATTTCGCGTGCCTTTCCTTTTCACATTTTCCTAATACTTTTGTATTCCGGGCACGTCTAACTCATTTTGATTTAATGTAATTGCCAGTGCAACCAAATATATGCTCAGAAAAAGGTATTTTATGCACATCAAGAAAAATAAAATCAAAAATATGCTCTTCAGATATTTTTAACTGTTAAGCTAGAATTTGTATACTTTGCAAAAAAATATATACATATATATTGAAAAAAGAAATATTTTGCTCTTATATAATATGCAATATTATGCACTTTAGTGTAGCTTATGCAAAAATATGCTTTAAAATAAGGATTTTCCATGAAAATATGTTTTCTATAACTGTGTCTTCAACTGTCCTCAAATCCTGTTTTGCGGTTTCTTCCACCTGCAAAAAGCGTGTGAGGATTTGATTAAGGGATGACGTGTTGAGCAATGAAATTGTAGTTTGTAGGTTAGTAATTTTAGAAACGAGTGGCCCGCAATCCAGCCACATCCATGTTTCCGTGCAATATATTTTAGAGCTTTAAGCCTATTAGCAGGTTGATGGGGTGACTTTGATTAAAGTGTGAGTCAGCAAGTTTTAATTCTGCTGCTTGAAGGAAGAGTCTATAAGACTGGTGCCCATATTTCTAATTTGAACTTTGAGTCCACCCTTGAAGAAATGTTAAACAGACATAACTTTGTTCAGATTTCTAAATGGTTTGACTTAAGCGAGTAACATACATTTTGTTTCTTTTGGGGGTAAGTTTAATAAGGTTGACTGCTAGTTTCAATTTGAACTATGGCAGTAAATAGCAAAATTTCTCGATCTATTAGGTCTGCCGAAGATCTATTTTCTTCTCGTAGGGTCGAGGAACTAAGAATAGAAATGTATGTTGTGGGTGTGGACTGTATTGCTGTGAGCTTGTACTTGTTTTATGCAGATCCTTTAGATTGGATCTTAATTGGCTTATGTTTGCACAACCTACAGCTACTTTTACTTGGGTAATCGTCTTATACCGAGAAGCAATTGTAACAAGAATTAGTAACTCTTACTATGTGGATTCGATCGCTTACGTTTTTTCCTAAAAATAATAGGCAAGATCGTAATGTGTGTGACTCTATGCAATGTTGGCTAGTAACGGATTCATTACAAACATTTTTATTTCATTTGAAATTAAATGAGAGAACATTTTTTACTTTCGGGATATTTTTTACTGTCTCTGATTTGAAATGAGTCACTTTGTCCTTTGATGGTTTTATAATCCCGACTGACTCTAAAGTTGTGTGTGTGAGAAAATTGTCGAATTCGACCCATTTAGGAACTTGTGCGCAATCCTCATGGGAATTTTCAAACTCTTGTACAAGCGTTCCCATGAAGTTTTTGTGAGAAAATATAAATTAAAAATAACTTCCATGTTGAGGTATCAATGCCTAATACTCCTAGAGTCTGTCTACAATCGTTTATTGTCTTTTGTAATTTTTTAATTGAGGCTCCAGAGTCCATAAAGGAATAAGGTATGTCCAAAATAGTTTTGTATTACAGTTAACTAAATTTTTGTAGGCTAGAATAAAATCATCGTTTGTTATAGGGACATGAGAAATAACATCTCTGGTTTTGTCACCAGTTTTTTGGTTTAGATAAAAAAGCTTTTCCACGTTACTGATTTTAGAATTGTTAATAAATCACGAAAACTTGGCCATAATTTGTAATCTCCAAAAAAAGTGTCCGTGTCACAAGGTGGCAACCTTAACACAAATTGTTATGGCAAGTTTTATTTTTATGATTTCTTTCCACTCGGAAAATACATACATGTGTATACATAAATGTTTATAAATAATAAATGTTTATAAATAATTCAATATCTATTTTATAAATTATATAAAATTTTAATCAAATATATCTCATTCCAAGAAAGAACGTTCAAAAAATTTCCTTAGGTCTTCGGATTTTGTTAAAATTTGGCATATGCATACCTTTTAAAGCCATTTGAATATCTTCATTTATATTTCTTTTTTTTTTTAATTTTGAAAAACTCGTGAATTTATTAACGATTTTTATATAATTTAAAAATAATATTGTCACTTTAAAATTATGGAATGCATTTTTGAAAATTTTCTGTCCTTTCAAATTTTGTTTCCCTCTGATATCATATCAATTATAATGCTTACTAAAAATTGCAATATAAATTGTTCTGGGAATATTTAGCAAAAAGTTAATCCAACAGTTTTTTTTTTCATGCAAAAATACAATATTTTTATAATTTGAGCTTATTTTGAAATTAATTGTAGTCATAACAAGCGTAACCACAAATATTCTCTGAAAAAAGTGTTTTATGTGCACTAAATATGCAGTAAAAAAACGAAAAATATGCTTAAAAAATGCGAAAAAACGTCCTTAAAAATTTTTTAATTTTTAAAAAGAAACTAATTCTTTCATTAAAACAAAGCATTTTATTAATATCTTAATATTATAAAATATGGCAAAATTAAAATATATCTATCAACTATATCGAAAAGCCTTATTTTTTATTCCTATTTTATTAATAGTTCAGAAATTATAAAAAGAATCATATGTATATTTGCATATCGTTGGCTTAATTGAATGCGATATGACTGCAAGTAATAGATTTATAGGCATCTAGAAAAAGCTGTAACTTATTTAAAATATATTTTGAAAGAAAAACTCATTTGAAATTTAATTTATTATCCTCATATTTTTTAAGAATTTTCTAGAATTTATAATGAAATAATCTTTTGAAACATTCGCATATCAAAATATTGTTTGTTCTTGTATTATATTTATCTTACGACATTTACTTTGTACATAAGGTTTACATGGACAGCCAGCCGTCAAGCCAGAAGGATGGACGGACATCGTCAGATCGACTTAAAACGTGATTCTGAGTCGATTGGTGCGTTAAAAACTTCAGCACAAACGCATAATACTCCAATCACCTATGGTATTGTAGGGTATAAAAAGCGAATGATAGGTGAGCAATATGTTAGTATTTGTAAAAGTGATCAGCATTCATGAAAAACAAGCGCTGGAGATGCCAAAATAAACATTATTTCAAAACTAATATAACTCATGAATACTAGTTACTTCCCCCAAGAATGAAAGAAAAATAGGTTGGCAAAATCCAAAAATAATCAAGAGGATGCCACCAATTTTACGAAAATTTACCCTATAAAATATAATGTTTGTAGTTTTTTGCAGTAGTCTATGAAATATTATTACTTTTTTTAATAAAACTTCAATTATAGCATTAGTTTATTCCAATTTAAAATTACTGAAAAAGCCCTAACATTTATTTTTTTTTTTTAATTTCAGTAACAAAAAGACCTTTCTAAGATAACTAGAAAAAAACAAAAATAAAAGTCAGCATACTATTTTTTTGTATCTAAATTTTATTAAGTTTTTTTTTCTCCTACAAAATTACTAAAAGTCGTTATACGCCTTTTCCATATTAAGCCATTAATATATATCTTTCATTTAAAAAAATAAATTGTCTTTAATTTGCTAATACGTACTCCATATCTAATTTTAAAAATTTTTATAATCAAGTTCAATTAATCTGTTTCTAAATCCTTATGTATTGTTGTTACAAATCAAACACCTAAGCGATTTATCAATTAAATTGTCATCAATTAAAAATAATTTTAAATACTAAAAGGGTTAAATATGATCTTAAAATAACAAAATACGTAATAAATATGTTCTAAAAATCACTATGCCCACAAATATACAGTTAATGGTAAAATATGCAAAAATATGCACTTACAAATCGAAGTCAAAATGCTCTCTTTCTTCTGAAATGAATAAATATTTTATCTATGGCTTCATTCGATGTACAGGAACAACATGCAAGTGCATATTTGTGGTTTCCCTGGTGGTATATTTGTGTATGTTACCCTCCGTATGGGAATCCCATAAGAAGGAATTTTTAAGAGGAATTTGTCTTTATAAAATTGAAACGTAGTTTTTGTTTTCAATGAAGAGGAATTTTGAAGAGTAATTTGTTTTCATTAAATTGAAAACCAATGAATTTGTTTTTGTGGTGTTTTCTTTTATATGTTCTTTTTCTTTTACATTTGAAAACCAAATGTACTTATTTTTGTATAATAATATGTGTGTAGTTATGTTAAAGTACATACAAACAATTTAATAAAGAAAAAATTTTTTATTTTAAATTTTAAAATTTTTAATTGTGATGAAATTAAAAACTAATGATGATATTTAGTGTTTGAGTATTTTTGGGTTATTCATCTATATTTATATGGTCCTTTTTTGTTTTTGTAAAGTAGGAAAATAAACTTGAGAATTGTTTTTTGTTTATATGGGAAAAAATAAACTTGTTAAAGGTTTTTGACATTAATTACGATATATTTGATTTTATTGGGTATGGTTATGGATAATTTGTTCTTAATGTTATATTAGGAAATTGAGAGGGAGAATTGTAAAATTTAAATTGTTATGTTTTAAAAATGAGAATAAATTGAATTATGTACTTATATAAAAACACTCAATTTATATCAAAACTTTTTGGGAGTAAAAAAAAATAAATATTTTTCATAAAAATGTAAAATGGAATAGATATAAAAATAATAATCTGAAGTAAAATTTTTTAATAAATTATTAAACTTTTTAAAAGGGGGAACAAAACATGAATTCGAATAAAATTTCAAATTCTAATATTGTTTCGGCTTTCAATAAATTAAAAGCAGGGCCATATCTAGCAACAAAGGATTTACTTTCATCAAAGCCATATATGATTTTAAATATTTTCCGCCATAGGAACAAATGTGGAAATCTTGTGATTACCGAGCTTGAGGGGGGAATGTTATATCTTCCCAAATGATATAATAATTTGGAAGATAATGTAATAGAAGAAGTTTGCAATGAAAAATTTATGTTAAGAAGAATGTTGGAGAATAGCTTAGATGATTTGGAATTGGAAGATGCAGCCAGTGAAAATTCTGCAGGGGAAAGCGAAGTGAGAGAGTTTTTCATTTCAAATTCTCAACCATTTTTCAGTTGAGAAAACAGTAAAGTACCTAGAAATTCTTAATTAATAAAATTACTAAATTGTATATAACTATTATTATTTTATATAATTATTATTATGAAAGATTTAAATATTTGTAAAGGAAAAGGTCTATGAAAAGATGTCATACATACAAATTCAAACATTTCTTGATACAATGAGGAATCCATACTATCTAAATATGGATTACATTTTAAAAGTTGTTCATGGTCGAATGATAAAGCAACCGTGGGTCCTGATACTGATACATAATCTTGTAAAGAAATATTATTTATTATCAGAACATTTAAAATAAGTAAAGAGGAAAATTAATTTTAATTAATAAAACTTGTATAGTTATTAATTTGAAAGCAAATTTTATAATAATAAAAGCTATATTAAAATAAAATGTTTGTTTTTTATCTTTTTTATTTTATGTGAATACAACAAGAAACTATTGTTATTTTCAACTTGGTTAGGGGTTTGCAAATTTTGAATTTGAGATTTTGTAATTAATTAACTGACTATCAAAGTACACAACTTCTTATTTTTATTTACAAATAAGGTTATTTGTAAATACTGATCTCAAAGCTTATACTCAGATCGTATTGTAAAAAAAAAAACAATTTTTTTCTTTCATAAATAATTTAGTTTTTTTAATTTTTCTTTTTTCCACAAAATTTTTCAACATTTGTCACGCTTTTGATAAAAAAAAAAATAATAATAAATGAATAAATAAAAAATGTCAACATTTTAGACTTTATTTGTAAATAGTTTCGTTAATCAGCAATTACTTTCCTGAGTTAATGAATTAAAATTGAAAAATTATACACTTTTTATTAAAAATAAGAGCTGTGTATAAACGTAATATACTCGTATATAAACTTAAAACTAGCATATATTTTCGTGTAAATTAAAACGATTAAAAATACTTAAAATCTGTTTCAAAGTTAACTTTTTACATCTTAATAAATAAAAGTACAGCAATAAACTACGCAAAATATGGATGATTCACTTTAAACTCGTGTTGTATTATGGATATATCATTTAGAATTTCGAATTCAGAATTTTTTGGTTTTGTTGGAGGTTGACCTGCAGAGCAAAAAAATTTGCCCGGGTTTATAGGATGGATCAATTTGAATCAATATCAATATCTATTATACTGTCAAATTCACTATATACTAAGCAGGTAATTGCCTCTATAATATGTTTTCCAAAACGAACTTCTATTCGAATGATTCCTTGATTTATTAAATTTCCGCAATTAGAATTATTAATATGATCTGGGTTTACACCAAAAGCTAGTAAAAATTATATGCTATCAAATAGTTCTTTTGTAATTTGATGTCTTCTATCAAAATGATGGATTTCGGTACTTTTAAATAGTTTTTGATAGCCACGAGTGCTTAATATTCCCCCGTTATTATAGTTAAATTCTATTAGTTGTGCTGGAAATTGTTCTCTGTTAACAACCAAATTAAAATGTTGAAAATTATATGGATTTTCTTTTCTATCTCCATTATAAGCTTTGTTAGAAACCATTTCAAAAATTAAAAAATTTGGTAAATTTGGTCCTAGTATAACATTATCTAGATATAACGAATGGCTTCCTTAATGTGTAGTGAATATCTTAATTTCTACTCTCTTATATGGGTAAATTACATTTTTGCTTTGAAGTACTTAATATATTGTTATTGATGATGAAATACATACATACATTTATATATAAATCACCTATATATAAATTGGCTTCATGTATTTTTACACGACATTCTGACTTCTCCAAATTGAATTTAACCTTAAGATCGACATTACTAAGTAAGTGCTTTTGTTAATTAAATACATCTACTTAAGTTTTATATACTTTCCTTTACCTTTCTGTATTGTTTTAATTTTATTAATAGTAGCTTCTTTAATATTATTCATAATTTTTACCTTGAATAAAGAGAATATCTTTCACTGGTTTTGTTCCGATTTCCTCTAAAATTTCCTTTCCAATATCTAATGATTTATTTTTTAAATAATTTAACTCCGTCCACGTCTATATTGCACAAACCTTGGTGTATGATGTATTTCACCAAAATTTTGAACATTATTTTCAAGCTCCTTGTTATAATAATATGTACAAAGACATCAATAGTTGAACGCTTTAACAGAACTTTAAAAAATAATATATATATATATATATATATATATATATATATATATATATACATAATATAATATATATATGGGATCTGAGCCCAAACGGACTACAAAATCGATCTCATGGTTAACGACATAATATGATAATAGGGACGAATGAGTGTAATAATGAATGAGAGGATAACAGTATAACAGACTTAGCATGGACAGTAAGTAATCTAGCGTACAGTGTAAAGTTAGTGCGAGTTCTAGTTTGACTTTCAATCAGTTAAGTTGTGTTTTGACGTTGAAGGATGAAAGTTGTTTAGTTGGTGTAAAATAAGTTTGACCGCTAAAGTTGCTATCTTAATATTTACTTTGTGAATTTGAGTTTATTTTGAATATTCTTTTGTGTGTTAAATACAAGCTCCTTATTAATTGAATTGACTTAATATCGTTAAATAAACTACTTATTTTATTTTAAAACTATAACAACTGTGTTTCTATTAAATGAACCTGGATCATCATATCCTACAAAATGGTGGCTCGACTGAGATTTGGAACAACATAAAAACGTATAAAAGAAATATAAAGTGTTGTGAGGAAGTTGTTTGTAATTAAATAATACAAAATTCCTAACAACAAGTGGTTGTAAAAAAAGAAAATAAATAATAATACATATAAAAACTAAAAGAAAACAAATGCAAGTTGAAAAGAGCAGAAGAAAAAACAATAAAAAAATACAAGTTGAAAAATTAAATAAAGACGAGAGAGCAACTCAGTGCAAGTAATAAAAAAACAGCAAACAGTAGTGTATATGAAAAAGGAGACGTTACAGCAAAACTTAATGTGAACACAACCTTCTTTGAAAAAAAGCAAGAGAGCATATGAGTGAAACAAACGAATGTGAGTGGAAGTGTTATTTGACAATATTCAAAACACTCAGAGAGATGAAACAAAAGTTGACTGAATAACAAAGCAAAGAAAGTCGAATAAGAAAAATAAACAAATGAAAAAACTGTTTATATAAAAAGGTATTCATAGTGACTGCAAGAAAATTCAAGAAGCCGATTTTTTTTTCTTTTGAGTGGTGTGAATATTTAGAATTTGGTTGCTATGCATATGCAAGTGTAAAACAAGAAGCTGTCAAGAGAATTTTATGAACGTGCATGCAGACAACTGTTGATGAAAGGTGTCAATCATATTTGATCCCCAATAGGATAAGTACAGTCAATAAATTAACGAATTTTGTTGGTAGGAAATATGATTAATGTAGGAATATAATGTTCTATGTTTGTAAAGTTAGAATGACCATTAATGTCGAGTAACAAAGTTGAGGAAATTAGGGATGATCATTCATGTTGAATCATTAAGGGTTAATGAAGTTAATGTTGATAATTGAAGTTGAACTAATGTTGAATATTGAATTTAAAGTTGATAGTTAAAGTTGATAAAGTTGAATGTTGATTATTAAAGTTGATTATTAAAGTTAACAATTAAAGTTGATTAATAAAGTTTGTAAAATTAGAATTGATAGGATTAAAGTTGATAAATTCGAAATTGATAAATTTAAAGTTGATAACTTAAGTTGAGTTAAAGTTGAATTTTTAATTTAAAGGTTATAAGTTCATAATTAAAGTTGAGGATAATAACTGAAGTTGAATATTGTATTTTGTATTAAAGTTGGAAATTGAAATTGAAGTTTTAACTATTGTTGTAATTGTAACTATATTATATTTTTATTCACTTATTATTTAATTATTATTATTCATTTGCGTTGTAATATTATGAGGTAGCTACATACTTTCTTTGACTTGAATAGTATAATGGCTATGAGCGTAGGTGATTTACGAACTAAGTTGACAGAGTTAGGACTGGATACTACAATGTGACAGATCGGTCAGAATATGAGAATGTTGACACACCGGTATTTCGTTCTAAGGGTCCTATTTTTACGTTGAAGGATATAGCCGACAGTTTGTCTTCTTTTAGTGTAACAGACTCGCTTAGTATCAGACAATGAATAGATGAATTCGAGGAAAATGCAGAAACTGTTGGTTGGAATTCCATTCAGAAGTTCATTTACGCGAAACAGTTGTTGAAAGATGTCGTCAAACTTTTCGTACGTAGTCAAACAAACCTTAAATATTGGAATTCGTTAAAACTTGCCTTTATTTCAGAATTTGGTGAAAGTCTTTCGTTAGTTGAAGTTCACAAACTTCTGCGTAATCGTCGAAAGAGAGAGAATGAGACGTTTAGAAAATATTTGTACACCTTGATGGAAATAAGAAAGGCCATAAACCTTGATGTACCTAGCTTGTTAGACTATTTTGTAAAAGGGATTCCAGATTCACGTATGAATAAAAGTATATTATATCAGGGGAAGACCTTTTATGAAATGAAATATCAAATTAAGATTTATGAAAGAACCCGTCCCAAAGCAAATAGTGATAACCGTAAGAGTCCGGCTTATAATAAAGTTGAGAAAGTTGAAGACAAAGGCAATATCCAGCGGAAGAAAAAATGTTTTAAATGTGGAAAACCTGATCACCTAACAAAAGATTGTTCGGAAAGGCAATTCAAGTGCTTTAAATGCAATGGCTTCGGTCATCGAGCTGCTGAGTGTAGAGATAAGAAAACGGAAGTCAAACAGGCAGCCAGCAAAGTAAATATGATTACTTACGACAAAGAACCGTTCGAACCTGGCATGAAATTTAAGAAAATCGTTATTGGTGGTATTGAATCGTACGCATTGATTGATACAGGACGTAATATATGTACCATACGATGCGACGTTTTCAATAAGCTTGCAGATATGTTTGACTTGAAATCACAACAACGACGCATAAGATGCGCAGGTGCTGGTGTATTTTACACGCAGGGTTATTTCGAAGCTGGAATTATCATTGACGATGTTAAGGTTGATAATATCAGATTTTACGATGTGCCAATGATGATATAGAGTATTCTGCTACTTTAAGTAACAGTTTCTTAAGTTTTGTTGATTTGGTAGTTAAGGAGCAGGGAATGAAGTGTGTCCCGAAAGTTGTTCAGAGTGAGGAAGTTGATGCTGTTGTAAGTAGTAGAGGTACGTTGGAATTGTTGTCAGAATTTGGGAACCTGTGTATGAATTTTGAGGAAGAGGTTACATCTCTAGCTGATTTAGATCATCTCAAGGGTGATGAAAAGGACAAAGTGTTGAAGATGATAAAGGAGTATAGACCAAAGGAGAAAAAATATGCTCCAGTTTCAATGAAAATGTTGGTTAAGGATGATGTCCCTGTATCACAAAGCACATCAGAATATGCTTCACCAGTAGTGTTGGTCCCAAATAAGGATGGAACAAAGCTTTTGTGCTGCGACTACCGAAGATTGAATGATAAAATAATTCAAGATAATTTTTCCATGGTTTTAAATCGATGGTGTGTTGAAAAGATTGCAAAGTGCTAACGTGTACATGATTTAAAAGATGGATTTTTCCATGTCCCTGTCGATCCCGAATCCTCTAAGTGTACTGCGTTAGTTACACAAAGTGGTTAATACGAGTTTTTATTGGAATTTAGAATTCGCCAGCGGTGTTTTGCAGATTCATAAATGTGGCTGTCTATATGGATGATGTTATAATTCCGTGGAAGGATGAAGAAGAGGATCTAAAAAATTTGAGTTTAGTATTAAAAGTTGCTGAGGAAAATGGTCTACACGTCAGATGGAGAAAATGTCAGTTTCTACGAAGGAAGCTAAATTTCTTGGATTATATAATTGAAAGGGGTACTATACATCCATCGAGGGAGAAGACTTTGGCAATAGATAATTTTCCACTCCCACACGATAGGAAGTCATTACAGAGATTTTTGGGGTTAACATCCTATTTCAGGAGATTCGTTGATGGGTATGAAACAATTGCTAAGCCGTTGATTGATTTGCTACGAAAGGGTAATGAGTTTAGAATAAGCGATGAGGTTGTATCTTCTTTTCAACAGTTGAAATTGACATTAACCAAGGATCCTGTTCTTAAGTTGTTAACGCGTTCACGGAAGTTCACACGGACGCCAGTAAGTTCGGTTATGGAGCAGTACTCATGCAGAAAAACTCCGAGGATCAGTGTTTGCACCCAGTACAGTATATGAGTAGGAAAATATCGCCAGCGGAGGAGAAGTTAGAGATGTTAGCTATTATAGAGGCTCTTAAGAAGTGGAGGGTATGTCTTATGTGTATAAAATTTAGAATTGTGACAGATTCCAACGCTTTCGCAATAAATGATGAAAAATGAAAAAAGCTAAGGTACCGTTACGAGTCGCAAAGTGAAATGAAATATTTCCATCACGTCGCAATTTTAAGACGTATTATGTTTCGTTTTCAACTTCATTCAAAAATTTTTATATATTTCCTTTTTTTATATAGGATTAAAAAAGTAGTACTTTTTATTTTTACCATACCAAGAACCACCAACAATCTGCCAGCTAGTAAGATTCCATTTGCCTAGATATAATATCCCAATAACAGTTATTTTTTGGTGAAAAGTCTCCAGTGTTCACGGCTTATTGCTCCCATATTTTCGGGGTTTTAAGAATTTTATATCTTCTAGCGTTTATGTGATGCAAATTGGAGATATGACTTTTGTCAGATTTTTGTAGTGCTATTCGTTCTCTATAAAACATACCTGCATACCTATTACCAGAAAATTATATAACCTAAAAACTCCTAAAAAGTACGTACTTCAGTGGATCAAAAGTGTAACATAATGAAAATGTTTCATTTAACTTTATACGCTCTATCTGGTCTAAGAAATAAGAACTATTTTATATATATTTTTTCTATTGTCTTTGTTACTAATATTTGTATTTTTATTTTTTTCAAACTTCTGATGTACACACATTTTCTGCCAGTGCAATTTTAATAATTTTATAATTTTTAAGATCTACTATCATGTGTTAGTTATATCGAGTTATTTAATTATGTATAAATCTAGTATAAATTTTCCCTACACACCAACTCCTTATCCCAAATTTTTTCATGTTTTAATGAGCATTAATTGAGAAATTCTTTATTTTGCATCTTTAAAGACTTCTAGGGGCTATATGAGTCAAGTTGGAGAATTGATTCGTAATACATTACTGTTGCACGATTTCTTCTCTATAAAACATGAATGACTAATTTTTTACCTAGAAAATTATATTAGCTAAAACTTCTTCAGACAAGCATATGTTCTTTGGTCGTCAATGGGTTAAAAGTGATGGAAATGTTTTACATAACTTTCTACGCTGTATCTATCATAAGTGTAACATTTCATATTTTAAATTTTTCAACGATTTTCAGTTCATCTAAAAACAAATTTGTTTGTACCCTTTTTACTGAAGAATTTTTTGAACAAAAATTGACTGAAAATTAAGGAATTCAACTACAATCAACTCTTACATCATTATTATATCATAATTCTTGTTTAATTATGTACAAATATTTAAATATTGTTTTATTGTAATTTACGGTATCGAATCAGTTCATTTACAACAATTATAATTAAAAGTAAATAAGTAATTTTATCGTAATTATTTCCTATTACGTAAGAATTATTGTTAACCTTTTGTAATTTTATTAGTTTTTATAGTTTGTGTTGTTAAACACACTATTTAAAGATGGCATTAGTTACCATTGCACAGAGTTCCCAAAACATTTTTTGGAAATAATTCTGTAGCTCGTGAATCTCTAGAGATATCTAAATAAAATTTCACATGATCAGAGCTGAGATGCTTTGAAGTTGATTTGGTTTTTCTAAGTTTTTATTTTTATTTTCCAAAAAGGTGGTAATATTCTTCAACTTCTAAAATACTTGTTTGTTCCGGACTATAGAATTTTTGTAAAGGTTTCAAAAGAAACCGTCGCCCAAAGCGTCCATACACTAACCAAACTTTGTCAATTTCTCAAATGTCAAAGATCAATATGTCGAGATCAACAAAAAAATATATATTGGCTGTATACCCCTATGCCTTGGTTAAACATACAATAAATATTTGGTGAGTTACGCTTTTTACAACGGTTGGGTCATTATTAAATGAAAAAAGTCCATTTTTGAAATAAGTATTCCTCGGACTAAGGTTTTGAGTATTTTGATAAGAAAAAGTGGGAGTTTTTTAGTTCCTTGATTTTAGAAGAAGTTTATCTGTACTGTGTGAAAAATTCATTTAAATACCTCAACTCGTTTAAGTTGTATTTAGATCTAAATATTAATATTATCTATAGTCCGTAACAAAAAATATTTTAAAAGTTAAAGAATATCACCACCTTTTTGGAAAATAACCCCAATAATATGAAATTCTTTTAAAGTTTCAAATTCAGATTAATATAACTTTTCATTGGATAGATAAATTTATATCTATCTATCTATCTAGTGGATATTTTCGAAAAATTGTAGGGCCTAAATTAAGGCCCCAAGTAAAAAAAACTTATAAAAATTAGGCCACAAATGTGGCTAAAATTTTCTTTGACCTAAATATCTCTTAAACTAAAAGAGTAAAGTAAGAATGATTTTTATAGAGACTTATAAGGACTTCCTATATGTACTTTGCAAATCAACTTGAAGGTACCTCAACTCTGACCATGTGAAATTTTGTTTAGATATCTCCAATGATTCACAAGTTACAGAATTTACCACGAAATTAACTACAGACTTCAAATTTTAAAATTTATTTTTATAAATGTATTAAATGTTGTTATATTTTAAAAACTTTCTTAACAATACACATTTTTTCGTTTAAATGCGTTATATGAAAGAAAACCGCCTATATCTCTTCTTCTGCTTAACCGATATTTACAAAATACGGTATGCGGAATAAAATTTTACGTATGCGGAATAAAATTATGGCAAAACTTTCAGCGCTGGTTAAAAACAGCGTACATTGAAAATATTAATTTCAAAGAATAATGTACGTTGAATGAAATTCGTTGATTTTTTTCAAAAATTCTTTGATTTAACGTACGAGTTCGTTGCTTCAAGTAAAATATTCATTGAAATTTAAAGAAAAATTCAACGCAATTATGAATGGTACTTTGATTTTTCCATCACCTTGCATCATACTTTCGCTCGATACATAAGCACAGGCTTGATCACTATACCGAAAAGCCATTTTGAATTCTTAGGATTTAATCCCCTGTGGCCTTCCTGCACATATAAAGAGCAAAGTTCGCCTTTGACACTCTAGCTTGGGTGTTCTGGAGTCAATACAATTTGGAACCCAGTAGTATACCTAGGTACTTCGCACTGTCCGAAACCTTTAATTCAACTCCATTTAGGCGAGGGAGTGGGAAAATGGTATTCTGTATCTCCTTGAAAATAGAACTAGTTCCGTCTTTCCTGTATTCACGCTAAGGCCACTACTTGTACTCCATTTACTTAGTAGGCCTAACGCATTTTGAAGGCGGTGGGATATGGTATCTAAATATTTTCCAGATACGGCCATCGTAACATTGTCCGCATACGTGACAGTTTTGAACCTCAAAGAATCAAGTTCTCTGAGCATTGTGTTAACAACAATATTCCAAAAAACTGGTGACAAAACTCCCACTTAAGGAGTGCCTTAGGCCTGCATGCTACAGAAGTCGCTCTATCAAATGCATTAGTTAGCAATTCAACAGAGACTCAATGTTCAGCCGATTACAAATAGTCGGAGGTTTCGGGATGGATTGGGACGGAATATCATACTGTTTCGTCAAATTTATTTTCCTCCTGTTCTGAATTGGGTTTTCGTCAGGTAAAGGGACTTCTATGGTGAAGTCAATGTATAAGTGATCGGAGAATTAATAATAATTTGAAACCCTACATTCCCTGATCACGTTAAAATGTCCAGTACTTACTAGCGTAATATCGAGGACTTCCCTTCTGTTGGTTGGTTCTTTACCGATGATCAAAATATCTATACTACAAAAGATAAAATCGAAAAGAGACTCACCCATTGCATTGGTATCTGACTCTTCCCAGAAGGTGTGCTGTCTGTTAGCGTCAGCTCCAATCACGAGCGGTATGTTTCTATCATTTAGCGCCTTTGTTATTGAGCGAACTTTGTCAATTATTGGTGGTTCGCTATTATCATGGGCCATATAGCTGGAGAGAATATAAGTGGTGCCAAGAGTTGTCTCCCAGGCTGCTACAACCGTGTCTTCATCACTAAAATCAGAGAGAATGAAGATACTAAGTTTTCCACTTGCTATTATGCTCGATTTTATCCTACCTGACCCTGCAGCAAGTAGCAGCATATAATTATTCTTGGACAAGTGAAAGCTCCTCGCCTCTTTCAGCCATCCGGAGTCGAAGCTTCTTTAGAGTGGTTAGGATTAACTTGTGTTATCTCCACCATTGTCATCTTTGGGGATGATTGTGACATTGACATCATCTTGATCCGAGTTCAAGAGGGCGTCGTCGTCAACTACTTCGTGTGGGTGTTCTCTAGAGCGAGAGAACTAGTAGTCTTCGCACATTGCTTCCGGAGTCGGATCGTTACTGTCTTGAATCAGTCTGTTTCTGCCGTCGCGTCGATAGATCCTCCTGAATGCTTCGTCGAATTCGGATACTCTGATCACCTTCCAATCACTTGTAGGGATGTCAGGGATACCGAACTGAATGCGTTACTGATTCTCTTCTGGTTTGTATGGTTCATCCGGTATACGGGCCATTGCTCTAGGCCGTCGTGGGACCTCGTCAATAGATACCACATCTACTCTAGGGTCTTCCCACAGGCCTTCCAAAAAAGTGACCGCTTGCTCAAGGAGCAATGCCGATCGCTTGTTTTTTAGCAGTGCATTAACTTAACAAGGACGCGATACCATCCAGAATACTTCATCAGCGCACTAAATACCAATTTGTATGGGAGATAGCGCAGTCAACATCACTCCTATCGATTAGTGAAGTGGTCAAAGGTCACTTTGTCCATCGGGTTGTAGCGCTTCGGGGCAGCTGTGTCTCCTCCGCTGACCGTTTAGACTTGTCCTATAGCGAAGCGAATTTCGCTGTAATTCGGCCATTAAAGATTTAACACAATTTAGGGAAACGATTCCCCTGAGGTTAATGATTCGGTTGGCTTTTTACCAAGACGAAAGGGCTGTTTAAGAAGGCACTTCTGGCGAGTGTGACGTATATGTCTTGCCCCTTTGGGCGGGCTGGAGGTACAGATCCAGAGCTCGAAGCCAAGTTCGCAGCTCCTTTACTGGTGGGGGGAGGTGATACTTGGGAACTCGAAGACTTGTTTACAGTTCTCATATTTACAGAAAGCACTGGGTTTACTGCTGCTCGAGATGATTTCGAGCAGACAGTTCCCGAAGCAGAGGTTTTATCGGTTCCTTGCCAACGCGGGCCAGAGCAGCTTTTGAGGTGCTAGATTTGAAGCTCAGAGGCACTTCGCTGCTTTTGCTTCCAGGATTTTAAGGTTTTTCGCATTTGGTGGACTTGTCACCTCCTGATATTTGTTGTTCCGTTTTGTTCTTTATTTTATGTTGTTTGTTTGGTTCAATATATATTATTTTGTTCCCACGATTAGGCTCGTATATAGTTGGACTGTCCTGGGCTGGGCTACTCAATATTTACAACCGATCCGTGCCCTGTTAAGTAATTTGGATGATTCTCATCGATTACTAGTTTTCTTCTTTTTAAGATTATATTGCTCCCAAATTAATGTGTTATTTTATTTTATACCGTCATTCAGCGTTATACAAGAAAACATAACGAAACATTTGATTAAATATACAGTATGGATACAGCGCATGGGATATTTTTGATACGTCTGAGTTATCATTTAAAACTGATATTGGTTATTGGTACCAAGAACATTAAAGTATTTATTTATTATTTTTGTTTTTGTTTATTAAGATTATTAAAATGAGTTATAAATATTTTATTATATCACTATGCGACAATCAAAATCGGGATGGGATGAAACCAACGGAAAATGTTATATCGGTAAAAATAAAGTTATACGCTGGGTCACGCCTAGGAATCGACATATATCGATTTGAAGTTAGTAACTATCATATAGGGGAAATTGTGACCTTTGGTGGTCTTTTTTTTTTGACATAACTCGAGAACCACCAGTCCGATTTTGCTGAAACAAATTTAAAAAAATTAGGAATTACAATTCCTTTAATCTGTTCATACAACGTTTCGCTACATAAGCAACAGTTTCGCAGTTATAAATAAATGTATGAAAAAAAACTATTTTTTGCCTAAAAAATTGAATTTTTTTATTTTTAATTCATAAAAAATCCAAAACGGTAAAAAAAAGTGTCAAGTCCTATTACTTTCACGTAAAGTCACATAACCTTTAAACAAAATGAGACAATTAAGTGAAGGTATCTCATTTTGACAAGAATATTGATTTTATGTTTCAATGAATTTGGATAATATTTATTATATATTATTTATTATAATTATTAACACATAAAATTAAAAATTATTACAGGTAATTATTAGGTTATTACATAGATACATAGGTTATAAAAATCGATGAACGCAAAACTTATTTTCGTTTGTTTGCGCCATTTACTTTCTTGCGTGGTGGTTCGCCCACTTGTTCAGAGTCTGTATCGGATGAGGATCTGTCTTCATCTGGAAAAAATCAATTGTTTTTAATCAGTCAGTTAACTTCATTTTTGTGACTTACCCTCGGAGTACCGTTGGAATAGCAATTGTCGTCTTCGATATCCGGTGACTTTGACATTAGGCTCCAAATTGTTGCCTTCTTTCAAAAGCTGGGCAAGTTTTTCTGCTTCACATTGAGAAAGGTTTAATTCTGCAACAATCTTGTCCATTCTTGCTTGTGATATTGGAATTATTTTGTTCGATATGCCGGCTTCTGGTATTGGTTTATAGGTGAAATCCGATTGATCCATTGTTTCAATAGAAAAAGAAGTTTCTCTGTCAGGACTTGGTGGAATTGGTATTTCATCCGAATGCGGTAGAGGTATTTGTGCACTTTTAACAGATATGTAAACTCTTCGCTTAAGGCCTTTACGATTTACTCCACATATTTTGTTTGCGCAAGCGTAACAGTTGTCGGAATTGTGCTCTCCTGGATCAGTCCAAATCATTGGTACACCAAAACGAAGTGAACTGCGTTTCCCTTGGATCCACATGTTAAGACCATTGTAGCACGTTTTACAAATTTTGTCTGGGACCCACGAAACGCCGCGAATTATTTCGCAATCAAAATAAAGTTTAAAAGCGCGCTCCACTTGCTCAGTGAGTAATGCAGCATTTGTTGAAAAAGCTCTTTTGCCACAAACGTAACAAAATAAATTGATATTTTCTGGACAATTTGCACTCATTTCGGTTTTATACTTTTATTACTTTTTCGTCACTTTAAAAAAACCGTACTTTACGCATTCGGAGACACTTGTTGAATGACAAAAATCGATCAGTGAACACCTATAAATACTACGTAAGTTTCAATATTTTACTGAGAGGTACTTATGAATTCGCGCATCTTTTAAGGGTGGCTATAAACCTGATTCGTGTGCGTTTTAAATTTTTCTAAACGTTCTAAAACATGACCACTCATAAATGTGGGTGCAATTTGCGTAAAAAAATCATGCAGGTAGCCAACGGAAAAACCCAAATAATTAAAAAAGTGCACTTTCCTTTTTTTCCTTTTAATTGTCCACGCACATTTATGACCGTTTTTTAGTTTGTTACCGTTACCATAAAAATCAAATAACCTTTTGTTTTTTACTTTTTTTTAATTCTGACAATCATAAAAAAAAGTCATCAATGTTTTTTCCAAGGAATTTTGAGCATATCTCGAGCAAATTTTTGAAATTCATACCTTCACTTAATTGTGAACAAAAGCGGAACGCGTAAATCGATTTTCATGACCTATGTCTCATTTTGTTTAAAGGTTATGTGACTTTACGTGAAAGTAATAGGACTTGACACTTTTTTTACCGTTTTGGATTTTTTATGAATTAAAAATAAAAAAATTTAAATTTTGTATGCAAAAAATAGTTTTTTTTTCATACATTTATTTATAACTACGAAACTGTTGCTTATGTAGCGAAACGTTGTATGAACAGATTAAAGGAATTGTAATTCCTAATTTTTTTGAAATTTTTTCAGCAAAATCGGACTGGTGGTTCTCGAGTTATGTCAAAAAAAAAAAAAAAAGACCACCAAAGGTAACAATTTCCCCTATATGATAGTTACTAACTTCAAATCGATATATCTCGATTCCTAGAAGTGACCCAGCGAAACGCCGGGACACGTATAACTTCTTTTTTACCGATATAACTTTCCCCGGTAGTTTGAACCCTTCCCGATCACTGACCCCTACCATTTGTCGCACAGTGTATTTATATCAACTATATTAATTATATATGCTTTGTAAGTATATATATACAAGTTAAGAAAATTCTATTTAATTTGGAATGTAATATAAGCTATATAATTTAATAATTTAATTGCAATGAAATGCACACAAAATAATAGATCATAATGTTTCATATCTTCAATGCATAGTTTCATTAGGTTAACGTATAAGTTCATTAAAAGTCAACGAACTGTTTTCATTGGAATTATTTATTTTATTCAACAAACGTGTTCATTAAAATGGTGTAAATGTTAACGTATGTCAAGTAAGTTAGATCAAAATTTAGGAACAAATTCGTTGAATTAATTAACTTTTTCGTTTTATTTATGTACCTTTTTGGTTAAGTGTATGTCGAATGAAAGCCGTTGATTTTTACCAAAAATTCTTCAATATAATATATGAATTCGTTGCTTCAAGGAGAATGTTAATTAAAATGGTAAAACCATTCGTTAAATTTATTACTTAGTAAATTAGTAAATCAGTTCTTTGATTTAACGTATTAGTTCGTTGAGTTAAAGAACTCATTCGCAGTTTTAATAAAAAAAGAACATTTTCTCTGAATTTAAATAAGTTTTGCGTTCTGCATTGATTTAGAAGAAGAAAAAGAAGCAAAACATAAAATAAATCAGACATAGAAACAGCTGTTTAACACAAAATTTCTTTTTAATTTATTCAACGTACGTGTTCACTAAAACCAAAGATTTTAAGACCGCATAAATATTAAGGTATGGCAACGAACCTGTAAGTTAGGTCAAAATTAGAGAATTCGTTAAAACAACGAACTTTTTTGTTGTACTTATGTAACTTTTTCGCGTTGATAAAGATGTTTTACTACCAATTTTGGAAGACTACATATTTTTCATAATACCGTGAAAATTTTATAAAAATCTGACTTCTGTTTTTCTTTTTTCAAAATATTAATAAAAAACGAACTACCTTCAAAAATATTTATGAATTTTTTGATTATTTCTATACATACGCCACCACAAAATTATTTATATTTTAACACAGATGACGATGAGAGTCAGAGAATTTATAAACCCATTAATACGAGTAGAAATAATAAAAAATTATAGTCAAGTTTTACGAGAAAAAATATGAATGGGACAAAATCAATTTTTGGCGAAATATTTTTTGGAATAACTGTAATTTGAATATAATGTTTTAATAACTGTGTATTAATGGTTAAAACCTTTTATCACACTTTTTTAATGGGCACATCTTTTCTGATTATAATTTTCATGAAAGTCGGAGTTCTAGTTTCTTCAAAATGATATTGAATAAAAAAACTACTTTATACTTATATTTTATTTTATATTATTTTATATTTTAACTCAGATGGCAATGAGTGTCAAAGAAATGTACAGAAATATAAATCCATTGATAGAAAAAGTATAAAAATTAATGCCAAACGTTTTTCGAAGAAATATCAAAGAAAGTTCAAAGTCAAATTGTGGCGAATTTTTAACTTTTCCTAATTCTGATTCGACTGCATTTTTTAATTAATATACTAAGGTGTATAATGCAGAGAAGCTGGATTTAATAAAAAGAAACATCGAGATTATTATCCAATCATGATATATCTTCTAAACTACTTTAATATCAGGATATAACGGCAGGATGATTTTGAAGGTTGGGAAAAATCTGTAAATTAAAGAAAAGTGAAAATATTAAAAATCTCTAAATAATTTTAAATTAAAATCGATTAATAAGTTTTGGAACTAATTAAATAGAGAGTTTGTAAAATCCTCTCAACAAAATTGCGAGGCAAACTGGAATGTAATAACCGAATAACAGGTTCGAAAAGTTTTTAAACTCATGATAAAAATTCCTTTAGAAATACCCTAAAAGTGCACAAAGTGATTCAAATTTTGGAAATATAAAAATTATAAGTTATCTTTTGAAAGAATAATATAAGATTTGTGTTAATTTTTTGAGAAATTTGAAAATTTTAATTTTTATTTTAGGTGCAGTTATATTTTTTAGAAGAGCAAAAAGACTGATAATGTTTTTATAGTACAAAACTACAAATTAATAAAACCATGTGCAAAATGTGCTAAAAAAAGCTCTAAAAAATAATTCGAAAATTCTTAGAAAAAGTGCCAGGTGCTAAATAATTATTATTATTATTATTTTTTTTTTTGTGCTAAATAAGTTTAAAATAATCTAACACTAAACACACTAAAATGGCAACACTGCTGACAACTTTGAACAAAAACAGTAAGTACAGTGGACGAAATAAATATAAGTTCACTTTAAAAAATTTTGTTTTTTAATAAAATTTTTTATAATTTATATAATTTATATAATAATTTTATATATTTTTTTTAGCTCTGCAAATTGCACTGAAACAAATAATTTTAACGAAAGAAGTACGTTGAATGAAATTCGTTTCGAATAATTGTTTGGATCAACGTACGAACTCGTTGTTTTAAAGAAAATATTCAATGAAATATTCATTTAACCATTCGTTAAATTTATTGCGTAATAAAATAAATAAATCAATTATTTAATTCAACGTATTAGTTCGTTGATTTAAATAATACGTTTTTTTTAAATTAAAGGAACATGTTCGTTGAATTTAGTTAACTTTTACGTTTAATCATTGATTTAGAAGAACTAAAAGAAACAAAACATAAAATATGGTATACATAAAAATACTGATACAATTTGTTGATTCAACGCGTTAATACTTTTATTTAAGAAAGAAAAATCTTTACTCAA
Organism: Protocalliphora azurea; assembly: GCA_932274085.1. NCBI lineage: Eukaryota > Metazoa > Arthropoda > Insecta > Diptera > Calliphoridae > Protocalliphora > Protocalliphora azurea. The sequence continues at coordinate 32,128,761 of OW026523.1, read as the reverse complement.
TGAACAAGTACTTCAAAAAAATAGTTCGTTAACTTTCGTTAAATTCAGCGTACTCATTTACTATTTTCTAACAACGCTTCATTTCGGTATTGGTATCAAACACATTAAATCACTTGAATTTTTTTGTTTATTTAAATTATTGAGTAAAATGTAGGGGAAAGTGGGAAAATTTTACTTTTTTGCGTATTTTTCAAAAGAGGGTGGTCCGAAGTACATAAGTCCAAGAAATATGTTTGTAAAATATTATACTGTTCGGAGTCGTAATTATTAAGTTATAACAAATATAGGAAGAAGGGAGAAAAAAATTTTGGATATTTTGAATAAAAATTTTGGTTTAGTTTAAAATGGAGAATTATAATTCTTATATAAATAATATATATATATATATATATATATATATATATATATATATATATATATATATATATATATATATATATATATATATATATATATATATATATAAGAATTACAATTCTTCTTGATATTTTACTTCATTATTCCTTTTTAGTTTTTGAAATACAAATCTATGGTTCGCAAATTTCAGGCAATATTTAATAGGTGTATTTTTATTTACCTGTTATCCTCTCAAGCAATTCAAACAAATAAATGCATTTCAATGAAATTAATTAAAATGCATGCACTCAAACAATTATTTTAAAATTTCAAAACTTTATCAAATTATTTTTAATATATTTTTAAGCAAATCACTTTATGCTTTATTTGAAACATACTTGGTTCTAGAATAAAAATATAAGTTTAAGGAAATAATTCTATATAAAATAGAATAAGTTCTAAAAAAACAAAATAAATCTTGTTATGTTTAAAAAAAGTCTTTAAAAAATATTACAATGTTGCATTTTGTAGAAAAATTTATAATATATTTTATTAGAAATTGAAAAATTTCATTTCTTAAATGTTGTTTAAAAATTTTATTGTAATATTTGACCAAACCATTTACAAATGTATATATATATATATATAACAAGCTCGATTCTTCTACTTTCCAAAAAATCTTAAAAGGAAGAATTTAACAGAACAATAACAGAATTTAAATAAAATATAAAATTAAAATATTACCGTTTATTCTATACTTCTAGTGCGTTACAAACAGTGTTGCCAGTTTAGATTTTTTAAGGCTAAATCTAACCTTTTTATTTTGCTTTTAGTCCAAAAATTTTCGTTTTAGCTTCTAGCTTTATTCTAGCATTGTTGATTTTTGAAATTGCCTTAAAAATGCTAAAATTTAAGTTTTTCAACAACGAAGAAAATAATTTCTGATTTGTAATTTCCAATTTTGTTTTTACAAAATTATTCTCTTAAGCAATTTTGTGTATTCATTCACAAAAAATCGAGATTATTTAAATTCAATAAAAATTTGTTCCTGCGGCACTTAATTCCCTAAATCAAAAATAACTCAATTACTTTTTAATATACCTCATTATCCATTGAAACTATTTGTGAATATACCCAACAAACCAAATGATATCGCAATGATACCACAACGATATCATGGTTCGCAAATTTCAGGCAATATTGAATAGGTGTATTTTTATTTACCTGTTATCCTCTCAAGCATTTCAAACAAATAAATGCATTTCAATGAAATTAATTAAAATGCATGTACTCAAACAATTATTTTAAAATTTCGAAACTTTATCAAATTATTTTTAATATATTTTTAAGCAAATCACTTTATGCTTTATTTGAAACATACTTGGTTCTAGAATAAAAATATAAGTTTAAGGAAATAATTCAATATAAAATAGAATAAGTTCTAAAAAACAAAATAAATCTTGTTATGTTTAAAAAAAGTCTTTAAAAAATATTACAACGTTGCATTTTGTATAAAAATTTATAATATATTTTATTAGAAATTGAAAAATTTCATTTCTTAAATGTTGTTTAAAAATTTTATTTTAATATTTGACCAAACCATTTACAAATGTATATATATATATATATATAACAAGCTCGATTCTTCTACTTTCCAAAAAATCTTAAAAGGAAGAATTTAACAGAACAATAACAGAATTTAAATAAAATATAAAATTAAAATATTACCGTTTATTCTATACTTCTAGTGCGTTACAAACAGTGTTGCCAGTTTAGATTTTTTAAGGCTAAATCTAACCTTTTTATTTTGCTTTTAGTCCCAAAATTTTCGTTGTAGCTTCTAGCTTTATTTTAGCATTGTTGATTTTTGAAATATATATATATATATATATATATATATATATATATATATATATATATATATGTATATATTATTCTAATTATTTTATAAAAAAATAAAACGAGATAATAAACTAAAGTATATCCTGATCCAAATAATTTTATATGTAATACGAAACTTCAGTAATCTAAAAACAGTTCCCCTTAAAATCCAAGCTGATATTGATTCCTTTACCTTATCCTCTTTTATTTTTTGCAATTCCATTAAATTATGCTGTAAAAATATAATTTTCATATAATACATAACATAAAATAAAAAAAAAAACTTTTAACTATAGTACAGAAAAATCACTTCAAAAGATTGTCCCATTTTTTCTATGAGAAGTAACCCAATTTGTATGAGAATATTTTATGCTATTTTTCATTGGGTTATTTTGCTTACAGCCGTTCTATGTTTTATTTATAAATTTATCAAAATATCTTAAAAACATATATGAAAAACTAATGAGAACGAAAAAATAATTGTTAAATTTTAAGAAATTTTAACTTTTTCTGGCTTAATTTTGGGCCATTTTAAATTTTTTTTAAATCCAATTTAGCCACTTTTTCCTCATCTCCTGGTAGCACTGGTAACAAACAGAAAATTCCGAAATCGTTATTTTAAACTTATGAAACTAATTTTCGTAACACTATGTTTTAAAATATTAATACTATTTCTCTGTACTTCTTTTAAATTTTTGCCATTTTAGATTTGCTTTTTTAAAACTTATATTCGTGGCACTGAGTTTGGTACAAACTTAACAAAGTAGGCTTTTATTTATATATAACAACATACTTTTTTACTAAGTTGTCAAATGTACACGATTGTCTATTTTGGCGTTAAAAAATTTTACATACGAGTATAAAAAAAGTTGTAATAGGAGCGTATTTGAATAATTGTTGTTCAGAATGGGAGTATTCTTCCAAACACGAGTTTAAATTTAAGTTTAAATTTTTTAAATTTTCTTAAATCCTTTACTTTATTATCACAGCTTGTAACTTTAATTTCATTTGTTCAGGATAATATTTTCAGTGAGAAATCAATAGTTGGAACAAACAAAGGAGAGGTTAATTTTAATTTTTTATGTTAATACTCACCACTTTTAAGTCGTTGTCATTCAACTTTTCCACAATTCTTTTGAAATAATCAAAATATTGTTCGTAATATTTCATAGTATTTTTCGTTTAATTTTTCTTCGCGTGTAGGGGCTTTCAAATATGTATATCTATTTTCAATATGAAATCAATGTGATCAAAATTATTACGTATTTCCTCCTACTCGTTGTAATGCGTGGGTAGGGTAAACAATTTTAATGGCATTCAGTGTTGCCAGTTTAGCATTTTTAAGGTTAAATCTGGCCTTTATTATTTGCTTTTAGCCTCAAAATTTTCGTTTTAGCTTTCAGCCTTTTTTCTAACATGTTACTTTTTTGCTAACATATTACTATTTCAACAACGAAGAAAATAATTTCTTATTATCTACTACTAATTTTATTTTTACGGAATCATTCATTTAAGTATTTTTGTGTATTTATTCGCAAAAAAAATCTATATATTTTTTTATATTTAACAAAAATTTTCGTCTGCGGCGCTTCATTTTAAATACAAATCAAGAACAACTAATATATTAAAATACTAATAACTAATTTGATGGAATTGCTAAATCGATTATTATTATTTTTTTATTTGCTTCATTAACCATAGACACTAATTATAAACATAATTTTAGCAAATATTTGCAAAAACGAAAAATCACCCTAAAACTAAAAAATTCTTAATCGAAAAGGAATTATAATTTAAAGATGTCGAAAAATCACTTCAAAACATTCGGTAATTATTTATATGAAATATAACCCAAATTTGTTTGGGAATTTTTTAAGGCGATTTTTCATTTTAGTCACTTTACTGACAGCTATTCTATATTTTATTTATAAAGTTATTACAATATCTTTAAAAAATATAAAAAACTTTTCAAATTGAAGAAAAAATATAAACTCTTTTCTGACCTTATTTTTTTTGCAATCTAACCTCCAGGAAGATTTTACTTGAAAATTACCATTTTTAGACATTTATCGTTGATAAATACTTAGGTTCCAAATAAAATTGTCTCAAAATACGCCAAATTTTCATTATGTATAATTTAGTGATATCTATACTATATTATTATATTATATTTTGTATGAAATAATTTGGGGAAAACTGTTTCTGTGTTGTTACTTAAACGTTTTTTGTAAAAAGTTTTGGATAGATTTTGATTTAGAAAATAAAAAATATTTTTTATTAACTGATGAAATTAGTTCTTAGATAAATTATCTTTTATCGAAAGATACATTTTTAATTTTTAAAATTTAAGCTTAAATTCACGAAATTTGGAAATTTAGAATTTCGAAACCCCGAGAAAAATAATTGAAATTACAAAATTATTTAATATTAGAAGAATTCAACATTTAAAAAAAATTAATATATATGTTACATTGTTATTTAAAAAAAGGAAAAGTGAAATAAAAATACTTAAAAATGTGCATTTCCTACATTTTTTATTAAACAAGTGCCAATTATTAAATCGAAAAAGATACAAACTTTGATAGACTATGTTGAAGATAAATTCATTATTTTTTTATATATGACAAACTACTTTTTTCCAAAATAATTTTTATTTTTTCCAACCTTTTCTTTTTTATTTTTTACAGATAATTTCCAAATGACGCAATTTAGAGATATCACCCTCAATTTATACCAATTAATATAGCCAGAACTAACTAAAATTGTATCATCAAATACTTAATTTATTTGGCTATTTCTGACGATCAGTCATTGTAGTATATGGACTGTACGTTCCCAAAATTTAATTAGTATACTTTTGATATTAAAGATGTTGAGATATGTTTTCTCTATAACTAAACCATTAAAAGAAATTTTATGCTCCAATTAAAAAAAAGTTTAGTAGATCTCCGATACTCCGATATTGTAATTTTGAATTTAATAGATAACCTCCATGTAGTACATACATTAGTATGTGTCCAAATGAAACAAAATCGCAAATTATTCCAAAGTGGATAAAAGCTCAAGATTAATTTTTATATGGGTCAAAAGTATAGATAAGCACCTTTAATTGGCTTTATCACCAATGATTTGAACATATATAAGAAAGTTTAATAAAACAGAAAAAAATTTATGCTAAAGACTAAAAATTCCTAGAACCAACATGTATTATTATATTAGCCTATTAAAGGGAAAAAATCTGGATTTAAAAATCCCGAAAATAGTGGAAGCTGTAAAAATACACGCCAGATATCATAAAACTCATGCAAATTGTCTATACACTTAAAGTGTGAGAAAATTATAGCAATTAATTACACCCATGAATTAAATTATTCGAAATACGAAAAATAGTGCATGTTTTTTTAAATTTTATTTTATTATTTTAGTTTTATCTGTTTTCATCATAAACTTGAATCATTTAAAAAGATTTAATAAACATTAAATTTAAAATTAAATTTGCCATTTTTAATACTTCCCACTATACCCTAACATTTCCCATTTTATCAAAAAAAGTTGATTTGAAAAAACGCAGAAAAATAATTCTGAAAGATAAATTGCCAACGTATGGGTTCATTAAAATCAAGTCTCTGGTTCTTTAATTCAACGTTCTGTTCATTGAAATTAGTTATTTAATTCAATGGACGTGTTCATGAATCAATGTACGTTGAATTTTAAAACGGTATAAGTGTTAACGTATGGCAATACGCTGTTTCAGCGTACCCGTACGTCAGGTCAAAATTGGGGAACAAGTTCAACGAACTTTTTCGTTGTATTTATGTACCTTTTTGGTTCAGTTTGCAGTGGCGTGTTCTGAAATATGCCGTTATATATTTTTTTTAATATTTTGGTGTTTAAACAAAAGAAAAGTGTCGGGGTCCCTGTTCTTGCTAAAGTATTAGAGCGGAATAATTTTAAGTTAAGTTTTAATAAAGGTGAATAATTTTTTGAAATTAAAATAAAACAGAGTTCCGGTCAAGATCCAATCTGCCTCTGCACCAAGTTATGTATTATTCGATCGGCATACCGTTAAAATTAATTTGGACCTCAAATAAATTATCAGCTTCAATTTGCAGTAACTACAAGAAGAGTTCAACAGGTTTTGTAGAGTTTCGAACACGTTATTTTTACAAAAAAGAATGGCCTACCCTTCATTAACATGAGATTACAAAGATCAGCATTTAATTGGGCAAAACCCACATGGAATACAGTGAAAATTGAATTAAGTACTTCCTACTGGCAAAAAAAGTTTAATTTGGATGGAATCCAGTGTTATTGGCGTGATTTATGTAAAAAAAAGATTTCTGAAGCAAAAAATTTTGGCAGGTGTACCCTTATGATGTGGGCTGCGACTTTTTTCAAAGGGAAGCTTACACTCAATCAAAATGAATTCCGAAGCTTAAGCAGAAATGCTGAAAACATCAATTATTTAACATATTCTCTTAAAAGCTTTGGAAAATTTTATAAATTTGATGAAATCCCATATTTTGATGGAATATAATGTAACATCAATTTCGGACAAAATATAATAATAACTAATATTTTTAAAGCTTTTGTTTAGTGCTTTTCTTTATTTCGCACCTCATATTTTGAGTTTAATTATTTTTTTTTATTTTTATGTAATTATTAATAAAAAAAATATAAAAACAAAAGAAAAAATAAAAAATAAATTTTAACGATTGATTTTTTCGGAAATTTATGGGTGAACTCATATTTATTTCGTCCACTATATTTTTATATTCTTAAGTCTCCAGTATTATAAAAGTATAAAATTTTTTTTGATACCGCGTATAAGTATTTAAATATTTAGATTTGCGAATAAAAAAATGTTTCTTTTCCATCTTTATGACAATGAAAATCTTAAAATTCAATATGAATTATTTTCTTATCAAGATTCACAATTAAGATGAAGGATAGCCTTAGAGAGAAGTGGTGGTACCCATACAAAGTAAATCTTAATTGTAGCATAACTTAAGAAATGTATCAATGATAAATTTTGACGGAATAACTTTTTTATCAAACTCCGCAGTTGAGATAAAGATAGGGCGAGTGGTACTCCCCATACAAAATAAATACTAATTAAAACATATTGTATCACAGTGAAAGTCTTAACTTTTTGTAGGAATAATTTTCTTATCAAATCTGACTGTTGAGATAAGAGTAGTAGTAGGGAATATAGGAGCCCCATACAATGTAAATATTAGTTATCGCATTAATAGGAGTAGCGAGACAGACCGGGCAGACTGGTTTTTTATATACAAATTTACTTTTTTAACATTTGAATTACGATAACGTATTTAAAATTTAATAAATATAACTCTTTCTTCTTTTAATCAGCAAGAATCAAAATTTTAATGATTGTTTTTTTTATTAATGTACGCATAATTATTTCTTTTATTTTTTCAGATTGTAATACCATGTCGACCAAGAAAAACTTTTACTCTTTACGTTTTAGATGTACCCGAAGATTTGCCAGTAGAAGATATAAGACATGCATTGTATAAATTTGATTCCGTTGTAGAGGTAGTCAGACTTCATAAATACCTGCAACCAACTAATACCAGTTTTTCTGAAAAAGCTGCAGAAGGTATGTAAAACACATTTCATGAAGAAGGTTAATTCTTTAAAACAGTGGTTCCAAATTTAGTAATTCATAGATCTTACCATATTATTGTGAAAAATATTCGCTTTTAAAAAATGTAAAATAATAATAATAATAACAAAGTATACACACTAGGGTAATCCTTTCGTTTTTCCAAACAGTTTTTTCGAAATGTTAATTTTTCGAATATCGAATAGACCGATTTTTTAAGCACAAAAACCAGTTTTGAAAATAATATTTTATTTAAAAAAAAAACATATGTACTCAATACTAATATTTGAATTGAAGTTTTGAATAATTAAATAATTTTTTATCTGATTAATATTCATATAGTTTATGGTTAAATTGAAATTTATTCTGTAAGTTTAAACAAATAATTATCTTGAATGAAATACTCATATCAGTGGAATTAGTTTCTCTTGTTAGACCTGTAACATTCTTACAAACAATTTAAATATTTTTTGGTTTTTGTATACCCTAATACCGCCACATCAGCACAAACTCCATAATACCTCCAATGCGTTTGTGCTGATATGTGGTGCTGCCACTTCATGTGTAATTACACATATCGTGCGTAGTTTTTACTCTGATGTGTAGTCTCTGTGTAAATGAGTGTTTGTGCCATCCACGTGTAATTTTAAATTACTTGTTATATTTTTAAATTTTTACTTTAAAATAGGATTTTTCAAATATTGGAATTTTATTATTGAAACTAAATACAAATATTTACTTACAAGTCTGTATAAATCATAATTAGAACAGTACAATAATAACATTTGCGCCAATTTAATGAATTTCATTTGCGACCTTTAAGTTCTACGAAAATACATTACGTGATATTTAAGGCAAATTTTATAACAAGCGATATCTTGAAGATATTTGAATGCATTTTGTTGAAATATTGATGAACACGATAAATTAAAAAAGAAAAAATATATTTTTAATGATTTTGTAAAATTGTAGAAGCTCAAAAACAAAATGGGACACTACATGTACATATGTATAATATATATTAAAATTTTGTATAAATCAACTATTTTTAAAAGAATAATCAACAACATTCTCCAGTGGTCATATTTTAATTTAAGTAAACTGAAGTTGGTTTTAAATGGAAAATATTTTTGTCAATATCTGTAGTATGTTTGGTGGCAATACTGTGTCGCACAGAAAAACTATCCAGCACTCACCAATCGTCTCAGAATCATTTTTTAATAGATCATACGATATCCGTCCGTACGTCCGGCTGACTGCACAATTTTGAAGATAATTCAATGAAATTTGGTACATAGGATTTATAACACAAGGATGAAGTCTATTGAAATTGGTTATGATTCATCTATTTTACTTAGCCTCCATAAGTAAATTAAAATTCAGAATCAAATTTTAGTTAAAAAAATATAATTTTATTAATTGTCTTTTATCTAACTTAAAACTAAACTTTCAATCCATCCAGAAGCACTTAATATTTTTTGTTCTCCTAGCATGAATGTGGGAATATTTTTATTTTTGAATTTTATGAAAGTTGCAGACATAGTGTCAGCATAAAAATATGGGAATGTTTTAAAACGTGTGTTGTAATATGAGCCCAAAATAATTATTTGAATTTATTTATGAGTGTGATTCCTTAACTTGCATATGAAAATCTTAAATAAATTCATATTTTAATAAAATTTGTTAAACGAAAATCGGTCCAAAACTTACCATATGTCCCACATAAAAAAAATTTCAGAGCTGGTTAAAAACAGTTTTCCTATGGGTTTTGATTATCAATTTTGGATGACCACATGTCAAAAAAAAAAGTATTTTTTACAAATATAGACCCATTGAAAAAAACAATACAAACATTTTTTTCTCTCTTACTTCTTTTTTATTCATATTGGTTCATATTAAACCATAGTGCACATATAAGGCCCTATCTCGAGTATCACTTAAAAGACCATGATCCACTGTGTAGGGTACAATATAGTCGGACCAACTCGCCTATAACTATTACTTATTTTTAATATAATATTTGTGTTAATAGCTTACTTACTCTACCTGCAGATCTGAGACAGGCTTTTGCAATATTAAGCCATAGTTTCTGAATATACTATATATGTAAAAATTATTCTCGTTTCTGATGATTATTTTATTACTTTATTTAAAAGTTGTTTCCCAAAATTGTTATATGTTGTAAATTTTAATTTCAGATTTGTTGACTTTTATTTAAGAAATATAGTCTTTTGCATGAAAATATTAACTTCTACAAAAAACAAGGTTAACAGATTCTTTTTGTATTTTTTTTTTTTTTTTTTTTTTTGTAATTTTTTAAAATTCCAACTATCCAAAAACCGGTTTCTTCAAAAAGTAGAATAATCAATCACCCTAATACACACCCAGTAAACAAAAAGGTTCGTTTTCATTGAGAATGATTTGAAATAAATCTCTTTCTCAAATGTTAAAACGCTTTATAATGGGTTGAAAATAATTTGAGAATGCATAATATCTTTCTCAACTTTTTCCTTAAACGTATTTCAAATGTAGATTGTTGAGAATATATTCAGTCAAACACTGTTATAACGAACTATGGCTAAAGCAAACACTTTTCTTCGTTCCCATTGATTTTACCAAAATTTTCCATACAAATAGCAATATAAGTAGGCATTTCCGAAAGTCTTTACTTAGATGTCATTACAATAACTAATTAATTCCAAGCTGTTCAATAACTCATTGACTCCAAAGCATTACTGAAGTCATTATTAGTAAAAACAATATATTTTTTATTTTAAACATACAAAAATTTTAAATTTTAATTTCAAAAACTTAGTAATAACCAAAAATGTAAAATAAATGTAATAAAAATAAACTAGGGGAAAGATAGAAAATTTTACTTTACTGAAACCTCTGATATTATATGATATATTTTTCGAGAGCAAGCAAGTAAAATGCGTTAAAAAAGTATTTTTTTTTTTTTTTTTTTTTTTTGCAAATAGATGTTGTCCCAAAAATATAACAGATCTGTACTTAACATAAATATCAAGGAATTGGGATAATGTAGTAAAAATATATTGAGGTAAAGTGGGGTGTATAATTTTTAAATTTGTTCACCTATTTTTTTAAAGTTTGCTGAAAACATAATAAATAATGGTATTTCTTATTGGTATAATAACCAATGACTTGAACATATATAAGAAAATCTAATAAAACAGATCAGAAGTGTGATGTCTTAGTAAAAGCGTAGCAAATATGAAAATTGGAAATAACTCATTAAACTCCATAGCGATAAGACTATAAATTCCTAGAATCATCGTGTACCATTCCATTAGCTTGTTAAAGGATTTAAAAATAGTGGATGCTGTAAAAAGACACACTTGGCATAATGCAGCTTTACGTTTTGAGAATTTTACGAATAAATGCGCTCAAAAGCTTTTTCAACTTGACCACCGTTGCCCCTAAAATACTGTTACCGAAATAATTGGAAATAGCTCAAAATTCCGTTACCGCTAAAATATCAATACCGAAATAACCCAAGATACCATAACCGCTAAAATACGGTTACCAAAATAAAATAAATTATCGCTGCCGCTAAAATACCATTACCGTTATTATTCTTATGTGGATCCCTGGACGCACCGAGACCCAAGAGAACATGTTTGAGGATTCTATCGCAAAACAAGCATTGAACTTACGACTCCTAAAAAATGAAAACATTAATATCAGGGATATAAATAAAGAAATCAAAAGAGTACCGAATTCAAAACATATGTCCTTGTGAATTCTAACAAGCCCTTGGTATATTATAGGAAACATCCAAATCCGTTAAAATAAATTTCTCAGATAAAAACTATCACAAACAGGACTAGTCAATGGCCACTTATTATCTGGACAAAATCCGCAACCATGTACCTGTGATAACAACAGTAACGTCACTTAAAAATTTAAAAACAAAAATAGTTCTAATTCAAGAGACCCTGTTCCTCCCAAGAATAATTTTTTTAATATTTTTTCCTTTCAACTATTTTATATTTAGTTATCTTATAGAAAAAAATAAATACTATACATGCTATTTAAAGAAATTTTGCATATAAGCGAAAAAAAATGCGAATACTTTCTTGGCAAATAATAATAATAATAATAATAATAATTATAATAATAATAATAATAACAATAATAATAATAATAATAATAATAATAATAATAATAATAATAATAAATCGGGTAAATTCTATTTTTTTCAAAATTCAAATGCATATAACTTTTGACTCTGTATATTTCTTTTCAGAGCTCTTTCTGTTATTATTTGTTGTTAATAAAATAAAAGATATTTCAGAACAATCGGGCGACATTTGGACCCGCTATAGGAAAGAAAACTTCACCAAGGTACATCCAAAAGTAAAAATTGTAATCTTTGAAGAACCATATCGTAAACTAAAATTGATAACATATACTTACGACGATGTTTTTCGATCAGCAAAAAATCTTTTAAATCGTAGTCGGAGTTTAAAACTTTACCTTCACTACACTTCTACTATCACTGTGTAAAATTTCATTGAAATCGGACCAGCCATTCGGAATTTTGCAGATTTATTTTCATTTTATTTCTTGAATGGGACACTGCGTTAGCGTTATGTATGGTTATATTCTACGCCATTGAATTATCTGGTTTAATTCACTCTCTATCCTCTTCGTATAGCTCGTGTTTTGAATTTACCATCGTCCATGAAGGAAATTAAAGTACTAGCCTTTTAGTTTTAGATAAATAACGTACTCGTAGTTTGAACTTTACTAAAACTCATCTGTCTTAGAAGGATGAATGGAAGCAGATAATATTTTCCGATGAAAAGAAGTTCAATTTGAATGGTCCACACTGTAATACTTGTTATTGGCATGATATTAATCAGTTCAATGTCGTAATGCCGAAAAGAAATTTTTGGTGGAAGCAGCCTCATGGTGTGTGCCTTTTCGTAAGATTTCAAGCTCCCATATTTTTTGTGTCCTCAAAAATATGTACTCCGAACACCTAAAAGACGTTTTGTTCAATTAGCTTGACGAACATCTGGATAAAGAATGCATTTTTCACAATATAATGTTCTCATACACGTATCAAATCACAGTAGAGACTGCTTTCCAGATAACAGTGGGGCAGAATCGAAATTTTTTGAAAACAAATCTGTAACTTCTGATCGGCTGGTTGGATTTTCATGTTAATTTTGGAAGGGGGGCACAACAAACCCCTCAGGGGCGGAGCTAAGGGGGCTCAAAGTTAGGTACCCCTGACATAAAAATTTTTTAATCGCTTGCCAAATTTTTGTTTCTCGTCCGATTTCAAATATTTTTATATATTGTTGTAGGCCCTGATAAGGCCTATAAAAAACATGCTTACATGTCCTATTTATCTCTTATAGTTTTCAAGTTATTTGCGTTTGAATTTTTAAGCACCATAATTTTGTATGTTCTTGGTCCAGTTTTTTCCATATATATCCTAGTATTTCACCGATTTTATTATTTTTTTTTTCCTATCTAGTTAAAGAACAAAATTATCTATTGAATAAAAAAAATGTCGATATATTTACCGAATCCAAAAATAAACGATTTTGAATTTGAAAATTCCAAAAAAGACGACTTTTTGTGTTTTTTTAGCCGAAAAAGTATCTACACTCTTTTTTATCTAAAATAAAATTTTCTTTAGCAACATATAATAATTTTACACTTTTCTGAAAGGCAACTTCACAGAGATGACTTTAAGATAAAAAACAAGCCCAATAACTCAATTGGTCATTGCACACACCCTCCCGAATTCGACGATCAAAACTTTTATTTGACTTTAGACCATTTTTTCTCAAATCCCAAAGCACGAATCGACAAGCGGAATATATTTTAAGAATCCTCAATATGTTGTTAAAAGTTTTAAATTAAAATCTACGGGCCTTCGGAAAAATGTGGTTTCTATAGCCATAAATGTAAAAAATCCCATTTTTGGGAATTTTGATTAGTTTTTTGGGGAATTCAGGAAAACCCTACCTCTGATTGAAATTTGGTTAACGCACTTTTATTTACATTAATAAGATCCACATTTGTTGCCAATTTCATTAATATACCTTTATAAACAAATATGTTATTACAATTAAAAAATTTGTATTTTCTCCAAAAACCTCAAATCGGGGCTTTTGTTTGATTTATTTCTAAATAGCAAAAGAAATTTTAAAAATATGTATTCCAAACTAAGCTTATCCTTGAGCATATATAATTTCCGATCTTTTGCAAAAAGACTCAACTCAGTATTATGCCTCATTTCAGAAATATGCGCCTTTAAACTTTTATGTTTCCAATTTATTGTATATATGACTATATTTTTACAAACTTGCAACGTTGCCTTTAGCTTTGCGTGAATAATTACTTAGAAAATTATTAATATTTCTGTATACTTTTAATAATATCTATACACAAAATATTTTTAGAAAAATAATTAATAAATATTTTTTTATTTTTAATAGGGTTGCCACATTTCTCAAATTTAAGTAAATCTTTATCCTTTTCTAAGAATTCATATATTTATATTAATGAATTTAAAATAACAAAACAAACAAAAAAATTTTATTTTAACTTAATCAATATTATTATTTCTCCTTAATAAATATTCTATTTATAATACGATTTTTTATTACTTATTTACATTAAATTTATGTAGACAATTTTTCTAATATTTTAAACTTATACTACTTATTTTCTATAAAATAATCTGTTGTATCTCTATACATATCTAAAAGATAATAAAGGTCCTTCAAGTCTTCAGTATTTTGAGTTGATAAAGGCTCATAATAAATCCAACGTTTTCTCATTGATGATATTACAGGGTCTGATGATAACAATAGGCTATAAAAAATATCCTCGTTTTGTGACGTTCTGGAGCATTTCCTGGAGCTGAATAATTGAACGTGCTTAAAATCTCTGTTTCTTGCTTCTTGAGCCTCTTCTGTAATCTCTCCAAGTGGAAGAATAATTCGTTCAATTATAATTTCGTCATGGCACAATACTTTATGTATTGTTGGTGTAATTTCTTTCCATGGATATAGAGAAACAAGTAGTTTAGATATTTCTGTTGCGTATTCTCCAAATCGAGCAGAGTTAATTTTATGCTTACTATTAATTGCCATTAATAGTATGTTAGTCCTTTCAAGTAACTCTTTATTAATACCAGTTATTTTTGATGTAGCTTCGAAATTTCCGAAAAACCTTCTTGCTGTGTTTCCATCATTTGTACTACCACCAGTCGGCAGAGGTTTGTCGATGTTTAATCCCGACTCTTCTCTGAATTCATCCTGGATTCTACTTTTCTAGGATATTCTAAGTGTTTTTAAATCCTCGTTGTTTCTGGTAGGTTTTGTTAAATTTTCTGGCACACTTCTATACTTTAAATCATATGCTATATGCAGAAAATGCTTCATGAACCGTATTATGGCGTGAAGTGGAGATATTCCGAAAGACAAAAATTCTTCATTGATACTCCTTACTTCACCAATATCCGAAAATTGTGATTTGGTCTCATCACATAGTGAGCATTTCCAAAAAAAAAAAATATATTTCCGTAATGGCATTACTAACCTTTTCATCAATCATTTATATATATCTATTAGATATATCGCACAGGTATATATGTTTACAGGTATTCTGTGAATTTTCATGAGGTAAAATATCTGAAAGAGTCAATTTGGAAGAGTACCTACACCGAATTCATTGATATTATAAGTTGCTGTTAGGTATCACCAGAAAGGATATTACCTGTGCATTGTCACTAGCTAATAAAAATATAGATTATGAACCATCACGAATAGATAAATACATTTGTTAAATTAAGGTAAACACCATAAATGTAAACTAATAAAATACTTATTGTTAAAATAGACATTTTTTGTTTGCTTTTTTATTTTAAATTCATTAATAGAAATATATGAATGCTTAGAAAAGGATAAAGATTTACTTAAATTTGAAAAATGTGGCAACGCTATTAAAAATAAAAAATTTTTATTAATTATTTTTACAAAAATATTTTGTGTATAGATATTATTAAAAGTATACAGAAATATTCATAATTTTCTAAGTAATTATTCACGCAAAACTAAAGGCAAAAGTTGCAAGTTTGTAAAAATATAGTCATATATACAATAAATTGGAAATATAAAAGTTTAAACGCGCATATTCTGAAATGAGGCATGATATGGATTTAAATCTTTTTGCAAAAGATCGGAAATTGGGGTTTTTGGAGAAAATACAAATTTTTTAATTGTAATAACATATTTTTTTATAAAGATATCTTAATGAAATTTGCAAGAAATGTGGATCTTATTAACTCAAATAAAAGCGCGTTAACCAAATTTCTATCAGGGGTAGGGTTTTCCTGAATCCAGATTTTTCCGAAGGCCCGTAGATTTTGATTTAAAACATTTAACAACATATTGAGGATTCTTAAAATATATTCCGCTCGTCGATTCGTGCTTTGGGATTTGAGAAAAAATTGTCTAAAATCAAAACTTTCATATAAAATGGGTCGAATTCGGGAGGGTGTGTACCATGACCAATTGAGTTATTGGGCTTGTTTTTTATCTTAAAGTCATCTCTGTGAAGTTGCCTTTCAGAAAAGTGTAAAATTATTATATGTTGCTAAAGAAAATTTTATTTTAGATAAAAAAGAGTATAGATACTTTTTCGGCTAAAAAAACACAAAAAGTCGTCTTTTTTGGAATTTTCAAATTCAAAATCGTCTATTTTTGGACTCGGTAAAGATATCGACTTAAATTTTTTTTATTCAATAGATAATTTTGTTCTTTAACTAAATAGGAAAAAAACTAATAAAATTGGTCGGAAATACTAGGATATATATGAAAAAAACAGGTCCAAGAACATACAAAATTATGGTGCTTAAAAATTCAAACGCAAATAACTTGAAAACTATAAGAGATAAATAGGACATGTAAGCATGTTTTTTATAGGTCTTATCAGGGCCTACAACAATATATAAAATAGGACGAGAAACAAAAATTTGGCAAGCGATTAAAAAATTTTTATGTCAGGGGTACCTAACTTTGAAGCCCCTTAGCTCCGCCCCTGAGGGGTTTGTTGTGCCCCCCTTCCAAAGTTAACATTGTTCGCTCCTTCGCTATGCCTGTACAAAATTTCATGAAAATCCAGCCAGCCGATCAGAAGTTACAGATTTATTTCCAAAAAATTTCGATTCTGCCCCACTGTGCAGTGGAGAGTTCAATCCAATGAAAAGTTTGTGGGGCATCCTTACAGAAAAATTTTATGAAAAAGACGGTAGTTTTCTACGGTTGATAATCATAGATACACAGTCGAACTTGATTATAATGAACTCAAAGGGACCGACAAATTTAGTTCGTTTTAAAATTTTCATGTTTTGAGATGTTTTCTTTTTAAGGAATAACGATTTTTTTCAATACTTAATTTTTAATTCTTTTTATAATTTCAGTTTTATTTTTAACTATTTTCGATAAACGTGTATGCGTTATGTCAAAAAGATCAGAAACTATGTGCATTTGTCCGATGACTTAAGTTGAAATTAATAAATCTAATAATTTAAATTAATTTATTATTATTTATATATATATATATATATATATATATATATATTAATTTAAATGAATAAAAGCTATTTCTGTTAGGTTTTACGTTTTTGAAACATTTTGAAATGTGCAATTTTATTTATCTGAAAGTAGTATTTGTGGGAGTTCGTTATGAACGTAGTTTTTTGTGTAAAATATTCTTCTCGTGACCATAAAAATGGGAGCGAAAAAAGAGTTCGCTATAGCCATAGTTCGGTATAACCGGAAACGAATTTCCCATAATATTTTTAGTTTTTTTAATTAATGAGAACAAGCTTTTTGTTAGTTTTGTAACTTTTTGTTTCTTATATGCCATTTACACCAAACAGAAACTATTAGTTTTTGGCTTTACTTGGTTTTTGAATAAAAAAAACTATGTAAATTTGTTTGGTTTTTTCATACAAATCAAAAACCATTTTTTACTATTTTTTATTGAAAACTAAATAAAAACCACTAAAATAACTATTTATGATACTTCCTGTTTAGCAAATTTTAGAACCGCAGCTTTTATATATAAAGAGAAAAATAAAATTCCAAACTATTTGTTTTGTTTATGAAATTATTACAATAAATACTTTATTAAAAATTGTTAAAATATGTTTTAATATTGAAACTATGTATTCTTTGATTGAAGAAAAGGCAAAAAGAGCGGAAATAGAAAATATCCAAGAAATGTGAATGTCAACAAAAACTACATTGAGAAGAAATAAAGTAGGTAAACGATGTAGTTTTTGAAATTTCGTTTTTCAAAACCCAATTAGTTTTTGCTTTGGTATAAACGGCATATTAACTATAAAAATAGATAATCCCGTTAAAAACAAATGCTAAAAAGCTGTTTTTTTTCGATAAACAACAAAAAATCTAGTGTGTACAAACAATTGTTCACAACTGCACAGTGGGGCAGGTTCGAAAATTTTTGGAAATAAATGTGTAACTTCTAATCGAGTGGTTGGATTTACATAAAAGTTCAAATAAGCGTATCAGTGGAATGTATAAAAATAAAAAAGTTGACTACCTCTGACGTAAAAAATTTTTAAATGCTTGCCGATTTATTGTTTCTTATCCGATTTCAAATATTTTTACGTCTTATTGAATCCTTTGATAAGGCTCACTTGTGGTATTTGTCTGTTATAGTTTTCTCTGGGCGAAAATGTGAAAAATTTCATTTTGGGAATTTTTATTAGTTTTTTTTTAGGAATTCAGAAAAATCTTTTGCCCGATTGAAATTTGGTTTATACATTTTTATTTTAATTAAAAACATCCATATTTCATGTTTCATTAAGATATCTTTATAAACAAATATTTTATTGCAATTCAGAATTTTTTAGTTTCTCCCAAAACCAGAAATTAGACCTTTTTTTAGCAAATTTTTAAATAACGAAAGCAATTTGAAAATCTGTTTTCCAAATTAATTTTATTCTTTGGCACATGTAATTTCCGACCTTCTACAAAAAGATGCAAGTCATGCTTCATGCTTCAGAAATATGCGCCTTTAAACTTTTATATTTCCAATTTATTGTATATATGACTACATTTTTACAAGAGTGCTACTTTTGAATAATTACTTAGAAAATTATAAATATTTCTGTATGCTTTTAAAATAAATCTATATAGAGAATATTTTTTTATAAAAATTGTTGTCACAAACTCTTCCCAAATTAAGTTTATTTTATAGGAAAGTGAAAATTCAAAATCTAAATATTTAAATCTAAAACCAACAACAGATAATCTATTCTACATTTAACAAACGGTACTTTTCTTTTACCGACATAATGATCGAAAATTGTAAAAGTTGAATTTCTTGAATTTTTATTTTTTCTTTAGTTAATTCACTATTTTTCTATTCACATATTTTTATTAATGAATTTCAAATAACAAAACAAAATGTCTATTTTATAGAAGGAAATATGAGTGATCACAGATTTTTTTTTGTCTTTTTGCCTCTATCTCTGCCCGTTTAGCTGTAAAATCGATGTTTATGTTTTTCACATAAAAAATAGATTTTTATCCTTTTGCCTCTATCTCTGCCCGTTTAGCAACAAAATAGATTTTTATGTTTTTCATATAAAAAACGATTTTTAGAAGGAAATATGAGTGATCACACATACTTGTCCTTTTGCCTCTATCTCTGCCCGTTTAGCTGTAAAATCGATTTTTATGTTTTTCACATAAAAAATCGATTTTTAGACATTTTGACAACTCACATGTATTGAGAATTCACAGAATACCTGTAACAAGTGTTATATATCTGACTAACTACATATTACGCAAAAATCGATGTCATTGGTAAATCACAAATAGAGAGCTTTTTAATCTTGTTGGATTTAAGTACAAAATCTGAAAAGATACAAGATTTCTATAGTTTCGAATAAAAAAGTTTCTGATACATTCAGAAAAATGTTAAAAAAGGAGAAGCAACCTTAGTGTGCAGTTAATATCACTGAACTACTGCCCATTGCATCATCAAAACACCATAAACGGATTGCCGAAACAACATCAAAATTAAATTTTACAGAGGAAGTAGCTATTGGTTTAATACTAGAAGTGGATCTAAGCCGAAACAAATACCAAATTTTAAAAAAAGCTCT
The DNA here is from genome assembly GCA_932274085.1 of Protocalliphora azurea. Lineage (NCBI taxonomy): Eukaryota > Metazoa > Arthropoda > Insecta > Diptera > Calliphoridae > Protocalliphora > Protocalliphora azurea. The sequence goes on along the minus strand of OW026523.1, from coordinate 32,108,722 downwards.
TCTTGAAATTCTACCACCATACAAAGATATTCAAGAAAAAAAAAAAAACAAAGTAATTTGGCATCTATATCGGTTAACGAAAAGAAAGCATGTGTAGAGTTATATTCTTTGCTTGAGAATACAGCTTCCAGGATTATTGCCGATTATTAGAATTAAAAAAGTGGCGGACTATAATAGCGTATTTATGGCATATTTGGTACCATTAACAATGCGATCGTATTCCTTAAAGCAATCTACATCAAGGTCTAAAAATTCATTTGATGTATGGCTCCCCACAACTCCAGAATCAAAATATTTTTGCACACCTATTTTGTTCGAATACACAAAGCAGTCGAAGGCAACAACAAAGGATATAGTGGAATATATCTTGTGTAGCAAAAGGTACATAAGATGGCGCTGAAGTTGGACTATTTCTTCGAATTTAAATAAAAAAAACTGCTAAAATTGTATTGAGTATAAAATAAAATTATAAAAAAAATTATAAAATTTTTTAAGATATATTAGCTTTGTACTATTGTCTAATAGATTAAAATAATAGATCCTAATTTTTGCTACAACAATATGAAAACTAATTTTAAAGATTGCATAAATTCGTATTTTATTAATACTTTACTTTAGCGCCCTCTCGTGGGCATAAGAAAGTCACAGCTGAAAAATTCTATTATAATTTTTAAGCTATAAAGCCATAAAGTCTACATGATGTCCCAGAGATTATTGAAAACTCTTGAAAACATATTATAGATTTCTAAACCTCATTTTGATTTATTGCTTTGGGATTTTAGAAAATATAGACTAAAGTCAAAACTTTCATCTAAAATAGGTCAAATTCGGGAGAGTGTGTACCTAGACCGCTTGGTTTATTGGGCTTTTTTTGGAGGCCTTATCAAGGGCTTTAACAAGATGTAAAAATATTAAAATTATTAATAAATCGGATAAGAAACAAAAAATTAGCAAGGATTTTAAAATTTTCTATGTCAGAGGTACGTTACTTTGAACCCCCTTAGCTCCGCTCCTGAGGGGTATGGGGATAACTCTTCCAAACTTAAAGTTGTATGCTGCTCTGTCATGCCTACGTGAACTTTTATGGAAATCCAACCAGCTGATTAGAAGTTACAAATTTATTTTTAAAAATTTTCGCTTCTGACTAGGAACATCGATAGAGGATATGCTTTCAGAATATTGTTGGCTGAAGTGTATAGCTAGAGAATTTCAAAATTTTTACATTCCGGAATTATTTTTAGGAAGACAAAGAAAAAACATGCGAACTATACTAAACTATCTCTTATGGTTTAAAATATATTTGACTTAAAACATTAAATTACTTATTTTTGACCTTGACTTTTTTGCGATTTTACCCTATAACTTTTGTAATAAAATTTATGAAAATTTTTTTTAAATATAATAGAATTCTCTATAATTTTCTGTGTTATGCGAAGGAAAAAATTATCTCAATTCGAAAACTAGAAAAATTTTTAAATTCAAAATTTTGAAACAAGTCTCAAAAATAGCATTTTTTTTAATTTTTTTGAAATATTGTTAAAAATGTTCTATATTTTTTTGACAGCAGTGGCCGAAAATTATCAATTTTGGAAAAAAGAGCCTGTAAAACAATTTAATTGTTGATTTCGATACTTCTGCGAACTAGATTAGCCAGTATAATTGTGTGTTACGTATACGCACATTTGGAAATACACAATAAAATATTACAAATTAGCGAATTTAGTGAGTTTTGACACGATATTATATTTTTAAAAACAACTCACAGTGAACTGGAACCCATATTAAAATTGGAAAAAAGTAGAAGAAAAATAGGTACAAGGCTGAAATTTTGGTATATGTATACACATGGACCGTCTGTTTATAAAAAGTTGTTAGAGTTTTAAAAAAATTTAATATTTTGCCTGTATTGGATCAATTAATTATCAAAATTTTAAATTTTATAAGAGTACATATATCTATTGCAATACACAAGGAATTATTAATTATGGTATTTTTTGCACAAATTATTTACTTTTTTTTTTTTTTTTTTGTTAATCGGTGCTGCCATAGTGTTTTTTGAATATAATAAAACTTTTAAAACTTACTTCAATTTTTTACTTATTCGTTTTATATTCATATTTACTTGCAATTTATTTTATGTAAGGACGACTTATTATTACATTTATGTTATTTATTTCTGTATAAATCAGTGTAGATATGTATTACAAAAATTTACGAATGTATTGGTTTTCTGAATGATCAAACCATTAAAACAACACGAGCAAACATCTTCTAATGCGAAATTACTGGTTACGTATTTGTTATTAATACTGTTGTTTAATTTATTATGTTTCTATGTACTCTTAGTTTGATTATTCGATTTTCATTTGTATTTTTTAATAAAAATTTTATTTATTATTTTATTTATATATACTTATAACAATTAATATATTCTGCCTCAGCGCCAACCATGACTTTATAGAGGTAAATTGGCAACTTAACTATTTACATTTTGATTACGTTACAAGTAAGTGATTACGTTACTAGTAAATGATTATATATATGTTTTAAATTAATTTGCAAGAAATATTTCAATATTTTGAAGTAAATATTCTTTTACATTACTTTTAAAAATGGATAATGTAGGGATGATTGTACTTATTAGGGCCAGCAAACAAAATTCTCTGTTTTGTCAATTCAATTCAAAATCTTACAATTAGATCCATCAATTGTCTTGTTATCATATGCGTATGTGAGATATTATGGTTAAAATGTATGGTATGTCTTGCAATAGATTTTGAACATTTAAACATTGTTGTATATATAAAAATTTCTTGATAATTATGGCTTAAACCGCATGAATTTTGTTTTATTGGAGTTTAATATTAATTAGTTTGTTCTTAATAATTCTGATATAATAGATGCATCATATTCTACTAATATTTTCAGATCATAACTGTATAAAAGGCAAATATCGTCACCAAACATAAACAATTTACTGTTAAGTTTAATATTTTTTAAATCGTTGTTGAACATTTTGAATAATAAAGGTCAAAGAACACTGCCCTGTGGACTCCACATCCAGTTCATTACTTTTAGATAGGCCTACTTGCACAAATTGCTTCCTATTATTTACATAATCAGTGAATATTTCAAGAGTTCTTCTGGAACATCCAAACAATTTTATGAGTATGTCATGATTCACCAAATCAGGTCAAAAACCTCACCGACTACACCTTTATGCCCCGTATCCAGACCGCTACAAATATGATCAACATTTACTACAGCTTCCTCGCATCTTTTTTTAAATCCGTACTGACGATCAAATAATAAGTTGTTGTTTTAATGATAATTGGAAAGTTGATAAAAAATTAAAATATTTTGTCAGAAAGACGAAATTTTTAAATTTTATGTGTTCCTCCAGACTTAGGTATAGGGATGATTTTATGTATTTTTAGAGCCGCCGAATATTTACATTCAATAATTATATTTTTGAATATTCTTGTAATTATTTCGGCTTTAGTTATTTTTCGGATTACAATAATTTTTGGTGTATTACTGTCGTACTCATGGCTTTAATGTATGTCCATATTGCTCAAAATGTATTCAACTTTTGCATTTTCTGCAGCATATAAATTAAAATAATTTGAAGGAGAAACTAACGTATTAAAAAATTAATATCATCACTAGCACTCTAATGCTTTCTGATCATTTGAAGTAATAAAATCGTTATTGTTAGTTACAATTTTCTTAGTTGGTTTGTTTTCTTTGTTAAGTGTTTTGTAGAAAAATTGCCACGTTTTTTTTTCAAATCACCATTACATTTATTTAAATTATACATAAGTCAAAAAATTATTCATTAATGTTTTATGAAAACTTTTTAATGCTTGACTTATTCGTTTTAGACGCTCGCATACATGCTTATTTGCTACTGCTTTCTTCTTGTTCTTAACAGCTTGTTTTTAAAATCTATTAACGAGATTAGTTCTTCTGTCATCCAAAGGCACATTCTGAGTCGAATATATAGTTATTGTTTTAGAACTTTGAATTGCTGTCATAGAAAGAGTTTTAATAAGTTGTTCACGTTGCACAGTGGGGTCAAACGCAAATTTTTTGGTAAAAATCTGAATCTCCTAAACTACTGGTCGGATCAAATTGAAATGTATGGAAGAGTTGTAGAGGAGGACCTAAGCTTTCAGAAAAATCATCTTGTAGTCACCCTGTGATAACACGAGATAAGCTACAGGGTGTCAAAGTTGACTACCTCGAGTATGTAAAAGTTAAAAAAAATCGTAACTTGTACAAATGAAGTCCGATTTTAAAGATTTTTATATTTCTGGAAAGTGCTTGGCAAGATAAAGAAAAAATAAGCTTACTCATCTAAGTTATCTCTTACAGTTAAAAAGATATTTACGCTTGAATTTTGAATTTTTGATTTTTTGGCTCGACTTTCTTTCGTTTTTCGGGAATAAGTCCGGAGATATATGAGGCAAAAATTTTTTTAAAATATTCTGTAATTTGCTACATATTTCAAAATAATATGCTGAAAGAATTTTTGGATTATCTCAATTCGTCTAGACGTGAAAAATATTCAAAGTCAGCACTCTGAAATTGGCATGAAAAATGGCTATTTTTTTACAAAAATATAGTACAATTCATTCACTTTTTTCTCAAAGTTCCGTTAATAAAAAAATTTTTTCCTTATTAATTTCAAAAGATAAGGCTTCATAAATGGTTAATAAAGAAATTTTGAATTGATTTAAGTTTGCACCCTACATCCAGCATTGGCCGAAAATTGTCAATGTTAAAAAATAGTTTCATTTTTATCGATTAATAAAAAAAATGTCACGCGAGCTTTTTTAAATTTGGTACCCGTATTTTTTATAGAAATAGATTTAGAATGATTTAACACTAAACTGCTTCCCGCCCGGCCAAAAACGAATGCAGGAGTGGAGATTTTATGTTAAAAGTCAGTTTTTTTAACGACTATTTTTAAAAGCATATTAAAAGCATATTAGCATAATATTTTTAATATTATTTCTTATGTAATGTATAAAACACAAATCAAGCTTTCATTCCTAAAAAAATCAATAAAATAGCTCCAATAACCTATTTTTGGTAATTTTTCAAAAATAAATTTTTTTTCCAAAAATAGCTGAAAATCCAAAAAAATTTAATTTTTTTAATACAACTCCACTAATTTTGCAAATACTTTAAAAATGTTAAAAGAATATAAAAATAGACTTATTTACCAATTCAACGATATATAAAATGTTGATATAGGTCATTTAGTAATAGTAATATAATGGCCTCAAAACTACCAAGTCACGTCAAAAGTTGCAAAATTCACTATTTTGTTCCGTATTTCTATATGTGTGTATACGTAACACTCAACTGCATTGCTTATTTTTGTTACGAGATAATAATATTTATTAATGAATTTATTTAAAGTGTTCATAATTTTTTTCTACTGAAAAGGTTTTTAAAATTACCTAAGTACATAAATAAGTATATTTTCCTTCGTTTTTTATTACATTTTTTTAAGTTTTTAAATAATTTACCTAGCTACTTAATTAATGTATTATAACAAAAATGATTTTTTTTACAATCGCATAGGTACATTTTTTGACGTACCTGTTTAACACTACAGGTCATAAAAATAAACTGAATGAAATTGGGGGTTTTGAGCAAAAATTTAAATTTTTTAATTCATTTTTGCCTGTCACCATTTACCTGATATAAATATTCTTTTTCTATATATAAGTATCCTTATAAATATGCAGATTTATTAGTGAATTCGCCATTATGGAGATTACATTAAAACACTTTTCTATTTGCAAAGTAATCTGGGATAATCTATCTGATATTATAAATCGTCCAGAAAAAATAAGAAAACTCACTGATACAGTAGTATCTTTTGGTTTAACTCTTACTGCAGAAGACAGTTTAAAGCTCGAAAATTTTTATAAATCATACGAAAAAAGGATGCAAGCTTCAGATTGGTCAATACCAAAGTTCAAGAAGAAAAATTAAGAGTGGTTGGAGGGAGAAATACCAATTTTCATCGGAAAGCAGAAAAAGGGTCGACCAAAAAGAAGTTACGATGAAGTTCAGCTAAGAACAAAGAGGACCAAACAGGAATCTATTCTAAATTCACATACGAATGTCGAAATAAAAGATACATTTAAAGCTTTAGTAACACGTACGCAACCAAAGGAAGTAGAAAAAGTTATAGATGTGTTACCAACAGCTTCTCCCAATCGATTACATCGGATAATCGAAAGCATAGTGACACCGAAATCAACATCGTCCTTTACCTCTGAAGATGCTTTAGCTCTAATATTAAATTTAGGATTATCAAGAAACCAATACGAAATTTTGAGGAAATCTGTTAGCGAAAAAGGATATGATATCTTTCCCAGTAGCAAATCAGTGAGAGAAGCGAAAAGTAATATTTTACAGCCTATGGAGCACCCGGTTAATGCTTCTGTTAAAAGTGCTAAAGTTAATATATTGCAATTACTTGAAAATACTGCCTCTAGAATTATATCTACCTTCAGCAATGATAACATTGAAAAATGCAAAGACTCTGAACTTATTTTAATATTCAAAAGGGGCTGCGATGGAACATCAGGATTTTCGGAATACAAACAACTGGATGGAAGTAATTCTGGAAATAATTATTCCTCGCTGTTTATAGCGTCTCTGGTACCACTTCGAATGCGCTTAAATAAGCCTTCCTCATCGACAAGAAATGACTCGCTTTTTGATGATATATGGATAAATTTAACTCCAGGTTCCAAATTTTTGTGCCGTCCAATCCTTTTCGATTACACAAAAGAAACCACGGTTACAATAAACAGCATTGTCAACCAATTGGTAGAAGAAATTAAAGCATTGCCCCCAATATATGTAAAAGTATCAAACAGAACTATTAAAGTTACATTTCAACAACAATTAACGATGATTGATGGAAAAGTTGCAAACGCTATAACAGATACAACATCTACATGGAAATGTAATATATGTGGAAAAATAAGTTCACAATTTCAGGATAATTCTGAAGTCCTTGTTAATAAAAATTCTTTAAAATTTTGAATATCACCACTCCACGCAAGGATAAGATTTTTGGAGTTCTGCTTACATCTTGCATATGATATGAAGTACAGAAATATTCCCGGGCAGGAAAATGCTACAGTAAAAAACAATTTGGAACTTCACGAATTACGAAAAGAGGAGAAGAAAAGAATTCAATTAAAATTCAAAGAACAACTCGGATTAATAATTGATAAACCTCTACATGGCTATGGAAGCTCAAATGATGGAAATACAGCAAGACGTTTCTTTGAAAATCCGGAACTCACATTTTTAATCACAGGCATTGACTTAAATATTTTGAAGCGTTTTAAGATTATATTGGCAGCCATTAATAGCAAAAAACAAATTAATGCGGACAAATTTAAAATTTTTGCTTACGAAACTAAAGAACTACTTAACATTACATACCCCTGGAAATCAATGACTCCAACAATTCACAAAGTATTGGCACATGGTAAAGAAATAATAGAAAATAGTATTTTGCCATTGGAAGAGCTAAAAGAGGAAGTACAGTAAGCCCGAAATAAAGATGTTAAACATTTCCGACTCTTCAATACCCGAAAATGTTCGAAAATAGCGCAAAATATGGACTTAATGGAATATTTATTAATATCATCAGATCCAGTTATATATTCTATAAGAACACGATGGCTACCAAAAATCACTCTTGAAATAGAAAAAGAGGATTCCGAAGCTAAGGAAGTTAAAAATTTGCTAACGTTTGATGTTTCTGATTATTTTCAAGAAAATATCTAATAATATCTTCGATAATATATTCTTAATAAAATAAATATACGGGATATATGTATAATAAGTATGTAAATCTGTAGAACAAATTAAATAAACATTACTCAAATAAAGAATTTACTACTTTATAATAACAAATATATACCTACATAATACATTAGAAAACTAAAATGTTACGTATACACACATATGGAAATACGGAACAAAATAGTGAATTTTGCAACTTTTGACGTGACTTGGTAGTTTTGAGGCCATTATATTACTATTATTAAATGACCTATATCAACATTTTATATATCGTTGAATTGGTAAATAAGTCTATTTTTATATTCTTTTAACATTTTTAAAGTATTTGCAAAATTAGTGGAGTTGTATTAAAAAAATTAAATTTTTTTGGATTTTCAGCTATTTAAAAAAAAAAAAATTATTTTTGAAAAATTACCAAAAATAGGTTATTGGAGCTATTTTATTGATTTTTTTAGGAATGAAAGCTTGATTTGTGTTTTATACATTACATAAGAAATAATATTAAAAATATTATGCTAATATGCTTTTAATATGCTTTTAAAAATAGTCGTTAAAAAAACTGACTTTTAACATAAAATCTCCACTCCTGCATTCGTTTTTGGCCGGGCGGGAAGCAGTTTAGTGTTAGATCATTCTAAATCTATTTCTATAAAAAATATGGGTACCAAATTTAAAAAAGCTCGCGTGACATTTTTTTTATTAATCGATAAAAATGAAACTATTTTTTAACATTGACAATTTTCGGCCAATGCTGGATGTAGGGTGCAAACTTAAATCAATTCAAAATTTCTTTATTAACCAAAATTTCTTTATTTTGAAATTAATAAGGAAAAAATTTTTTTATTAACGGAACTTTGAGAAAAGAGTGAATGAATTGTACTATATTTTTGTAAAAAAATAGCCATTTTTCATGCCAATTTCAGAGTGCTGACTTTGAATATTTTTCACGTCTAGACGAATTGAGATAATCCAAAAATTCTTTCAGCATATTATTTTGAAATATGTAGCAAATTACAGAATATTTTTAAAAAATTTTTGCCTCATATATCTCCGGACTTATTCCCGAAAAACGAAAGAAAGTCGAGCCAAAAAATCAAAAATTCAAAATTCAAGCGTAAATATCTTTTTAACTGTAAGAGATAACTTAGATGAGTAAGCTTATTTTTTCTTTATCTTGCCAAGCACTTTCCAGAAATATAAAAATCTTTAAAATCGGACTTCATTTGTACAAGTTACGATTTTTTTTAACTTTTACATACTCGAGGTAGTCAACTTTGACACCCTGTAGCTTAACTCGTGTTATCACAGGGTGACTACAAGATGATTTTTCTGAAAGCTTAGGTCCTCCTCTACAACTCTTCCATACATTTCAATTTGATCCGACCAGTAGTTCAGGAGATTCAGATTTATTACCAAAAAATTTGCGTTTGACCCCACTGTGCGTTGTTGAGAAGAACTGCTTAAATTAGATATGTTTAAATGTTCATTTAAATATGCATATTAATTCCAAAAAATTTTTACTATGAGATACAATAACATTATAGTTAATTTTTTTGATATATATAGAGTTGTTTCACCATAATTATCAGATCTGCAACAGAGTTCAGCATTATATCCTATAATCGAGCACAAATCAACAAACTTCCGATTAAACCACGTTTCCTGAAAAGATATAATCTCAGGTAATTTAGATAGTTTAGCTATTTCAGATTTAAATTTATTAAATTTGTCTAAAGATGAAATACTTCTTTCATTAATAGATAATATATTGAATGAAAATATTTCCTTCCTTAGTGTAGATAAATTTAAAATCAACTTCTTTTAGCAAAGTTAAATAATTCCAAAGTATCTCTACAGAGAAAATCATTGACGAATCTTCTATCTCCTTCAATTTAAGTTTCCCACGCATAAACATTTGCTTAGTTTCTTATTTATAAATTTTACAACAATAGACTTTTTATTTTTTAATTTTTCACCTTCTCTATAAGCCCAAAATTCTGTTTTTTTTTAACTTTTATTTATTTGTTGTTCTTCTTCACACCTTTCAAAAAATTAGTCATTTCTCTTATATCACTCTAATTGATTTAATTCTGTTTTGATCTCACATATGTCTTTTGCGCCTACATTATCACTTGGCACACAAAATTGACATTTATATTCCAATGAGGGATTTTTTATAAGTCTATCATATTGTTTTTTTGCCAACTTTCGCGCAAAGATCATGTAAAGTTTTTTTACATACATCACATTCCAGGGCTTCATCAGTTTCCAATAGTTCTGTTTTGCCTTGTCTGCATAAACATTTGTTTTTATTGTTTATACTTTTGCGAGTTTTGCCAGTCATATTTTATGTCTCACTGGTAGAACATATATTTGTTTACAAAAGTATAATATACCCTCTTTTTTTAATTATTTTATATGAAATATTTATTTAATATTTTTTTTTCTTTTAAGCTTTTGTACTGAACTAAAATTTGATGTTTATTCATTTTAACGGTGTTGCCAGTTTTCACGATTGTTCTTGATTGTTTCTTATCTGAGGAATGCATTCATTACAATTATTCACCTGTAATACCCTTTAACTTCAATATTATTAATAGACAAATTGAAAAACTTGAAATATTTAGTACAAAATATAGACAATTTTTACAAAAGTTGGCATAGAAAACAGATATAATTCAGACTTAGGTTGTTTTTCTCCGTTCCTTTTTTAATTGGTCCATAAAAGTTGACAATATTTTTGAAAATTTTTGATATTTTGGTCAAAGTTATATAATTTTTTCGTAGTGTAAAAGTAAATATTTCATATTTTTATTTGTAATATTGTTTCTTTTAATACATATGATTAACAAAAACGACCAAATATGCATTTTTTGGCAATTGTTCTTCCAAACCAGTTTTTTGTTACCTAAAATTATAAAAATATTTGAAAATTTCCTCGATTTTAGAGTCGTCCTGTTTTATGTAAACTAATTACACAATAAAAAACGAGAATGCTGAAAGTCTTAGCTATCGTTTGATGTAAATTTTGTTATTAAAATTTGAAATAAATTTTTGGACTTTTTTCCAATAGACAGTTTATTGTGCGACTTGGTATATAAGGTAATTAAGTTTTTTATATTCTTTTTAGTTTTTTACTTTTTTTATATTATTTGTTTTTGAAAAATAACCAAAAATTGGTTGTTACAGCTATTTGAATGATTGTTTGAAGAACGAAAAACTTTTACATAACACATAAGAAGTAATAGTATTTTTTTCATTATCTCGCCAAGCATTTTATAGAAGTATAAAAATCTTTGAAATCGGACTTGATTTGTAGAAGTTACAATATTTTTGTTGTTTTGTAATATAGCAATCTGGTTGGAAATTTTGGAAATATTAACCTCTCTTATTGTGGCTGTGAAAAAATCAAGAAGAAAGACAAATTCATTAGCCAAAATGGAAGCAACATTTTATACATTTTGTCCCACTTGACATTTGAATTTAGGCTTTATGTGAGAAAGAGAAAGGACCAACTTCTCAACATTCAGTGGCTTTATATGATGAGAACAAAAGGGATTTTTTGGCTCATCTCCAACATTAATGACAAAGGTACATAAGCCTTTTAGCATTAACATTGCCGCCCGCCTTGCAGGATATGCAAGAGAAATGGAATATGTCAGTATGGCACTGTCTAAGATGTTGCTTCAGGAAAATAAAAAATATGAATTTTGATTAGTACATATGTGATTAATATTCAATATTAATCTTAATAATAATAGATGCATAAATATTAATGATAATGAAATGAAAATACAATTCCAATGTATACTTAATTAAATATAAATTTCATGATTCGTAATGACAAAAAATTAAAAGTTAATAGGAATTCATCAGGAAAGCGATTGAGTTTTGTATCTGGCTTGTATCAGACCTTTTTTCTTTTCTTTTATTTTATTTTACCTTTTTAGTAGTAGGGAAATGGGAAGGCAATAGTTGTTTTTGTTTTTAATGAGGAGTAAGAGCAATTGTGAATTGATTACTTGTATAAATGCGTTTGAGTATTTTTGGTTTATTCATCTACATATTTTTATATGGTTATTTTTGTTTTTGTAAAGTGAAAAATAAACTTGAGAATTGTTTTGTTTATATGGAAAAAATTAACCTTGTATAAGGTTTTTGACATTAATGAAGATATATTTTATGTTGCTGAGTATGGTCATAATTAATTTTGAATATTCTAATAACAAATTAAGGGGGAGTATTTTTATTCACATTAAACATTTATCATATCTAGAATACGTTTAAAATTGGTTTATGGCTCAATATTTATGTATTTATAATATTTTCTAAATTCGAAATATTAAGAGATATACCCAAATTACTCTTTCCTTGGAGATGAATTAGATTAGATATAAATATAAATGTCTGAAGTATAAACAATCAAAAATTTCTTCAAGATTTTGATGGTTTTATTTTTGTTTAGTATTAGGCACTTATTAATAAAACTGGGAATTACAATGAAGAACCTATATCATCTAAATATGGATTACACTTCAAAAACTGTTCATTGTCGGATGATAAAGCAATCGTTGGTCCTGATACATGTAATTGTAGAAGCATAAACAACTTATAAGCCAAATACAGGATTTTATAAGAAGGTATTATTTATTATCTAAACGTCTAATGTAAGTAAATAGGGAAAATATTTTTAATTTCAAATATGTTAATTTTAAAATAAAAAAGAAAAAAATAAAAAATAATGCATTAAAGAAATTTTTTGTTTTTTTTTTCTTTATAATAACTTCTTGGAATTTTGAAATCGGTAACGGTCCTGTGAATTTTGAATTTCAGAAATAAATTTAGTAAATAATTGACTATCTATCAAGAACAATATTCAGAATTCAGAATAATGGATACATCCAAGAACATTCAAATTGGATCAAATTATACTTCAAATAAGGATCAAATTGAAATTCAAGAAATCTTAATACTGACGCCTATAGATATTCAACTATTCCTCGCACTGCATGATGGTCATGATAAAATTCTACTGGAAGTTTTACTAAATGTGGAAAAAGAACATGGAATAAAAACAAAATAATATATATTTTCTTTATTTATTTATTTATTTTTATTTTCTATAAAAACAAATAAAAATATTTAAATAAACTTAAAACTAACATATCATTTTCATGTAAATTAAAATAATTAAAAATATTTAAAATTTTATTAAAAGTAAAATTTTTACATCTTAAATAAATAAAAATGCAACAATAAACACCACAAAACATTGATGATTCACTTTGAATTCGCATTTTATTGTAGACAAATGTTTTAGAATTTCGGTTTAGAAATGAAATAAATGGTTTTATTGGAGGTTGACCTGCAGAGCAAAAAAATTCTGCTGGATCAGTGTTGGCTATGTAAAATGATGGTTTTGTAACTGATATCTTGGATTTATATTTTGTATAATTATTTGAATTTAAAGTATTTATAATATTTATTGAATTTGATAACCACGAGTGCTTAATATTCCTCCATTGTTGTAGTTAAATTCCATTGCCTGTGCTGGAAATTATACTCCATTAACAGCCACATTAAATCGTTGTAAATTAAAATGTTGAAAGTTGTATGGATTTTCTTTTCTATCTCCAGTAAAAACTTTGTTCGACACCATTCCAAAAATTAAGAAATTTAGTAATTGTCCAAGTATAACATTATCTAGAGATAATGAATGGTTTCCTGGATGTATAGTGAAGGTCTTAATTTCTACTCTCTTATATGGGTAAATTGCATTTTTGATTTGTAATACATTATGATGTGCCATTAATATACTACTATTGATAGTAAGATGATTTATATATAAATTAGCTACATGTATTCTTAGATAAGATTCATTTTTATTCCCACTTTCGAAAATATAAAATTCTGGTTTCTCCAAATTTAATGTGACCTTAAGATCAACATTATTAAGCAAGTACTTTTGTTGATTAAATACATCTACATGAAGTTTTCCGAAAAGCTCCACCTTTTTCCCATCCTTAAATAATTTTTTTCTTTTATCTAAACCGGGATTTGCTTTATCGATTAATGAATTAATTTTATTCACATCAGTAGCCCAACCACACGATTCAAGATGGGTAGATCTAGCATCATTTCCATAATTGAGCAATGTTTCCATATATGCTCTATAGTGATAGTTGTTGTCAGGTTGAGATACACTTTTATTATTAAAATGAACTGTATAATTCCTAAATATGGAATGCAATATTATTAAATACTATTAAGATCTCTATATGTTTCACCATTCCCCAATGATACAAATTCAATTGTACTAGAGTTGTCCAATGAAGCAATTGGATTATAACATATTTCTTCTGTTTTAATTACATTAGTTTGAATTGGGGGAGATTCAAATAAATCCAATTCACTTTTCATACATTCTATAAATCCCGACATTTTAAATTTCCAAAAATATCGTTAAAGTTCTTTCCTCTACAACGTTTGGATTTATTATGCGGTTTTTGTTTTAAGCGTTTAAGTTATATATGCTTCTCTTTACCTTTCTGCATTGTTTTTATTTTTTCAATAGTAGCTTCTTTGATATTATTCATAATTTTTCTCCCTTGATTAAATAGAATATCTTTCACAGGTTTTGTTCCGATTTTCTCCAAAATTTCTTTTCCAATTTCTAATGACTTATTTTTTAAATAATTTAATCCTGTTCTCAAGAATGGTTTCAGGTGTGAAAACAAAGATGAAAACAGTGATCCAATACCACGTCCATATTGCACAAACCTTGGTGTATGATATATTTCATATTTTGAACATTATTTCCAGACTGATTTGTATACATCACATCCTTGGTTATTACAAAAATGATTTAAAATTTTACTAAACATTTATTTTATATATTTTTTAAAGTGTAGAGTACAATAAACTGGTATGAATTCATTCAAACTTATTATTCCTCTTTCATCATTTCGAATCATTATAGTATATTATTAATGTTATAAGATTCAATAGGAAAATATTCAATTCTATTAAAATGAATATAATTTTTAATGTGGATATTGAAAATATTTTCAAACATTTAGTTTTTTTTTATTACCTACATGTAGTGGTTTAATTATATCAGTGTAAATAAATACAATTTCATTTATATCTGGTGAAAAGACTTTATTTAGTAAAATAATTTATCATATTATCTGAAAATTTGGTTAAAGATTTGTGCAGAAAGTGGTTTGTTGATTTTAAAATGGAATCCTTTTCAACATTTTCTAATTCATCTCTACTAGTATAAGAATCAAATTCGTTGACTTTCTTTTCTGTTGCTAAATTTGTTTGTGAGGTACCATTCTTTAACTCATTTAAAGGATCTGATTTTTTATCACTTAAATCTTTTTTTTTCTATGGATACATTACTTTTTGAAGTATCATTTAATTTGTTCAAAAGTTTTGTTTTATTATTAAAACTGGGGTTTGTTATCATAAAATCATTAGAGCTTTCTAGGAGTTCGTGAAATTTTAACTAAATGTCTTCATATTCATTATTTGCACTATGCTTTGTTATTTTTGTTTTCCCATGTACTATAGCTTGTATGTGGACAATTGAAATTCTATTTCGTTTTCTACGTTTAACAATATTTTGATTATTTCTTTCCAGTAATGAAAATGAAATATCTGATAATCCAACTACCCAGTGATCATCCAAATTTAGAGATTGTGTTAGCAAATTTGTAAAAGTGTTTGGAGTATTTTTGTAAATATCCTTTGAATTATTACTTAATAAAGTACTATAAATATTTTCTTCTTGTATACTTGAAGCCAAAAAGAATGATCAATATAGTATGTTGTTTGTTATACATATATTATTTACTAATATCGTTCTGATGAATCCATAAATTATATTCTTTTCCGAAACCAAGCCATTTTACCAATAGTTTTTCTCCTTTTCGCTTTAAAATTTTTTCTACCAAAAAAATGTTTGGGGCTTTTGTTTTTAACAATTCTTCTTCATAAAATCCACCTTTAGTTATATTTCCATTAAAATCTAGAAGTTGATATGTTATAGGATTGGTTACGTAAATTTTGTTTATCTTAAAAACCTCTGTAGACCAATTTGGTGTATATCATTTCTCAAATTGATTTTTATATTACTAATGCGAACAAAATCAATTATTTTATATTTTCCTCCTTTGAAAACCTTAAAACTACTGTCTACAGCTTATTGTATTAAGCTTCTGTTCATTTTTCTTATTAACTGAATTGGGTGTTGTTTTTATAGAACGATGATATGAAGAATTATATTCTTTCAATAATTTATTTAATATATCTAGCCATTTATAATTTCCCTGCATATTAAATTGTTTCTACATTTTATTTTTTAAAGTTCTATTAAAACGTTCAACTATTGATACCTTTATACTGGAAAAAGTGTGGTAATGGTTAATTTCATATTCTTTCATAAGAATTTTAAAATATATATTATAAAATTCTTTCCCTTGATCAGAATGGATATTTCTGGAAGATTTTTCTTTGTTTAATTTTATAATACGTTTTAATGCTTTCGAAATTTCTGTTCCTGTTTCAGTTTTTAGTGGTATTGCGTATGCATACTTTGAAGATACATCAATTACAATAAGCATACGAGTATATTTAAAACCTCTATTAAATTTTGCATACGGTATCATTTCCACTAAGTCAATCTGCCATGTATCTAAAATACCCTTTTGAATAAATCGTCGGCGCTGAAAGCACTTTCAGGATTGACGGTGCAGTTCATCGACAAGAATTCTTTTACTCATATTTATATTTATAGAATGTTAATGCTTCCCTTCATTTAAATGTCGTGTACTAAAGTGTAAACATGTTTCTACAGTTTATATATCCATTCACTATGATGATTTGTGTTCCCTCTGGTTGTGGGAAATCCACATTTATTATGAATTTGATAAAAAATCAACATTTAATATCTAAAAACATAGATCGTGTTATTATTTGTTCAGAAAAAAAATTCTCTTCCGAGAATTAACAATATAGAGTTTATACATGGTATTCCAGAGGGTTATGCTACTGCAGAAAATGAATCAGCTTTAATAATATTGAATGATTTAATGCTTGAATCATCTAATAAAAAAGTGTGTGAACTTTTTACTAAGTGATCTTATCATAGAAAAATATAGCTGTGATTTTAGTAACACAAAACATTTTTCATAAAGGTGCTTATTCCAGAGATATTTCTTTCAACTCTAAATATATAGTTATGTTTAAAAATCCTAGGGATAAGTTACACAGAAAACTCTGGTTGATGTATATAATAACTGAACGCAACAGACTCATGATTATTTATTAATTGATCTCACTCAACAAATACACAACGCATTAAGATTTAGAACGGATATTTTCAATAAAAGTCACTATTTAATATTTGCAAATATAAACAATGACCTCGAATCTAAAACTGTTGAAGGAGAACAAACATATTCTTTACGTTCTTAAGAAAGCAGATCCTAAATTACGAAATGCAATATTGAAACATGTTGATGATGTTGTTATTAAAACAATAAATGAAATACTTTTTAATATAATTAATGAGAACCATAAAATCAATAAAGCAGTTTTTGACAAAATAAAGCCATATAAAAATACAATTAGAAAAGTTTGTTCACCAGAAACCTCAGTGAAACAAAAGAGGAAGCATCTAATTCAAAAAGGGGGATTTCTACCAATTATTATTTCATCCGTTTTAAGTGGAGTTATTGGAAAAATTTTAGAAAATGTCAAATAATTTATCCAAATTAGTAGTTCTTAATCCATCAACTTACCATAAATTTATTAAATATTCTGATTAAAATTTTCTGCATCGAAAACTAATACCAATATATAGTTCACACACACTAAAAGATATTAATAAATGGTATTATATCAAACAAGAATTAGCCAAATATTTAATTGGAAGCCAAATATCATCTTCTCATCAAACTAAAAGTTCTAAATTGAGTAACCTACGTGATAATGAAACACAAACTAGGAAAATATATAAGAAACATATTGAAACTCAAACAATGCAACCAGAGTCAAGTAGTGTTGGAACACAATCTAATATAAATTTACCTGAGGAAATTTATACTAATGAAAATTATGATGAAATTGATATGGATACAACATTACAAAAACTTAATCCTACTTCTGCCTCTTCAGCAGCTAAACGACTTAAACATTTTTCAAATAATGGAACACCAAAAATAAGAATATTGTCAAAGGATGAAAATCACAAAAATTTGAAGCAATCAACTTTACCATACCAATATTCTCCTCGACTAACTACAAATCGTAAGAAATAGAAAATATACAATGGAAAAATATTTAAAAATAAAACACATTTATTATATAATAAAATACATATATTTATTATTGTTTCATTGTGATAACATAAATATCAGTGTCATTTTCATTAAAAATATATTATTATAATATCTTAAGGAGCTAACTCTATTCAATAGAAATATATACATTTGAAATTCTACTTATGTAAACTTTAAATAAAATTAGAAAATATGAAAGTATTTAAATTATTAAATGTACAACTTAAACATCTACATTCACTAAATATTCATCATCTGATGAATCTTTTAAAAATTCTATATACTCACTATCAATATTCAAGAAAATATCGTCATCTATCTCTGTAAAAAAGTTATCAAAGTCACTTTGAAGTCTAAAATGTCCTCGCGCATAAGTATTTATTTGGTCAGAAGCAATAATTCTTTTATCATCCGCATAACTTAAAACAACTTTATGTAATTTTTGTGTATACAACTGGTGAAACTTCGATCTAAATGTATGCATTGTATCAGAAATTATTTTTCTTTCAAATAATGACCTTTTGTAGTCTATTATTGATAAATTTTGTATACATGATTTTTTAACTCCTTTAGATTTCTTTACTTCCTCCATGTCAACCGTTTTGAATGAATACATTTTTTATGGAAGTCCCACAAATTCTTTCATAATTTTCCCGCTATTCTTTCATCATGCCTAGAACTTTCTTATTTAATATTGGGAGTTTAAATATGTTATTGGGATGATACTCTGATGTATCAAACTTTAAGGCAATATCTTCACGAATATCACTATAAAAATCATCTGTTTTTATAGTGTATATGAATGAGTCTGTATCCATATAATTCAATGTTAAATTAGACTGAAATTTTGGTTTCATGTATTGATAATGAAAATCATACATTTTCCATTTTTAGAGTTCCAGGACAACAAAGCCTAAATAAATTGGTTTATTATAAGTTATTTGCATAACCTTTAACTGAACTGCAAACATGTTTTCTGAAAATTGAGTTATACTCGAAAAATTATTACGCCTTGTTGTTTCCCAATCTGTAACAATTTTTATATCTTTGCGTTTATGAACATTTTCCATAGTTTTTCCATATACAGAATTATTTAATAAAAATCTTTTTCAAAAGCATTTTTTGCTCTTGTTCTGTGATATGTATTCAAATCTATATATGTTTTTAACCATGGAGATTGTCGAAATTTTAATGCTCTGTGTATTTTTTTTTTAATATCAGTTCATTCTTTAAACATTGTTTAAGAACTCTATAATGGATCTGATATTTTGTTTTTGGTGTTAGGTCTGCAATCAACTTCCTACATTTAGATTTACCAACAAATTTATTTTCTGGGCAAAAGGGTAAATCATTATGAAATTCATGTAAATAGTGTGGATATTCTAAATCTACCTCCAAAAAATATCCAATATCAGATATATCCGATATTTTAGTTACATCAATATCTTCTAAAGCCGCATCATCATAAATCCACTCGAATTCTCCATATGGGAGATATTTTGACAAGGCCCAACCATACAAATTGTTAGCATCTAGATACATTAAATATTCTGAAGGCTTACTACTATCAAAGTCTTCTAAATATTTATTATTTGCTCTAGAATATCTCTTTGAACATTGTACTAGTTCTCCTCTAATACCGTCTTGTATAAAATTATACATATTGACGTCACTTAAAAGTTCTAACCTTATGTTAGTTGTTCTTAACATCGCATCCCACGATAAACCTGGAGCAGTATAATATTGGCATGGGTCAAGTTTGTATACACTTTTACAGATACTTCTAAAATTTTAAAAATATCTGTTAAGAGGAGAACATCTGTTTTTAAATATAATTTAGTGTAATCTAACAAGTTATTACATTTAAAAGTTGTCCAAACCGATTTAGCATGATCATAAGCTTCATCAGAACAATGCGAATTATTTAAAATATTATAAAATTTTTCTTTAGCAGGAAGATTGGTTTCATTAAAGCGCTCCATCGAATCAATATAAGAATAAGGAAATACTCCTTTTCTTCTGAGTAAATCAAATTGTTGTTTTTGATTATAAATTTTATTTAGAATTTGAAAATCACTGTCATTTAAATTTTTGGCTAAAGATTCTAAGCTGGAGGCCATAAAACCGAATTTCAAATCCCTCATTTCCTTCAACTGTTATAAACTTTAATAACGATATATATAGTTCTTTATTGAGAGGAATTACCTTTATATCTCCCTCAAATTGTGAAAGTTCTTTCATAAATAAGTGACAATCATAGGAGGAAAAATTATGAAAGAATACTGGTATGAATTTGGCTATTTTATAATTAATATTACATGAGCTATGGGCTGCTCCTCTAAATTTGCCAGTTAAATGACAATGATCCCGTACTTTGTCCGCTCCTAAAATTTGCTTACATATGTGACAAATTGTTGAGAGGTTATACAAAATTGTTTCATCATTTTCTAAGTTATCACTACAGTTAATATAATAACTAAAGACACAAGCTATATGTTTTTGTATATTTACTTACTCATTATAAATTTTTTCCAAATATGTCTCAAAATCAACATATACGACAAACGGTACATCTAACTGCTTCTGATAGTTTTTAAAATATAGAATGTTATCATCACCCTCTAGCATTTTCGGTACCATTTTTTGCAGTTAAGATCATGATCTTGCATTATCCTCTCATTTGGAGAGTACTGAAGACATGCATTACAAATGTAAACTCGTCCATGGTGGGAAGTTAAACTTGATCTTACTAATCTGAAATATTTGAATAATAAAAATTTAATTTATAAAATATATGGTTAATTTTTTATATTATATTATATTATCTTTAATAAAAACGTAGTGACACTATTCTTCGTCCATAAGAAGAAGATTTATGTGATGATTCTTTACCGCAGATGTGAGGTAATATGGTACAACTATAGTATTACATTCGCAGCCAAATACATTAAAATACATACATTAAATTAATGCTACGAGTAATATTCTTGGTTTCAAATATCTTTATGTCTTTTAATTTCATTGGAAATTCTAGTTTTTCAAAATTTAACAGTTGATTTTCCACACATATTTTCTCCTCATGTATTTGAATTTTTACAAATCCATTACAATTCACAAATCCATTTGTTTCATTATATAAGAATGAAGTGATGATACACCACTTAAAACAATATTCATCATCATTTGGATAGTTGAAACAGGCAATGGTATATATTAGTGGTAATGGTATATATTTGGAGCCTCTAATGAATGAAGCCTTATTTATATTTATTTCCAAATGTTTCATTCGTATTAGGAACCATCCACTATCCCTCTCCTGGAATTATGACATTATTTTTACATATATACGTGTATTGTGCTTTCAAAGATTCTTCAATACTATCACTTATGGTTATAAGTGACATTTTTGTTCTATGCGTTATGGTGGTTAGCATTATTTCATCTTCTATAATTTTAATATATTCGCACTCTACTTCTAAATTGTATTTCAATGCAATGTTTTTATTTATAGCATTCTCCAAAATTTCAAAAATATCATGGCTTACATCTTCTAAAAACTCTTGAGGATGCAGAATTTCCTCTTTTTGGTTTCTGTAGAGGTATGTCAGAATTCTTTCTTCGAAAGCACTTTTAATAATTAATAAATCAAAAAAAAAATATATATATATATTTAAATACTGATCAAAGGTTTGATATTACATTGCTGATATTACAGATACACCTTATGTATGCATATTCCTACCAAAGTGTTTTTAATTTTTTAACGGAAAAAGTATGTTGCTTCGTTAAATACTTTTAATTTACCAGCAATTATTAAATTGAAAGAATAATTCTTAATGCACTTCAAATATGGACGGACAGAAGCTTACATGTGAATTTTGTACTAATGATACCTTTTCCACAAAGTGGAATAAAAAAGCCATTTTATGAAATATCATAATTTCCATAAAAATAAAGCGAAAGATTTTTCAAACTATTTGGAGCCTGCAGCCACTTCAGGGGGCGCAACATTTAACTTAGTTCGGGAGTATAAGGAACTAATGGAGGAAGATGAGAATCTTCTACTAAATTTGGAGGTCAGAACATACTTATTTCCAGAGGAATATAAAAAAATAATGGACGAAGACAAGGATCTTTTTCTCAATTTAGGTATAGAATAATTTTTAAGTATTATGTAAATAAAATAATATTAAACACTATATAAGTTTAATATGTTTCTATTTAATAAATAAAAATAAAAACCTGTTTTATTTATAAAATTTTATCTATAACTAGTTCAAATATTGCAAGCCCATTTGAAGATTGACGACCTTTGTAAATAGTAGTCCAGTCTTTATCATTCAATTGTATTAAATAGGTATCTTCCTTGTTTAAAAATTTCACGAATCGTTGTGGAAGATAAAACCATTTATTGTTATTTAAATATGTGATAAATTTTTATCCATATTGTGTTTCTTTCCACTCAAATTTTAAAATTTCGAATGGCTGATGTAAGGGAATATCATCAATTTTTGTATACTCCTTCTTAATACCAAGAGCCAATTTAATAATTTGTTCATACATCTAAAAAATAAAAATAAGAAATTTATAAATACATGAAAACTTAAATGCATTTTCCAATAGCGATAGCTTACCATTCTGTTAACTATACTTTGAAGTAATGCTCAGATCAATGGTAACAAATATGATGTGGTTTCTCTTTTTATACAAATTTAAAAAATACTCCTTTATATTTAAATAAGTAAATTGAATACTTTGATTATTTCTCTTTAATATTTCAAATAGAGAAAAATATTAATTTAGCCTTCATATAGAAATATTGAGTTATATACTAATTATGTAAATGAAATACTCCCTCTTCATTTGTTATTTGAATATTCAAAAATAATCATGACCATACTCAACAACATAAAATATATCTTCATTAATGTCAAAAACCTTACACAAGGTTATTTTTTTCCATATAAACAAAACAATTCTCAAGTTTATTTTCCACCTTACAAAAGCAAAAATAACCATATAAAAATATGTAGATGAATAAACCAAAAATACTCAAACGCATTTACACAAGTAATCAGTTTTTAATTTCATCACAATTAAAAGTGCAAAAAAATAAAAATTGTCTCCCTGTTAAAATATTTGTATGTGCTTTTAACATAATTGCATACATACATATTATTATTCAAAATAAATTCATTGGTATTCAATTTCATAAAATGCAAAACAATTTTCCTCCTATTAATTCATATAGAAGAAAAAAATTACAAAAACAAATTCATTGGTTCTCAATTTCATACAAACAATTTGCTCTTTCAAATTACTCTTACTCCTCATTAAAAGTAAAAGCAACAATTGCCTTCCCATTTCCCTACTACTCTTTTTGGTAATTCAGAGCTTGCAAGGACCATATATGGTCCAACCGAATATCGTGCTTTGGGCAGTAAGAAAACCTGTTCTTGAGAAAACACCCTGACACATTACTTTAGGGTACAAATCGTCCCCAATTACGATGTCGATAGATGCCTACTCATAGAATTTGGAGTCCGCTAGGAATAAGTCCCGAAAGTTATTTTTGTGTGATTCGGGAAGGTATTGTGTCAGAATTCGTAAGAAGACTCGGTTATCAACCCGAAGAGTACCTTCTATTTTCGAAGACGAGTCGAATCTGGACTGTAAGACTAACGGACAAATAGTGTCTTCGTGGAGTGTGTACGACGTCAAATCAAATTTGTCAACTAGATTTCGTGACACGCGATTTACTGGCGAACCAGAGTCCAGTAAGCACCGAGCGTGCGAAGTAGTGGAACCGATCTCTACCAGTATGGTTGGAAGCAACATTACGGTGTTTTGACGCAGAGTGGACGTTTCTTCGAAGTAGTAGGAGGAGAATCCTCACTTTTAGTAGGTGTTACCGAAGAATCATGCTTTTTGGTAGATGTAGATGGTCTTGGATTTGGAGAGCAGGAACGTGATGATGAATTGTAGGTTACAAGATCTTTCACTAAACGAGGTTGGACATCCAGTAAAGTTTGGTGAAATTTTCGGCAATGTTTGCACCCGTGTTTGGAAAAACATGTACCACGAGAGTGGTCATGCGCCAAACAGTACTTGTGTTCCCGAACTGCACGAATACGATCGGATATGTTCAAAGCTTGAAACTTTTTGCAAGAACGTAGCGGATGTGGTCTATTGCAGAGGCAATAGACCACATTTGTATGAATCTCTCGAGAAATATTTGAGAACTTGACTTTGACGATTTTTTAGGCATGATAAGCTAAAAAG
The DNA here is from genome assembly GCA_932274085.1 of Protocalliphora azurea. Taxonomy (NCBI): domain Eukaryota; kingdom Metazoa; phylum Arthropoda; class Insecta; order Diptera; family Calliphoridae; genus Protocalliphora; species Protocalliphora azurea. The sequence goes on along the minus strand of OW026523.1, from coordinate 32,084,240 downwards.
AAAAAGATAAATAGATGTAAGAGAAAAGTTTTTGGAACGAAGATTAGAATTTGACGGGTAGTACTATGAGCTTGACAATAGGCCTTGTTATTAAGCCACGCTGGGTCAAGACTTCAGCAACCCGTATGCGACTGTCCAAACCGGAAAAGATTTTTACGACTTTGCCCAGTCACCAAGAATTTGGTACAGAATTTTTGGTTAATAAGTTTCAGTTTTTGCCACTGGTTTGTAATAGATAGTGATGAATCGTTCGGTTGTGGATCGACTGGTGCTCAGATAGGTGTTCCAATGAGAAAGTGAACTGATGTCAGTGCGCAAAGATTGTTGGGATTAGTGGATATAGCTGAAATTGGCCAGGAGTTTAGACACGATTCAATCTTAGATAAGAGCGTAGACAACTCTTCGTGTGCTTTGAAGCTTTTCACTCCAGCCCCTCACAATCCGCCCATATGCGGAGCCCCTGCAGGAATAAAGTGCCACGAAATATTTTGATGGGCGTTTTTATGAATTCCTTCGCCAGGATTTTGGAAGCTCATACAAACGTCGTTCCGTTGTCGGAATGGAGATGAAATGGGCAGCCTCGTCGAGAAACAAAACGACTAAAGGCTGCTAAAAACGTATGGGTGGATAAGTCAGATGTAGCTTCCAAATGAATAGTTTGGTTGAAAAATACACAAATACGCAGACGTAGCCCTTGGAAATGCGACATGCTCGGCCGGAGTAACTTTTGATATCGAATGGTCCCGCAAAATCTAATCCTGTGTGCGTAAAAAGACGGGAAATTTCAGATCTTTCGGAAGGCAAAGCAGCCATTAGCTGCTTTTGGCATCTCTTCTTATATATCACACATATTTTGCATTTATTTAAGGTGATTCTGATTAAGTTTTTTGCTTTCGGAATCCAATATTGAGTTCTTAGAAGCCGTAAAACTAACTGATTCCCTCCATGTAGGCTTACGTTATGAAAAAATTTAAACAAGATTCGGGCAAATTGGGAGTTATATAGAAGGATTATTGGATTTTCCTCATTTTATATTAGTCCAGGCACAGATTCCAAGCGACCGCAAGAGCGAATTATCCCCTCCTTGTAGAAAGAGCATTATATTCGTTAGACTACCAAGCCTTTTGCATAAGGGATATAAGTTGATACCGGATTGATGTTATTTTGGAGCTAGAAAGCGTTGTCGAATTTTTGAAGAAATTTGACCGATAACGGTGGTGTATTCTATAGAAAACCTGTAGACATACATATACCATGACTCGCATTGCATTCAGAAAAGATGAAAATCGTTCTAACAAATCTTCAAATCTTGTGAAATAGGAAAAGTGTGCTTTAATGGTGGAAAGCTCAGAATTAGGCCTTTGGGACGTTTACTTTTAAACCAAGGTGGTCCTAACCACGATAAATCGTTATTTACCAGATCCTGTGGGCTTATACCTCGACTGGCGGTATTCGATTCAGAATTTACATGTCTCCATAGTGAGTAATCAGTTATTTGGTTAATTTTTGACACTCTGTTAGTAACAAAAGTTAACCAGGAACGTGCTGGTTTTGCTAACCACGAGAGGACGATGGTTGAAATCTAGTCTTGGTAGTAAATTATCAACGATTTCTGCGAGGAGCACTGCTCCACAAAGTTCAAGCCACGAAATAGAAATCGTTTTTATAGGAGCCACCTTCGTTTTCGATGAAATGAGATGAGTTGAAATGGAGTGAGAACCTGCTATTCGAACATATAATGCCGCTGCGTAGGCTTTTTCGGAAGCATCACAAAATCCATGAAATTGAATTTCAGCCGTTGGACAATAATCAATCCATCGAGGAATACGAATGGTATTGACAATAGTATAATTTGATTGGAAAGTTTTCCATTGAGAAAGCGCGTCTGCCGAAATAGTCTCATCCCAACCAGTACCATCCATCCATCCATATCTTCTGCCTCAGAATTTTCGCCTGGATAATATATCGGGGCTAACCAGCCAGCTGGATCAAAAAGTTTTGCAATCTGGGAGAGTACTTCACGTTTTGTATAATTAGAGGTTTCTGGAAATGGATTTGCAGCAAAGTATAAATCATCAGAGCACGCGTTCCATCGAATGCCTAACGTTTTTGTGGAACTCAAATCTTCAAGTTTTAAGAAGTCTTCATGCGGTAAATGGTCCGGTGGAATATTTGCCAAAATATCCTTAGAATTCGAAGTCCACTTTCTCAATGAAAACCCAGCCGACTCCAGAGCATGGACTAGCTCAGGTTTTGCTTCAATTGTCTCTTGTTTTGTGTGAGATCCTGCAAGGACATCATCAACATACGTAGAATTCCGAAGTAAGGTACTAGCCATAGGTTAAACAGATTGGACATCATCTGCAGCTGCAGTAATGTTCGAATAGCAAGATACGGTGCATAATTAACCCGAAATGTAACGATTTTCAGTTCAAAATCAAATTATTTGGATTATTTCTAAATAGAATCATTTGGTAAGGAGTATGCTCAGGATTAACCAAAATCTGTCTATATTTGAAAAAACGCCATTTCAGAATAAGAAGAGTTAGGTCATTTTGAACAATAGGTTCAACGTGCAGCAAAGAGTTCAAACTTTGTCCATTTGATGATGGATTAGAAGCATTGAACACTACACGAACTTTTGTACTAAGGCTGTCGGGTTTTACGACTGCATGGTGGGTCAAATAATACGCATTTGGACTCTCGCGAAGGTTAGAAGATGCTACTTTGACCATATGACCAAGCTCTTCGTATTCCTGGACAACATTATCATAATCATGCTTTAAGTTTGTAGTAAGAATCAATCTTGCTTCATTCCTGAAAAACTGTGCCATTGCGCTTGCTCTAGAATTGCCCACATTTAGCGTATTTGGAAATCCTTCCTTAAATGGAAGCGATATTATGTATCTTCCATTAGAATTTCTTTTCGTAGTTGGAACAAATATATACACCCTATCGGATGGAGACACAAGGTTCTTCTTTGGAAGATTCTCCACCTCCCAAATGCGTGAAATTTCCTTATCTAAGGAAATTGGATATGCGTTCAGAAATAAAGGTCCCTACCGAACCTAAATCCACCAAAGCACGTACCTGATAATCTAAACCTAAGTGACAAATATTCACCCAGGCAGTTCCCAACAAGACACCCAAGAACTGGTAGCAAAACATGACTGAACTCTACCCGAATGAGAACTAGATGTGGACTGTATATTGTTTATATTTCTACCAATATAGGGGGCCGAGTTTGGATTCAATATCGCATTACTACCGCTAGTACTTGGGCCTTGCGATGTCGACCTGGGCGGATCTACTTCTCTATGCAAAAGTGTATTGAGTCCTTTTTGGCACTTAAAGCAGCTATGCTTGCTAGTGCAATTCTTCACACAGTGAGTTTTCGAAAACAAATTCAGACACAACCCTTCCTTTCTAATTTCATCTAATCTGCTCTGATAACCCATTTTCAAAAATTTGGGGCATTTACTGATAGCATGACTTTCCTTGGGACATAGCTGACACTTTGGACTAGTAACATTTGTCTGAAAACTATGAACTTTTTGTTTTGAACTTGTACAAAGAAATACGAAAATAGGATCCCAGCATGCCACGTCAATGCTATGAAGCTTAAGAATAGAGATACACAAATTTATATCTCTTTGTGGCTGCTTTAATGATTTTTCAGTTTCGGAATTAATGACCTGAAGGTTGAAAAGTATCTCTAACCAGAAACCTTCATTGATCAGAGGACTCTTTTGAACAATCTCCCTTGCTTCCCCCTACGTCTTTTGAGTCAAGAAGAATAATTTCTCAACATTGCTAGCTCGTAAGTTGGAAACGACAGAAACGACAAACATCACGAAATGTAGACCAAGAAGCCTAATCACCATGAAAGGTTTCGATCTCGATAGGGGGAAGATGAAGATTGTGGGACTTGGAGGACATTTTATTACGCATCCCAAGATCACGGGAAGAGCTTGGACGTACGGAAGTGTCGCCCAGACAAGTAGTAATTTCAGGAGCAGAATTTGCTGATTGCCGAATGGCATCAGACATTTCTGACAAACGCGTTAAACAATTACAATATGTCGCGTAAGTACTTTTGTATTTTGACTTAAAGGCCTCTAGATCTTCAGTATCAGCAGCTTCCTTTTCCACATCGTTCAGACTCCAGTTTGAATTTAGTTCATAACGATGAACTTCAAGACCATGTATGGAAGTCAATGGGAACTGGTCATTATTCAGGTCGGCTATCAGCTAAGCGTATGAACTGATCCAAAGACATTTTAAAATCCAAATAATCTAGGGAGAACTGAACAAAAACTATAGGTAGGAACAAAGAATGAGTTTTTTTGAACCACAGCGCAGATTAATAAGAAATCCATATATACGTTTATAAATAGAAAAGAAATAATGTTAACTACGCAAATTCAATGGATATAAGAATAACGAATGCAGCACTAATCAATTAGAATTGAAAAGGTTTCAAAAAATTTTGAAAATTTCAAAAATGCGAACCAGTCAAAGAAAATATCCCAAATTCCTATTATTTGGAAGAAATTGAACAAGAAATATTCTAAACAAATTTTAAGAAACCCCAAAAAAAACGATCAGAATATAGTTATTTCATAAATTTTTCGAAACTTATTGAAAAATGAATTCACACCTTCAAATAACTGCACTAAATAAAGATTGCATCCATATAATATCCTGGAAAAATGATCAGCTGTTCACGGAATCAAATTGCTTAAAGTTCATTAACCTTTTCATCGTTGGAAGTCGAAAGATTATTCCCATTAATAAAAGCAATATTAGGCCTGTTCCTTTATTAGTGTCTAACAAATTTTAATTTATGAAACAAACAAATTGAATAAAATCAATTTCCTTTTTCTTTCTTTTGATTTTAGATTTATCAATTGAAATGTTAAATAAAATCCAGTCAATAAAAAGTAGATATACGAAAAGAAAAAATAATATGAAAAAGAAAGAAGAGAAAAGGAACGAATAATTTGTATATATTAAAACAAATGATAGTTTGGAATAGCACGTAAATAAATAAATTGAAATATAAAAGCAAAATTTCCATAAAATCTTCAAAGAAAATTATTAGGTTAACTAAATAATTAAAAACATATAAGTATGAAACTACTGTTCGAACGAGACTATTATTTCATTCCAACAAACTCAAATTAAATGAGCAACACTCGCTCTTTCCAAAATATTTTGGAATATGTGGAGGTAATTATCAAAAAAAAGAGAAAAATGTTCTCTTTAATTTCAATTCAATTGATAATCCAAACAGCGGGAAAGAACAGTGTTGCCGAGATCTGTTTTATAATCACACCTTCATGCAATTAAAGAGAATTTACTGGAGAATAAATTCTTCGAAGAACCGTCATTAAATTTCTTCAAAAACATTATTCAAAAACGAAACTCGAACTTAATAGTAAATTAAATAGGTTCAAGTTTAAAATGAAGTATTGTTATTGACATTAATTTATATTAAAACAAATGTAAATAAATATTTAAACAAATAAATATGACTTAATAAGTCGACCTATTATTTTTTTATTTATTTGTTTATTTATCTTAATAAAATTCGCAAAAAATGGTTAGCAATCGTGAATATGAACTAATTATTTGTATTTAATTCTACAAATCCCTGAGATGCAAGAGAAACCTAAAACTTTAAATGTTTCAGAAGAAGACAAAAATATATGTGATATCTTAAATGTTAATTAGGAAACAAATTGTCAAGAGTGTGGATTCACTCAAGAGTTGTAAATAATATTAACAACAAGAGAGAGATTATAAAGATATTACACAACATATAATCAAGAGTGAGAAATCACTCAACATGAATAATTGTAATATGAAATTATAAAAGCAGTAATAAGCTGAAAAAAAATCACATACATGCGAACATACATAGGTAGGCAAAAACAAAGAACAACCGAATAAAGCACGATAGGTCGAGGGAGAAAATATCACCATACGTTCGACATAATAACCGAACTGCCCCACAAGAAATCCTTTTTGATCATCCTTCAAATATTAAAATATTTCATTTGGACTTACATACGTTCTGGTAGCAATCACTATTCCTTCCACCAAGGTCCAGCACGTATGTCAACTTTATATTTTTCCTTTTTGCTGTAGGGCACTTTATCTATTTTATTTCCTTGAAATAAATATATTCTTTTGTCTCGTACTTTTTTATTCTTATGGTATTAAATGCTGATTATATTATATGAATGATTACTTTTGCTTACACTTTTTCTTCATATTCATTAACTTTCTTTTTAATGTATATATTTTTCCTGTGTCTACGCAATTATTTCTTTTTTATTTTTTAATAATTCACCCGGGAATGCACTTTAAAGACTAAATAAAGTTACAAGCTAAATACAAAACGTACCTGTTTCTGGTTTGGATAACAATTTCTTATGTTATGTATGTCTTCTTATATGGCCACTTATTGCACTCCAATATAATTCCCAGAAAAATTACTGTTGTTAAATTTTTAATTCGGATCGATTAGGATCAAATGTTGTTTTGTAATTGAGCAATCTGGTTGGAAATTTTGGAAATATTAACCTCGCTTATTGTGGCTGTGGAAAAATCAAGAAGAAAGACAAATTCATTAGATAAAACGGAAGCAACATTTTAGACATTTTGCCCCACTTGACATTTGAATTTAGGAAAGAGAAAGGATGATCTTAACATTCAGTCGCTGTATATAATGAGAACAAAAGGATTTTTTTGGCTCATCTCCAATATTAATGACAAAGGTACATAAGCCTTTTGACATTAACAATTTTGAAAATTTACATACTCGAGGTGGTCAACTTTGACACGCTTTATCTTATCTCGTATTATTACAGGGTGACTTCAAGATCATTTTTCTAAAAGCGTGAGTTCTCCTCTACGACTTTTTCATGCATTTCAATTCAATCCGACCAGTAGTTTAGGAGATACTTAGCCATCTAAGTCAATAACATTGCAACCGTGAGCAGTGACAAATTATGTATTCTGACACTTACGGTTTTTCAACATCCTAACATTACCTACAAAAATTCATTGTGCTGTTATCTCACCTCCTTAATCTACATCTGTTCTCGTAATAGTAACTATTATAATATTTAAAATTCTTCAGTTTTTGCATAACATTATCATTTCTAAAGCGGTACACATAGCCTTTGACACCATGCAATAGGAATAGTAGAATAGAATTCTTTTAATGAATTCATGTCTAAATATTATATATTTAAATTAGAAATGTATTTGAAAGAAATCTATTTCAAAACTTCAGGAATTTATTTAATATTATTGAAGCACATCTAATATTAAGAATTAAATTAATTATATTTAATATTATACCGTCCTTAATTATCGTTTTTATTAAATTCATGAAACGGACTAATTGATCTATTGACCTAATCAATTATAATCCCCCTTTTTGATTTATTTATTTTTTTGCTGGTGCTGGTTCAGAGTTATATTCGTTAATGACTATATTTAAGTAATTTATTACAGGATTTCCTACAACCGTAATATAAAAATATTGGAATTTTATCCTTATTATGAAAAATGCTAATTCATTATTAAAAAATGCTATGCTAAATGAAAAATTTGCGGCTAAATCTAGATTTGTTCAAACTAGTTAGAACAAAACCAAATTATTTTTTGTTTTTTATCCGTTTAGATTCGTTAACATTCGTATTGTGTATGTGAAAATACAGAAAAGTACTCGACTGCTGAGGGCTATGGGCACCGACGACGTCATGAGACGATCAAGATATCTGGCGATATCACAGTGAAAATATGTTTTTTTTTACTTTATTAACTTGGCGAGATCAATTTTAACCCTAAGATTTTTCTAAAATATTCTTCGCATTTTGTATAAAATTCTAAATAATTTTCGTGTTGTTCCTAACTTGAAGTAGAAAATTTAAAAAAATTTGATTTTTCTCAAAAACTTGGTGATATTTTTTCACTTTAAAATCCATTATTTTCCTCTGGACCATACATTTTTTTATGTTTCTAAAAGCAAGCATATCCGAGGGCGTTTGTGGTAACGGTTTCCCCCTAGCACTATCGGAATTTCGTTAATTTTAATTTTTTTTTATTAGTGGAGCTCAAAATGTCAAAACTGAAGTTAAGAAAACCTACATATATTCCCTAAACACACAAAAAATATTTAATAAGCTTCTGATAACGACAGGATGACACTTTTACTGAAAATACGTCAATTTTTAAAACAAGTTTTCCCCGAACTGGGATTTTGGGCACTTCGGAATAAAGAAGTGAGAATCTATTTGTGTTCTTGTTTTAAAGAAAAATTTTTTTATATTATACTAAAATTTCATAATAATGGCTTTATTTGTGTAGAATTTATTTAAGTTGAAATGCTTATTTTTTTTTTACAAAATAACACTAAACATCAAAATTTTATTTTTTTTGATAGACTTAATGAAGAAATTTAGTTCTAATACTTTACTATTTATATATTATTTTTCAAGTTATAACCTTCCCAATGATACTAAATACTTGCATAAATAGTTTACACATTCGTTTAAAAACTAACTGAAACTGATCCCCTTCAGAATATTTGCACACTTTCCTTCATTTCTATGTTAAATGTGTGCTGCAGCATTCTGTATATATAAGTGTACAGCTGTGTTTAAGTGGGGATATAATTTCATATGAAATTATTAGGTAATTGGAAAGTGAGTTGATTCCAATTATAGAAATAAAATAAATAGATTGTTTTATTAGGACGGATATAATTTCATACGAAATTATTAGATAATTAGAAAAAGGTTTGATTCTAATTATATATGTAATTAAAATAAGTAGATTCTATTTGAGGATTTCAGGATTAATTTTGGATTTATTAATAAGATGTGTGTTACCAGTCGCAGGTTCAGAAGTAAAAGACCGGAAAATCGCTTACATCGTTTTTTAGCAATATTCGGCTTTTCGAAGATCCACTGAAATTACTGTTCAGTGGCGATAAGAATACATATTTTAATTCACAATATAAGTTTTATGTTTTAGCAAAAATTCACAATAATTAATGTTAATTAATTTACATTATGTGTATATAAGTATGTAAATAATACAAAACAAAAATTTTAATATAATTCAGTAATACAATATAAGTATAATACAAATATAAGTATAAATTAAGATTTCAAAAAGTATTAGTCGAATAAAGTTGTTTTGTTCCAACTGAGTTTGAACAAGCTGTTTCAATGTTTTTTTTTTTATAATTTTGTGTAACCTTTGAATCATTAAATATATTTCAATGAATTTTCACATAGTTATTGCTGAGGTATTTTCCAACTGCTTTGAGGGAGCACAAGTTTCTAGCTGGTCTCGGGCCAGGCGGAGGACCTCCGAAATTGTTCACCTTTTTAATTATTTCTTATTTGACTTTATTTATTACCAAAAATTATGTTAATTAATTACTGTTTACTAAAAACTGAATGCAGTTCTGTGCAAATATTTGGATTTATTTAATGAAATTGTTATCCGAGAAGACATGATTTACAGAATTTTTTTTTATTGTTTTGATAAAATTTAGTAGGTTTAAATCATTATGTTCAACATATTAAATAATGAAACAATCAGGTATATCCTATAATTTTCGGTAATATTTTCTTATATCTTAAAACAGGTAAATTAAGTAGGTCAATTAACTAAAAATATTTTTTTAGAACATGTTATATACCCGTGGAATTTTACAAAAATATTGCGTAGTTTTATGGTACCTGGAAAAAAACTACATAAGAGCAAAACGGAACAAAAAAGACCAGCTTCCAATTCTGGAAGCAAATGCAGCGAGGTGCCTCTGAGCTTCAAAGGCAAAGAACCGATGAAAAACCCTGCTTCGGGTGCTGTCTGCTCGAAATCAACTAGAGCAGCAGTAAACCCGGCACTTTCTGTGAAAAAGGGAACTGCAAACAAGTTTTCGAGTTCCCAAGTATTTCCTCCCCCCGCCAGTAAAGGAGCTGCGAACTTGCCTTCTAGCTCTGGAACAGAATATTATATTGTTTCGTCCAGTTCATTTTCTTCCTGTTTTGAATCGGGGTTACCCCAGGTAAAGGAATTCCTATAATGAAGTAAATGTATAAAAGATCGGAGAATGAGCAATCATTTGAGATCCTCCATTCGCTGATCATGTTCGAATGCCTACTATATACTAGCATAATATCTAGAGCCTCCCTTCTATTAGAAACTAGAAAGATTGCCGCCTTGCTAATTACGTGAACGTCGGCATTTGGTGATGGTTTGCTGCTTTCATGGCTGGAGACAATATAAATGGTGCGACGAGTTATCTCCTAGGCCGCTACAACCGTATCTTCATCACTAAAATCAGAGAGAATGAATATACTAAGTTTTCTGTTTGCTATTATGCCCGATTTTATCCTTCCTGATACTGCAGCATGTAGCAGCATATAATTATTCGCAGGAAATCCATATACTCTTTCACTTGCGATCCAGGGTTCTTGGACAAGTGCAAGCTCCTCGCCTCTTTCAGCCATTTGGGGAATCAACGTAGCTGTAGCTGCTTTAGAGTGATGAAGATTAACTTGCGTTTTCTTCACCATTGTCATTTGCGGGTGTGATTGTGACGTTGACATTATCTTGTCTTTGTACAGGAAAGCGTCTTCGTCAAAAAATTCGTTCACCTGTTGAAAAAACTCACCCAAGAATTCAGAGTTTGAGTGGGTGTTTTTTTTTTGAGCGAGAGCACTAGTAGTCTTCTCACATGACATTGCTTCCGGAGTCGGATCGTCATCATCCTGAATCGGTCTGTCTCGGTCGTCTCCTCGATAGACTTTTATAAATATAGACTCGAAACCGTAGTATATTATTCCACTTTTCTCTCGAAGAGACGGCAGGGACTCCTTATTCATGACGATGATTATCCTCCCGGTTGCTCCGTCGGTTTCTCGTCACCTTCCAATCATTTGTGGAGATCTTAGGTTTGGACGGTTCATCCGATACGCGGGCCATGGCTCTAGGAAGACGTGGAATCTCGTCAATATAGGCCTTCCAAAAGAGCGACCGCTTACTTCAGGAGAAAGCCCGATCTCTCGTTTGAGCAAGCCATTAGCGTGACACGGCTACGATATCATCCAGTATCATCGCATTGGGGAGAGGGTCTTTAGAACTTTCCAGAATACTCCCATCAGCTTTTTGCGCACTAAATCCCAATTAACGTGAGAGATAATCTGATATAACCTTTGGCCACTTCACTAAACGATTTGTCAATCGGGTTGTAGGGCTTTGGACGTTTGCTCCCGGGCTGTTGATCTTCGAATTGTGCCTCCTGCTCCGACCGTTGACTTTTAGGCCCGTCTTTCGATGAAGGGGGAGGTTTTTGCTGCAATTCGGCCATTAAAGATTTAGACCATTTTAGGGAAACGAGTTCCTCTGGGGTTAGGTATTCAGCGGGCTTTTTACCAAGATGAAAGCGCCGTCTTAATAAGTCCCTTCTGGCGGCTGTGATGGGCCTTTGGGACGTATGTGTCTTGCCCTTTTGTTCTGGAGGCAAATGATTGCTCATTCTCCGATCTCTTATACATTTACTTCATTATAGGAATTCCTTTACCTGGGGTAACCCCGATTCAAAACAGGAAGAAAATGAACTGGACGAAACAATATAATATTCTGTTCCAACTCCTCCCGAACCCCCCGGCTATTTGTAATCGGCGGGACATTGAGTTCTCTGTAGAATTGCTAACAAATGCATTTGGCAGAGCGACTTCTGCAGCATGCAATGCTAAGGTCTGCAAAGGAAGGAGTAAACCACACTGGTGGAACTCCGAAGTAAGTGAAACTCGCAAAGAGTGCCGCCGTTTATTTAATGAGGCAAAGAGACTGGAAAACTGGTCAGCTCGTAAATCCTCAGTAAACAGGTTCTTGATCAGGAACGCGAAACGAAAATCTTGGAAGGTCTTCTGTAGCTGCGTGGAAGGCTATTCCGAGACTAGTAGCTTGTGCAAGATCCTGGCTTCCTCACCTCCTGTCCCAAGTTACATTCAGAAACCTTGTGGCGGCTGAATAACAAGCGGCCATTAGACCTTCGACATCTTAATGGATGCGCATTCTCCTGGCAGCTTACCTATAAAAGAGATGCCGGCGACAGTTTCAGACCTAAGTGACGTTCAGATTCGAATAACTGAAGATGAATTGAGATGGACTCTGAACAGCATTGCCCTTTTTAAATCCCCGGGCCCAGATGGCATCACACCCGCAGACTTACAGTATAATGCTGATATTATATAGCTACATCAGATACACTCGGCTTGTTTATCATGATCTTATATCCAGGACTCAGGGACTAGATGTAAAGTGGTCTTTATCCCGTTAGGGTTTAAGAGAGACCGAGACCGAAGGACTCCAGACCTATTAGTCTATCGTCCTTCCTCTTGAAGAGTTGGGAAAGGATGATTGACCTGTATCTTCGTAAGAAAATCGACGCTAACATTTTGTCAGCGTTCCAACATGCAAATTGGTTGAGACTGCATTGCATTCGCTTGTAGGGTATATAGAAAATGCTCTAGAGCACAAGGAATATACATTAGTGGTTTTTCTTGATATATATATATATATGCTATTAAAATGGCTATGGAAAGACTGAACATACATCAGTCGATTACTGGTATCATATGGAGACTTCTAACCAACGGAGTTATAATCTCCACTATGGTTACCATATATAGAATAGCAAATAGAGGCACTCTTCAGGAGGGAGTTCCACTTCTTTGGAATATTGTCGTTAACATAATGCTTAGGAAACTTGATGATCGATCGAGGTTTATACTGATGGATCCAAATTTTCTGAAGGGGTTGAGGGAGGTGTCTTCATTCCTGCATATAAGAGGAACATTTCCTTTAAATTGCTCGATCACTGCACTACACTTCAAGTAAAGATCTCATCCATTAGGAGAGCGGTAAATTGGCTAATATACTATATAGTATTCAGAGTAGATATTCAAATTTGTACTGATAGTGAACCCACGATTTAGTCTCTTTCGAGTGTCTATTCGATATCCAAGCTGGTTCATGAATGCCGAACATCTTTAGGACATTCAAACCTAGAGTTAATCTGGGTAAGGGGTGAGTCAAGTACCCCGGGAAATATTAATGCAGAAGAATTAGCCAGTGACAGATATAGCCGCAGTACGATCAAAAACGGTAAAGTTTCATTGCGGGATTACCGATGCGTCAGCTACGAGCAGTTGTAGTCATTATTACAGGGTACCGAATTGCTGGTGCACACGCGAGCAGACTAAGACTATTGTAGAATTTGCTTTAATGAGGAGGAGGAAGAAACAGTACAACATTTTCTTTGTCACTGTCCTGCTCGTGTGGATATAAGGACTGCTGAATTAGGGAGTCCATATCTAATCTCTCTGCGATTGATGTCAGACGGATCAGATCTTTTATTCGTACCTCAGGTTGGTTCAATTCGAACCTATTCTCGAACATGTGAAAACAGATTCTCATGAGCCATCAGGGTAATACAACGGGACCAATAGGATTCAAGTGAGCTGTCTAGTTTACATTTACAGCTTTCCACCTGACCTAGCCTATCATATCAACTAAAAATATATAAAAATAAAATTGAGACGCAAAATAGGTAAAATTTGTATAAGTATGTACTTAACTATATTAGCTATTTGGGGTTGTTTATTTTTGGACTATTGAGGAAACCAGCCGATTTGAGGTTATAGATTTATTTCAAAAAATTTTCGATTATTCCCCACTGTACAAGTTCTAATACACAAAATTATATGCTAAGCCTCCTAATACTCATAGATTACTAGATTCTTACTTATCAAACTGTTTATTTTGATAAAGTATAGTGGATATATGATAAGAAATTATGAAATCAACGATGGTGCTTCACAAGACCAGCACTCTACCTAATACTTATACACCTCCGATTTACCAGTTTGCGATAAATTGACTATCTCCACGTTTGCATATCATCCTTAGCTCACATGTGGATGAGAGGAGAAGCGGTCAAAGAACTAGCGAATAAAAGTAAATAATCTAAAAAGTAAACACGTTACATTTGCTCTCAGGAGTGGAATTTGTCACGCATAATAATGTAAACATCCCACAGTCTGACCATTTTACATACCTTGGCATACGTTTAGACAGACGTCTTACTTGGCGTCGTCATATAGAAGCCAAAAGGCTATATATGAGAATGTGAGCTTTTAATATGCACTAGCTAATATATTATCAATCTATACTAAGTCTTGACTGCAAAGTCGTCATGTATAAAAGAATCTTAGGATGTATGAAATGCAACTATGGGTAACAGCGAGTAATATAAGTCTTATACCATTATATATAAGAAACGAAAATATCCATAAAAATTTAGAAATATCACCGGTAAAAGACGAATTTATAAAAATTCATGAAAGATATGTCTTAAAATTGCATCTTCACCCTAACTCATTGGCAAGACTACTTAACAGAACGCAAACATCATCAACGACCTACCAACGTTCTAAGCTTTCAGTGATATCAAATGAGAACCGATATTTTAGTTGGCAGATTCAATAAATAAATAGACAATTCATGCGGAAAAGCTATGCGAAATTTTTTATCAAAAAGGATTTAGTCATAATCAAGATAAGATTAAATATACACGAAAAAGATTAAAATATGCGCTTGAAAATACACGAAAAAATGGGATGATATACAGAGAAATATGCATAAAAACAGCCAAAATCGCATTTTTCTAACTTTAAAATTTGGATGGTTTTTTGATTTTTTATAGAAAATAATAAAAATTAATCAATTGATGAAAATTAATCAAACTCTAAAAACATTAAATACAATTTTAAGCTATTTTGTAATTACATTATATTGAAAGGAAATAAAACATGTACCATCGAAATGAAATCACATCAAACAAAAATGATTATATATTCTACTGCTACAAAAGAAAATATATCACATTTTGCAATCAATGTTCTAATAAAGAAAATGAGCGAGTTTTGAAAACGTGAGATTGGGTGGCCGTTACTCGAAATCTGTCACATTAAATTAAATATTAATGAATAAAATTAATGAATTTAAAGGGTTCTCAATATATTTTTCTACCACAACACAGTAGTCCCAAATCAAATAGGGAGTGGACCTCCAATGTTAGTCATCTCGGGTATGAATTTTTTTTTTAAATCGCCAAAATTTCATTTATTTTTTATTGAAAAAAATGTTTACACATAGATAGTCCTTATAATTCTTTACAAAAATTACTCTTACATGCGTACTTTAAGAGATATTTAGATCGAAGAAAAATTTTGACACACTTTTTGACGTTTTTTTTAGTTTCTTCCTTTAATCCTAAAATTTCTTTAAAATATTCTCTGGATTCTGTACAAAATTTTAAATAATTTTGGTGCAAGCATCATATACGTTTGTGGTTCTCATAAAAAGTTATTAAAAATTTTAAAAAAATTTAATTTTTTGTGATTTCTGTCAAAAACTTGGTGACATTTTTCACTTCAAAATCCATTACTTTCCACCGGACCATATATTATTATGCTTGTAAAAAATTCTTAACGTAAATGCATGTAAAGCAATCCGAGGATATTTGGAGTAACCGTATCCCGCTAGACTTATCAGAATTTCGTTAATTTTATTTTTTTTTTTTTTTTTTTGTTTTTTTTATATATTTGTGGAGCTGAAAAAAGTCAAAGCTGAAATTAAAAAATTACCTTGATTTCATACCTACATAAGAACACTAAACACACAAAATATATTTAATAAGCCACGACTCTGGCAACGACAGGTTGACAATTTTACTGAAAAAAATTAATTTTTAAAACAAATTTTCCCCAAACTAGGATTTTGGGTACTTCGGAATAAAAAAGTGGAAATCTATTTATGTTCTTGTTTTGTGGACAACTTTTTTATGTAACACTAAAATTTAATAATGATAGCTTTATTTATATAGATTTTATTTAAGTTCAAATATTTTTTTTTTTTTTTTTTTGCAAAATTAACACTAAACATCAATATTTTATATTTTTTGGTAGACTTAATGAAGAAATTTAGTTCTATTACTTTACTATTTATATATCGTTTTTCAAGTTATAACTAGCTAGAGGAGCTAGCTGGTCTCGGGGCAGTGGGAGGACCTCCGAAATTGGTCACCTCGGATATTAGTAATTTATTTGCTTTAGGTTTATATTGCTTAAAATAACTATTCCTAATAAAAAACATAAAAAGTATATTTTATTTTAGTATATTTCATTTCATTTCAATAAAATATTAATTTATACCGAATTATCACGAACCACCTGAATATCATTGTTTTCATATATTACATTATTGTTAGTATTCCACTCATTGAATGTTCTTGAAGTCAGAGTTTTTGGCCTCCTGTGCCAAAAACTATTATTTGTAGAGCTGACTGAAGGAGTTTGTGAAAATTGAGAGTTTCAGTCCATGTAAAGGGCATGTCTAGGCTTAATCAGTATTCGTAATGGCAATACATACCTTTCCATCAATCATTGTTAATTGAAGTTCAAAGTGTACGTTGCTACAATAACCATATATTTCAACGCAAACCGAACTTAAATTTTCAATTGATAGTTTGATTTTGTCAACCCAGTTTTGTGTGGATTTTTTTAATGTATTTTATATATTGAAACTCTATTGGTCTGCAATATATCTTTGATTCTGGAATTGGGTTTTTCCAAACATATTTAGTAGCATATTTGACGTAAATGGTTCATTCGAATGCTTTCTTAAGCGTAGTAGAAACAGCGATGCCATAAAAACACTACTGTAGTCTTTCCCCTGATGAAGCTTGTTTGTATTCTGATAGTGCTGACAATCCATCACATCAACATTTGCATATTAACGTAATCACCGATTTATCAAGTTCCAATGGCTCGTTTTCCGAAAATATTGAAAGAAGCCTTGAAGCGGTATTTTCAAGTCAAAAAATAGTCTTTCATTATCTATTTCACTAGGTGGTGGGACAATATTTTTTGTGCTTTATCGGTTAAAGCCTTTCTCAATTATTATATATTTTTTTCGCTTAGTCCTAATCCCATCATAAGCGATACCGCCTCATTTTCAGAAAACTCAGTGAAGGTGTTGGAATACTTTTTCTCATCCGCCTAAGTCGACTTACGGATGCATCAAGAAGGATATCCGCTATTTTTGCTGCTTCAGCTGGTTGCGTGCACAGTATTTTCGACAGTTTACTTTTTATTTCTGTCCCAGATAATCATACTGCTTAAATGACGCATTTAGTGGTTTTAATTTCCATGATGGTTTCCACCAGGTGTCATACATCAATTGAAACTTCCTTACGCAATTATTTATTGTCTTCATTTTTTTTTTTTTTTTAATAATTTGAACATTTTTCAACTTTATTCTGTTCTCCAGTAACAATTGCTGAATCCGTTTGCGCTTCAATAAAATGTGTTAATGTAGTTATAAATTCAGCTCTATTCATTTTATGCATTTCCCAAAGAATGCAGCACAAAGTCTTATACATCAATGTTATCGTCATTGTGGTAAAAATGTTAATAATGTAAATAAAACAAAAGTTTTTTATATACTGAAGAACGTTTTCTAGGTACTATAAAACTACGCAATATTTTTATAAAATTCCACAGTTATATAACATGTTAGTAGTAGGGAAATGGGAAGGCAATAGTTGTTTTTGTTTTTAATGAGGAGTAAGAGGAATTTTGAAGAGGAAATTGTTTGTATGAAATTGAAAACCAATGAATTTGTTTTTGTAATTTTTTTTTGTGAGTGCATTAATAGGAGGAAAAATTGTTTTGCATTTTATGAAATTGAAAACCAATGTATGTATGTATATATGTATGTATGTATGTATTTATGTAATTATGTTAAAAGTACATACAAACAATTTAACAGGGGAGACAATTTTTATTTATTTATTTATTTTTTTTTTTTTTGCACTTTTAATTGTGATGAAATTAAAAACTGATGACTTGTATAAATAGCGATTGAGTATTTTTGGTTTATTCATCTACATATTTTTATATGGTTATTTTTGTTTTTGTAAAGTAGAAACTTGAGAATTGTTTTGTTTATATGGAAAAAAATAACTTTGTGTAAGGTTCTTTGACATTAATGAAGATATATTTTATGTTGTTGAGTATGGTCATGATTAATATTAAATATTCTAATAACAAATTAAGGGGAGTATTTTTTATTCACATTAAACATTTTTCATATCTAGAATATGTTTAAAATTAGTTTAATGCTCATTATTTATGTATTTATAATGTTTTCTCAATTTGAAATGATTAATTTGAATATTGTGTAAGGTTCTTTGACATTAATGAAGATATATTTTATGTTGTTGAGTATGGTCATGATTAATATTAAATATTCTAATAACAAATTAAGGGGAGTATTTTTTATTCACATTAAACATTTTTCATATCTAGAATATGTTTAAAATTAGTTTAATGCTCATTATTTATGTATTTATAATGTTTTCTCAATTTGAAATGATTAATTTGAATATTCTAATAACAAACTATGGGAGAATATTTTATTTACATAATTAGTTTATAACTCAATATTTCTATATGAAAGCTAAATTAATATTTTCTCTATTTGAAATATTAAAGAGAAATACTCAAAGAATTCAATTTACTTATTTAAATATAAAGGAGTATTTTTTAAATTTGTATAAAAAGAGGAATCAAATCATATTTATTACCATTTGATCTGAGGAATACTTCAAAGTATAGTTAGCAGAATGGTAAGCTATCACTATTGTAAAATGCATTTTAGCTTTTCATGTATTTATATATATTTTTTTTTTTTTTTGTAGATGTATGAACAAATTATTAAATTGGCTCTTGGTATTAAGGCAGAGTATACAAAAATTGATGATATTCCCTTACATCAACCATTCAAAATTTTAAAATTTGAATGGAAAGAAACACAATATGGATCAAAAGTTATCACATATTTAAATAACAATAAATGGTTTTATCTTCCGCAACGATTCGTGAAATTTTTAAACAAGGAAAATCCTTATTTAACGCAATTGAATGATAAAAACTGGACTATTATTTACAAAGGTCGTCAATCTTCAAATGGGCTTGCAATATTTGAACTTAGTTATAGCTAAAATTTTATAAATAAAACAATTTTTTTTATATTTTTATTTTTATTTATTTAATAAAAAATATATTAAACTTATATAGTGCTTATTATTATTTTATTTATATAATACTTAAAAATTATTATATATCTAAATTTAGAAGAAGATCCTCGTCTTCGTCCATTATTTTTTTATACTCTTCTGGAACTGAGTATGGTCTGACATCAAGTTGAAGTTCCCCATCTTCCTCCATTAGTTTTAGTTCCTTATACTCCGGAACCAAATTCAATGTTGCGCCCCCTGAAGTATCTGTAGGCTCCAAATAATTTGAAAAGTCTTTGGCTTTGTTTTTATGAAAATTATGACATTTCATAAAATGCCTTTTTTTATTCCACTTTGTGGAAAAGCTCACATTAATGCAAAATTCACATGTGAGCTTCTGTCTGTCCATGTTTGAAGTAATTTTTAATTAAAAATTATTTTATTAATACACCTATGCATTAAGAATTATTCTTTGAATTTAATAATTGCTGGTGAATCAAAAGTGTTTAACGAAGCAAAATACTTTTCCGTTAAAAAAATTAAAACATTTTTGGTAGGAATATGCATACATAAGTGTGTATCTGTATGCGTAAGTGCATAAAAATGTCAAACCTTTAATCAATATTTAAATATATGTTATTTTTCATTAGTCTCTTGACATAATTAAAAGTGATTAGACATAAATTTTAAACAATATGCCTTCTTATAAATGTAAATATTGCAAATCAATTTTTGTGGAAAAAGAAATGCTTGAAGGACATGAGATCCTTCATTGTTCGGAATGCTGGAAATGGTTTTCAAAGGAAAAACATCTAAAGAAGCATGAAAGGACTCATGCCAGCACATCCCATGTCAGTGGTAGAAGTGAGCCTTCTACTTCTAATAAATTTAGTTGTGTTAAGAGCGCTTTCAAAGAAAGAATTCTTACATACCTCTACAGAAACCAAAAAGAGGAAATTCTGCATCCTCAAGAGTTTTTAGAAGATGTAAACCGTGATATTTTTGAAATTTTGGAGAACGCTATATATAAAAACATAACATTGAAATACAATTTAGAAGTGGAGTGCGAATATATTAAAATTGTAGAAGATGAAATAATGCTAACCACCATAACGCATAGAACAAAAATGTCACTTTTAACCATAAGTGATAGTATTGAAGAATCTTTGAAAGTACAATACACGTATATATGTAAAAAGATGTCAGAATTCCAGGAGAGGGATAGTGGATGGTCCCTAATACGAATGAAGCACTTGGAAATAAATATAAATAAGGCTTCATTCATTAGAGGCTCCAAATATATACCACTACCACATTGGATAAAGAAAAAAGATGCCTGTTTCAACTATCCAAATGATGATGAATATTGTTTCAAGTGGTGAATCATCGCTTCATTTTTATATAATGAAGCAAATGGATTTGTGAATTGCAATGGATTTGGAAATATTCAAATAAATGAGGAGAAAATATGTGTGGAAAATGAAGTGCTAAATTTTGAAAAACTTCAATTTCCAATGAAGTTAAAAGATATAAAGATATTTGAAAGCAAGAATGAACATGTTAGCATAAATGTATTTGGCTGTGAAGGTAATACTATAGTTGAACCGTATTACCTCACATCTGCAGTAAAGAATCACCACATAAATCTTCTTCTTCTTATGGACGATGAATGGTGTCATTAAAGATATCGGAAGGTAATTTAAATAAAAATTAACTACATATTTTATAAATTAAATTATTATTATTCAAATATTTCAGAGTAGTAAGATCAAGTTTAACTTCCCACCATGGACGGGTTTTCATTTGCAACGCGTGTCTGCAGTACTCTCCAAATGAGAGGATAATGGAAGATCATTATCTTAACTGTAAAAGAGTAGTACCGAAAATTCCAGAGGGTGATAATAACATTTTATATTTTAAAAATTATCAGAAGCAGTTAGATGTTCCTTTTGTTATATATGCTGATTTTGAGACGTATTTGGAGAAAATTGATAACGAGCAAGTAAATATACAAAAACATATAGCTTGTGCTTTTAGTTATTATATTAAGTGTAGTTTTAATGATAATTTAGATAAGTTTAATATTTATTTTGGTAATGATGCTCCTACAATATTCATAGAAAATTTAATTAATGACGCAAAAGAAATTTACGGAAACTATTTAAATAAGGACGTACCAATGACAGCACTCTCCAATGATGAAACAATTTTGTATAACCTCTCAACAATTTGTCACATATGTAAGCAAATTTTAGGAGCGGACAAAGTACGGGATCATTGTCATTTAACTGGCAAATTTAGAGGAGCAGCCCATAGCTCATGTAATATTAATTATAAAATAGCCAAATTCATACCAGTATTCTTTCATAATTTTTCCTCCTATGATTGTCACTTATTTATGAAAGAACTTTCACAATTTGAGGGAGATATAAAGGTAATTCCTCTCAATAAAGAACTATATATATCGTTATCAAAGTTTATAACAGTTGAAGAAAATCAGGGATTTGAAATTCGGTTTTTAGACTCTTTTCGTTTTATGGCCTCCAGCTTAGAATCTCTAGCCAAAAATTTAAATGACAGTGATTTTCAAATTCTAAATAAAATTTATAATCAAAAACAACAATTTGATTTACTCAGAAGAAAAGGAGTATTTCCTTATTCTTATATTGATTCGATGGAGCGCTTTAATGAAACTAATCTTCCTGCTAAAGAAAAATTTTATAATATTTTAAATAATTCGCATTGTTCTGATGAAGCTTATGATCATGCTAAATCGGTTTGGACAACTTTTAAATGTAATAACTTGTTAGATTACACTAAATTATATTTAAAAACAGATGTTCTCCTCTTAACAGATATTTTTCAAAATTTTAGAAGTATCTGTAAAAGTATATACAAACTTGACCCATGCCAATATTATACTGCTCCAGGTTTATCGTGGGATGCGATGTTAAGAACAACTAGGTTAGAACTTTAAAGTGACGTCAATATGTATAATTTTATACAAGACGGTATTAGAGGAGGACTAGTACAGTGTTCAAAGAGATATTCTAGAGCAAATAATAAATATTTAGAAGACTTTGATAGTAGTAAGCCTTTAGAATATTTAATGTATCTAGATGCTAACAATTTGTATGGTTGGGTCATGTCAGAATATCTCCCATATGGAGAATTCGAGTGGATTTATGATGATGCGGCTTTAGAAGATATTGATGTAACTACAATATCGGATACATCTGATATTGGATATTTTTTGGAGGTAGATTTAGAATATCCACACTATTTACATGAATTTCATAATGATTTACCCTTTTGCCCAGAAAATAAATTTGTTGGTAAATCTAAATGTAGGAAGCTGATTGCAGACCTAACACCAAAAACAAAATATCAGATCCATTATAGAGTTCTTAAACAATGTTTAAAGAATGGACTGATATTAAAAAAAATACACAGAGCATTAAAATTTCGACAATCTCCATGGTTAAAAACATATATAGATTTGAATACATACCACAGAACAAGAGCAAAAAATGCTTTTGAAAAAGATTTTTTTAAATTATTAAATAATTCTGTATATGGAAAAACTATGGAAAATGTTCATAAACGCAAAGATATACAAATTGTTACAGATTGGGAAACAACAAGGCGTAATCATTTAGGAGCTAGAGCATTAATTTCAAAGCCTAATTTTTCGAGTATAACTCAATTTTCAGAAAACATGTTTGCAGTTCAGTTAAAGGTTATGCAAGTAACTTATAACAAACCAATTTATTTAGGCTTTGCTGTGCTGGAACTCTCAAAATGGAAAATATATGATTTTCATTATCAATACATTAAACCAAAATTTCAGTCTAATTTAACATTGAATTATATGGATACAGACTCATTCATATACACTATAAAAACAGATGATTTTTATAGTGATATTCGTGAAGATATTGCCTCAAGGTTTGATACATCAGAGTATCATCCCAATAACATATTTAAACTCCCAATATTAAATAAGAAAGTTCTAGGCATGATGAAAGAATAGCGGGAAAATTATGAAAGAATTTGTGGGACTTCGATAAAAAATGTATTCATTCAAAACGGTTGACATGGAGGAAGTAAAGAAATCTAAAGGAGTTAAAAAATCATGTATACAAAATTTATCAATAATAGACTACAAAAGGTCATTATTTGAAAGAAAAATAATTTCTGATACAATGCATACATTTAGATCGAAGTTTCACCAGTTGTATACACAAAAATTACATAAAGTTGTTTTAAGTTATGCGGATGATAAAAGAATTATTGCTTCTGACCAAATAAATACTTATGCGCGAGGACATTTTAGACTTCAAAGTGACTTTGATAACTTTTTTACAGAGATAGATGACGATATTTTCTTGAATATTGATAGTGAGTATATAGAATTTTTAAAAGATTCATCAGATGATGAATATTTAGTGAATGTAGATGTTTAAGTTGTACATTTAATAATTTAAATACTTTCATATTTTCTAATTTTATTTAAAGTTTACATAAGTAGAATTTCAAATGTATATATTTCTGTTGAATAGAGTTAATTCCTTAAGATATTATAAAAATATATTTTTTAATGAAAATGAGACTGATATTTATGTTATCACAATGAAACAATAATAAATATATGTCTTTTATTATATAATAAATGTGTTTTATTTTTAAATATTTTTCCATTGTACATTTTCTATTTCGTAATCTAACTTTTTACGATTTCTAGTTAGTCGAGGAGAATATTGATATGGTAAAGTTGATTGCTTCAAATTTTTGTGATTTTCATCCTTTGACAATATTCTTATTTTTGGTGTTCCATTATTTGAAAAATGTTTAAGTCGGATTAAGTTTTTGTAATGTTGTATCCATATCAATTTCGTCATAATTTTCATTAGCATAAATTTCCTCAGGTAAATTTATATTAGATTGTGTTCCTACACTACTTGACTCTGGTTGCATTGTTTGAGTTTCAATATGTTTCTTATATATTTTCCTAGTTTGTGTTTCATTATCACGTAGGTTACTCAATTTAGAACTTTTAGTTTGATGAGAAGATGATAGTTGGCTTCCAATTAAATATTTGGCTAATTCTTGTTTAATATAATAAATATAATAATGTTTAATATAATACCATTTATTAATATCTTTTAGTGTGTGTGAACTATATATTGGTATTAGTTTTCGATGTAGAAAATTGGAATCAGAATATTTAATTTTAAATTTATCGTAAGTTGATGGATTAAGAACTATTAATTTGGATAAATTATTTGACATTTTCTAAAATTTTTCCAATAACTCCACTTAAAACGGATGAAATAATGATTGGTAGAAATCCTCCTTTTTGAATTAGATGTTTCCTCTTTTGTTTTAATAACAACATCATCAACATGTTTCAGTATTGCATTTCGTAATTTAGGATCTGCTTTCTTAAGAACGTAAAGAATATGTTTGTTCTCCTTCAACAGTTTTAGGTTCGAGGTCATTGTTTATATTTGCAAATATTAAATAGTGATTTTTATTAAAAATATCCGTTCTAAATCTTAATGCGTTGTGTATTTGTTGAGTGAGATCAATTAATAAATAACCATGAGTCTGTTGCGTACAGTTATTATATACATCAACCAGAGCTTTTGAGTTTTCTGGGTATACTTGGCGAGCTAAATATTGAAATTGTAACTTATCCCTAGGATTTTTAAACATAACTATATATTTAGAGTTTAAAGAAATATCTCTGGAATAAGCACCTTTATGAAAAATGTTTTGTGTTACTAAAATCACAGCTAAATTTCTATGATGAGATCCCTTAGTAAAAAGTTCACACACTTTTTTATTAGATGATTCAAGCATTAAATCATCCAATATTATTAAAACCGATTCATTTTCTGCAGTAGCAAAATCCTCTGGAATACCATGTATAAACTCTACATTGTTAATTCTCGGAAGAGAATTTTTTTCTGCAAAACACCAAATAACACGATCTATGTTTTTAGATATTAAATGTTGATTTTTAATCAAATTCATAATAAATGTGGATTTCCCACAACCAGAGGGACCACAAATCATCATAGTGAATGGATATATAAACTGTTGAAACATGTTTACACTTTAGTACACGACATTTAAATGAAGTGAAGCATTAGCATTCTATAAATATAAATATGAGTAAAAGAATTCTTGTTGATGAACTACATCGTCAAGCGAGAAAGAGCTTTCAGCGCCGAAGATTTATTCAAAAGGGTATTTTAGATACATGGCAGATTGACTTAGTGGAAATGATACCGTATGCAAAATTTAATAGAGGTTTTAAATATTTGCTTACTGTAGTTGATGTATTTTCAAAGTATGCATACGCATTACCACTAAAAACTAAAACAGGAATAGAAATTTCGAAAGCATTAAAACATATTATAAAATTAAACAAAGAAAAATCTCCCAAAAATATCCATTCTGATCAAGGGAAAGAATTTTATAATATCTATTTTAAAACTCTTATGAAAGAATATGAAATTAACCATTACCACACTTTTTCCAGTATGAAGGCATCAATAGTGAACGTTTTAATAGAACTTTAAAAAATAAAATGTGGAAACCATTTAGTATGCAGGGAAATTATAAATAAATTGTTGAAAGAATATATTTCTTCATATCATCGTTCTATAAAAACAACACCCAATTCAGTTAATAAGAAAAATGAACAGAAGCTTTATACAATAAGCTGTAGACAGTAGTTTTGAGGTTTTCAAAGGAGGAAAATATAAAATAAATGATTTTGTTCGCATTAGTAATATAAAAATCAATTTGAGAAATGATATACACCAAATTGGTGTATATCATTTCTTGGTTTCGGAAAAGAATATAATTCATGGATTCATCAGAACGATATTAGTAAATAATATATGTATAACAAACAACATACTATATTGATCATTCTTTTTAAAGATGGCTTCAAGTATACAAGAAGAAAATATTTATGTTACTTTATTAAGTAATAATTCAATGGATATTTATAAAAATACTCCAAACACTTTTACAAATTTGCTAACACAATCTCTAAATTTGGATGATCACTGGGTAGTTGGATTATCAGATATTTCATTTTCATTACTGGAAAGAAATAATCAAAACATTGCCAAACGTAGAAAACGAAATACAATTTCAAATGTCGACACACAAGCAATAGTACATGGAAAAACAAAAATATTGAAGCATAGTGCAAGTAATGAATATGAAGACATTAAGTTAAAATTTCACGAACTTTTAGAAAGCTCTAATGATTTTATGATAACAAACCCCAATCTGAATAATAAAACAAAACTTTTGAATAAATTAAGTGGTACTCCAAAAAGTAATGTATCCACAGAAAAAAAAGATTTAAGTGATAAAAAATCAGATCCTTTAAATAAGTTAAAGAATGATACCTCACAAACAAATTTAGCAACAGAAAAGAAAGTCAACGAATTTGATTCTTATACTAGTAGAGATGAATTAGAAAACGTTGAAAAGGATTCCATTTTAACATCAACAAACCACATTCTGCACAAATATTTAACCAAATTTTCAGATAATATGACAAATTATTTTACTAAATAAAGTCTTTTCACCAGATATAAATGAAATTGTATTTATTTACACTGATATAATTAAACCACTACATGTAGGTAATAAAAAAAACTAAATGTTTGAAAATATTTTCAATATCCACATTGAAAAATTATATTCATTTTAATAGAATTGAATATTTTCCTATTGAATCTTATAACATTAATAATATACTATAATGATTCGAAATGATGAAAGAGGAATAATAAGTTTGAATGAATTCATACCAGTTTATTGTACTCTACACTTTAAAAAATATATAAAATAAATGTTTAGTAAAATTTTAAATCATTTTTGTAATAACCATGGATGTGATGTATACAAATTATTATAATAATCAGTCTGGAAATAATGTTCAAAATATTGGTGAAATATATCATACACCAAGGTTTGTGCAATATGGACGTGGTATTGGATCACTGTTTTCATCTTTGTTTTCACACCTGAAACCATTCTTGAGAACAGGATTAAATTATTTAAAAAATAAGTCATTAGACATTGGAAAAGAAATTTTGGAGGAAATCGGAACAAAACCTGTGAAAGATATTCTATTTAATCAAGGGAGAAAAATTATGAATAATATCAAAGAAGCTACTATTGAAAAAATAAAAACAATGCAGAAAGGTAAAGGGAAGCATATAAAACTTAAACGCTTAAAACAAAAACCGCATAATAAATCCAAACGTTGTAGAGGAAAGAACTTTAACGATATTTTTGGAAATTTAAAATGTCGGGATTTATAGAATGTATGAAAAGTGAATTGGACTTATTTGAATCTCCCCCAATTCAAACTAGTGTAATTAAAACAGAAGAAATATGTTATAATCCAATTGCTTCATTGGACAACTCTAGTACAATTGAATTTGTATCATTGGGGAATGGTGAAACATATAGAGATCTTAATAGTATTTATCTTAGACTAGTGCTTGAATTCAAAGGAACTGGAGGCGTTGTTAATAACTTGTTGCATTCCATATTTAGGAATTGTACAGTTCATTTCAATAATAAAAGTGTATCTCAACCTGACAACAGCTATATGGAAACATTACTCAATTATGGAAATGATGCTAGATCTACCCATCTTGAATCGTGTGGTTGGGCTACTGATGTGAATAAAATTAATTCATTAATCGATAAAGAAAATCCAGGTTTAGATAAAAGAAAAAAATTATTTAAGGATGGGAAAAAGGTGGAGCTTTTCGGAAAACTTCATGTAGATGTATTTAATCAACAAAAGTACTTGCTTAATAATGTTGATCTTAAGGTCACATTAAATTTGGAGAAACCAGAATTTTATATTTTCGAAAGTGGGGATAAAAATGAATCTTATCTAAGAATACATGAAGCTAATTTATATATAAATCATCTTACTATCAATAGTAGTATATTAATGGCACATCATAATGTATTACAAAGCAAAAATGCAATTTATCCATATAAGAGAGTAGAAATTAAGACCTTCACTATACATCCAGGAAACCATTCATTATCTCTAGATAATGTTATACTTGGACAATTACCAAATTTCTTAATTTTTGGAATGGTGTCGAACAAAGCTTATACTGGAGATAGAAAAGAAAATCCATACAACTTTCAACATTTTAATTTACAAAGATTTAATTTGGTTGTTAATGGAGTACAATTTCCAGCACAGCCAATAGAATTTAACTACAACAATGGAGGAATATTAAGCACTCGTGGTTATCAAACCCTATTTAAAGGTACCGGAATCCATCATTTTGATAAAGGTCATCAAATTACAAAGGAACTTTTTGATAGCGGATTTTTTTACTAGCTTTTGATTTAACACCAGATCACAATAATAATTCTAATTGTGGAAATTTAATAAATCAAGGAACTATTCGAATAGAAGGACGTTTCGGGAAACCCATAACAGAGGCAATTACCTGCTTAGTATATTGTGAATTTGACAGTATAATAGAAATTGATAAGTCTCGTACTATAATTCAAACGCTATGAACTCAATAAATATTATAAATACTTTAAATTCAAATAATTATACAAAATATAAATTTAAAGGAGTTTTTGCGAGCAATAAATTACCCAAGACACCTGTTACAAAACCATCATTTTACATAGCCAACACTGATCCATCTTATAAGCCTGGACAGCATTGGGTCGCTTTTTATTTCCCTGAAAATAAACCAGCAGAATTTTTTTGCTCTGCAGGTCAACCTCCAATAAAACCATTTATTTCATTTCTAAACCGAAATTCTAAAACATTTGTCTACAATAAAATGCGAATTCAAAGTGAATCATCAATGTTTTGTGGTGTTTATTGTTGCATTTTTATTTATTTAAGATGTAAAAATTTTACTTTTAATAAAATTTTAAATATTTTTAATTATTTTAATTTACATGAAAATGATATGTTAGTTTTAAGTTTATTTAAATACTTTTATTTGTTTTTATAGAAAATAAAAATAAATAAAGAAATAAATAAGAAAAATATATATTATTTTGTTTTTATTCCAAGTTCTTTTTCCACATTTAGTAAAACTTCCAGGAGAATTTTATCACGACCATCATGCAATGCGAGGAATAGTGGAATGTCTATAGGCGGCAGTATTAAGATTTCTTGAATTTCAATTTGACCCTTGTTTGAAATATAATTTGATTCAATTTTAGTGTTGTTGGATGTATTCATTATTCTGAATATGTTGTTCTTGATAGATAGTCTATTATTTACTAAAATTATTTCTAAAATTCAAAATTCATAAGACCCTTACCAAGTTCAAAATTGCAAGAAGTTATTGTAAAAAAAAAACAAAAATTTTTTTAAAGTTGTATTATTTTTTATTTATTATTATTTTTTTAAATTAACATATTTGAAATTAAAAATATTTTCCCTATTTACTTATTTTAGACGTTTAGATAATAAATAATATCTTTTTATAAAATCCTCTATTTTGTTTATAAGTTGTATATGCTTTCTACAGTTACAAGTATCGGGACCAACGTTTGCTTTATCATCCGACCATGAACAGTTTTTGAAGTGTAATCCACATTTAGATGATATAGGTTCTTCATTATAATTCCCAGTTTTATTAATAAGTGCCAAATACTCTTCCAGTGTTTTTTGATGTTCAACAAAAATTAAACCATCAAAATTTTGAAGAAATTTTTGAATTTTTATATGTAACATCTTTATTATAAAGCTTTCTTTTTACAATTAGTTAGTTTTTAAAAATCATGATACTTATATACTAATTAACAAATTTTCTTTATTAAGAATTTCTTGGAATTTTACTATTTTCCCAACTGAAATATGGTTGAGAATTTGGGATGAAAAACTCTCCCACTTCGTCTTCTCCAGCGGAGTTTTCGCTGACTACCTCTTCCAATTCCAAAACATATAAACCATTATCTAACTTCCTCCTTAAAGTAAACTGTTCATTATTAACTCCATCTATTACTTTATCTTCCAAATTATTATATCGTTTGGGAAGATATAACATTCCCTCTTCAAGCTCTGCCATCACCACATTTCCATATTTATTCTTATGGCGGAACATACTTAATACCTTATATGGCTTTGATGGTAGTAAATCCTTTGCTGCTAGATATGGTCTTGTTTTTAATTTATTGAAAGTCGCAACAATATCAGCATTTGTAATCTTATTTGATTCCATTTTTGTTCCGCCTTTTAAAAAGTTTATTAACTGATTGAAATAATTTTACTTCAGACAATTATATTTATATCTAATATAATTTATCTCCATAGAAGAGTAATTTGGGTATATCTCTTAATATTTCAAATTGAGAAAATATTATAAATACATAAATATTGAGCCATAAATAAATTTTAAACATATTCTTGATATGAAAAAATGTTTAATGTGAATAAAAAATACTCCCCTTAATTTGTTATTAGAATATTTAATATTAATCATGACCATACTCAACAACATAAAATATATCTTCATTAATGTCAAAGAACCTTACACAAAGTTATTTTTTTCCATATAAACAAAACAATTCTCAAGTTTCTACTTTACAAAAACAAAAATAACCATATAAAAATATGTAGATAAATAAACCAAAAATATTCAAACGCTATTTATACAAGTCATCAGTTTTTAATTTCATCACAATTAAAAGTGCAAAAAAAAAAAATAAATAAATAAATAAAAATTGTCTCCCCTGTTAAATTGTTTGTATGTACTTTTAACATAATTACATAAATACATACATACATACATATATACATACATACATTGGTTTTCAATTTCATAAAATGCAAAACAATTTTTCCTCCTATTAATGCACTCACAAGAAAAAATTACAAAAACAAATTCATTGGTTTTCAATTTCATACAAACAATTTCCTCTTCAAAATTCCTCTTACTCCTCATTAAAAACAAAAACAACTATTGCCTTCCCATTTCCCTACTACTCATGTTCTAAAAAAATATTTTTAATTAATTGACCTACTTAATTTACCTGTCCTAAGGAATACCAAATATTATCGAAACTTGTAGGATATACTTGATTATTTCATTCTTTAATATGTTGAATATAATGACTTGAATACACTAAATTTTATTAAAATAATAAAAAATACCTGTAAATCAGGTGTTCTCGGATAAAAATTTCATTAAAGAAATCCAAATATTTGCATTCAGTTTTAGTAAACAGTAATTATGTTAATTTAGTTTTGGTAATAAATAAAGTCAAATAAGAAATAATTAAAAGAGGTGACCAATTTTGGAGGTCCTCCTCCTTCAAAGCATTTCGAAAATACATCAGCAATAACTATATGAAATTTATATTTATATATAAATTGGTTCAAAATTACACAAAATAATAAAAAAAAATTAAACAGTTGTGCACTTATGTATACAGAATGCTGCAGCACACATTCAACATAAAAATAAAAGAAAATGTGCAAATTTTGCTGAAGGGGGTCAAATTTCGGTTAGTTTTTAAACGAATGTGAAAATTATTTATGCAAGTATTTAGTATCGTGGGAAATGTTATAACTTAAAAAAATATATAAGTAGTAAAGTATTGGAACGAAATTTCTTCATTAAATTTATCAAAAAAAAAAAACGTAAAATTTTGATGTTTTGATGCGTTATTTTGAAAAAAAAAATGGATATTTAAACTTAAATGAAATCTATAAAAATAAAGCTATCATTGTGAAATTTTAGTAAAATATAAAAAAGTAGTCTTAAAACAAGAACACAAAAACTTGTTTTAAATGTTATTATTAGAGGCGTGGCTTATTAAATATTTCTTGTGTGTTTAGCGAACATATTTAGGTATGGAAACAAGGTGTTTTTTTTAATTTCAGCTTTGACATTTTTGAGCTCCACAAATAATTAAAAAAATGTTAATTTACGAAATTCTGATAAGGCTAGAGAAATTTTACAAATGCCCACGGATTTACATGCATTTAAGTAAAAACATTCTTTTAGAAACATAAAAAATGTATGGTCCGAGGGAAAATAATTAATTTTAAAGTAAAACAATGTCAAGACCTTTTTGAGAAAAATCACAATTTCTTAAAGTTGTCTACTTCAAAATAATATAAGTTTTTATCGAAACTATTTAGAATTTCATACAGAATTTAGAGAACATTTTAGAAAAACTTTTGAGCCCGTCAAGTTGAAAAACTAAAAAAAGATGTCCAAAAATGAGTCAAAATTTTACCTCGGTCTAAATATCTCTTAAAGTAAAAGATATCCCAGTATATTCTTTGTAGAGAATTATAAGGACTATCTATGTTTATTTTTTTTTTTTTTTTTCAATCAAAACATAAATGAAATTTTTGCCATTTTTTAATGAGGATCGCCTTATGATATTTGGTAGTATGATATTTGCTTAGACAAAATTCATCTCTGATGAATTTTATTTAAATATGGTTATAATTAAGATATTTATGAGCATTTAACCTATTTCCGGGAAAATTTTAATTTGAACTAATGAACCATAATTTCTGTTAGGACTTTTTACCTAGTGCCTACATTAGGCAAATTTTTATCAAAACAATCATCAAAATTAGTGCGAAAATATACAAGGTAACCTTAGTTAAACAGCTGATCATTATTTTGGTTGTTACAGTTGTCAAAAAATGAATACGCCATTTTGTCCTTTTTGGGCAACTGTTGCCACCTTCCACAAATTCGGGTTAAGTTTGACGTTTGTCTTGATAAAAAAAATCTCTAATGTAGACACTATGTGATATACACAATACAATTTGTTTTTTGTGTTTCTTTATAAGCAATACACACATGTACAAATTCATGTATTGCTTTTGAATTTTGTATCTCTTGTATTTCTTTATAGGCAGTACACAAATGTAAAAGCCCACATATCAACAACTTTGTAAATCTTTATAAATGTAGAGCAGGCACTGGAGCCCATTGCACTCCGGAGCCGAGTGTTTTCGACATTTTCACATACATAACGCGAAGGTTAACGATTCTAAACAAATGAGAGCGAATAAAAAGCAATTAATCATTCAGAGTGTAAGAAAAAATACTATTTTTAATATGCTGCATATAACAAACCCATTCCCAACAAAGAGCGTAAACAAACCAATTTCACTCACACATTAAAATTTTTACATCCTCACTCTTTGATTTACAATTTTTTCATGTGCATACCGCGCGAAACTGTCAAATTGCTTTTTTATTGGCATGTAATATTTTTTCCGCATTTATTTACTGTTTTTCTTCATTTTCTTATTTTCTGTTCATATCATTTTGTCAGTGGTTTTACACTAACAAAATACAAGCAATTGTTGTTTTTGTAGATCTGCAGTCACTTTATAATTATATTATGGTTTGCATATACACATAAACATTTATATGAAGCATTGCAATGATTATTAGTGCAATTTAGTTGACAACAGTTGATTATTGGTGTTGTTGTTTTTCGTATATACAGTCAGTTTGTTTGTATATGCCAGGGGTGGAAAATTGAAATATTTTTTGGTATCAAAATAAATTTCAAATAGTACTTTTTTCAAAGTACAAAAATTCAATTTTTTGACAATTATTTATTTTTTATTTAGTGCAAAACTTAAATAATATAATTTATATATCTAAAAAGAAGGATTAAATATGATACCAAATCATTAAATGGTTTTATTCACTTTTAATATTATAGTAAAATATGAAGATCTTAATAAACTGTGGCCCTGTTATTGAAAAAAACTTACGGAGAAAAAGTCGTCTAAGATTAATTCCTTAAAATCGAGCACTTCATTATCTAATGTCTTTGAAATTCGGAACAATTTCGCTTAAATTTGATTTACATAGCATATAACATGCAGCTTTTAGTAATGATTGTACATATATTTTAAAGTTTACAATTGTATAAATTAAACTCACAACTCAAATATTTCTATAATGTAGCTAGTTTGCTCTATAAATTTATTTGAATTGTCCTAATTAAGTATTATTAGTATTAATTACAATTTCATTATTACTTCTGAACACCAATTATAAATCTAAATCAAAGGCGTTAAGAAAAACACAGGTTTCTATTCGAAAATTATATCTCTCAAAAATATATTTTCATTTAAAAATTAATTCGAATTGTGGAATATCAAGCTAATCGTTTGACAGTATCAAATGACTCGAGGGAGTGCTGCTGTGCTTCTTAATGCTAAAAATACTATAGTATCAACTTTCCATTGTTATATCAAAATGTATAAAATGTATATGTATGTATGCTTATAAGTTGTTTTGTTCTTTTTTTTTAAGCAAGCGCTGCTTGTGGAACAAATATATGTATTATAGTGGAAGGCCAATATACGCATCACTTAAAAAATCAATCATTTGTTTACAAAAATTGATAAAACAAAATTTGAAAACACTGCCATAAATTTAATCGTTTACTTTCCGAAATTATTTTTTTTAAGTATAACTATGAGAATATTAAGGCATACTATTTTATTTTTTGATAAAGTGGTGAAGGGTATAAAAGATTCGACACAGCCGAATATAGCGTTCTCACTTATTTTTTCTAAAATTCACTATTTTCGATCAATGCTAAATGTAAATCGATTTGAAATGTTTTTTGAAATATGTAAAGAAAAAAGTTTATTTAAAAAACTGAGAAAAAATAGAAAGAATTGTACTATATTTTTGGTAAAAAAGCCATTTTTCATACTAATTTCAGAGTACTGACTCTGAGCATTTTTCACGGCTAGACGAATTGAGATAATCAAAACCATTTCTCTGCATATTATTTTGAAATGTATTAGAAATATGGAATAATTTTCAAAAAATTTCAATCATATACCTTAGGACTTATTCCCGAAAAACAAAATAAAGCTGAGACAAAAAATCAAATTTTTCTCACAAAGCACTTTACAGAAATATAAAAATATTTGACATCGGACTTGATTTGTGGAACTTACTATTTTATAAAACTTTTACATGCTTAGGTGGTCAACTTTGACACTCTGCAGCTAATCTTGTATTATTATAGGGTAACTACAAAATTACTTTTCTGAAAGACTAATTCGATACCTGGTCGGTTTAGGAAATACAAATTTATTACCAAAAATTTTGCTATTGACCTCACTGTGTGGCCTTCGTCCGGGCGGGTTTTCAACTGTGTGAATAACCACAAGCGGCTTCTTTTACGTAACTTTTTATTTTTACATCAACATCTTCACCGCAAAAATACTATCACTGATTAAATAATTAAAAGAAATCGAAAGTGAATCCGGGGTCTCCGATTCAGATTAATTTTTTATTGATGTTAACACTTGGAGTGCAATAACATATATTTTTTGTTATTTTATTGTTAACTTAAAGTTTGTTTTCATATTTATACTTACAAAAGTAATCTACACTTTTTTCCAAACTACAAAAATGTAAAAACAAAATTAAACTATGGTTCCTTAAAAAAAAAAAACAACAATATGTATATATATTTGCATGTAGACACATGCTTATACCAAAAACAACAACAAAACTGAGTCATTGCAATGCTTCTATTTCTAACTAAAAAAAAACGTACAAAAATATATAAAAAATGATGTGTATATGTATATAAAATCAATAACTACTTCTTGCTTATACAAAAAACAACAACACTGAGAGTCATTGCAATATTTTATATATATGTTTGTGTGTGTATATTGTTTATAGACCGATATGGTTAATTCAAAAAACCTAATTTTAGAAAAATATTTACAGCAGATTTGTACGAAAACAAAATCTGAAACTTATATAGAAGCTTTACAAA
This sequence comes from Protocalliphora azurea, assembly GCA_932274085.1. NCBI lineage: Eukaryota > Metazoa > Arthropoda > Insecta > Diptera > Calliphoridae > Protocalliphora > Protocalliphora azurea. Next base: position 32,048,209 of record OW026523.1, on the reverse strand, counting down.
GACATACATTTTCATCGATATCTAAATTACTAATGAACTGATTTTGTTCATTTCTTCCGCAAAAATATTCCAAAAACGCTAGCTTATATAGGGGCTTAGAAAAGTCGAAAACAAACACGTTTTTAGAAGCCTTTTCGGTTTTTTGCGATATCTCTCCATTATCCGATTTTGTTGATTTTTACTAATATCATTTTAAGGAATATTCCCTATAATTTGATGTATATATATTCGATAACTGGGGCTTTCTAAAAACGGATTTCAACAGACGGACAGAGGAGCATCGTTATGTCAACTTCCCTATCAATAAGGATGCAGAAAATATATACTTTTTAGGGTTCTAGATGAATATTGTAGAAATTAAAAACGAAATGACAAATTTATATATACCTTTTACACCTGTGGTGAAGGATGTAATTAAAGGAATAAAATTCAACTTTCGAATTTCGACCCTAACTCCCCCTTGGATTGTTCTTCTTTAAGTACAAATATAGTGTGTAAAATATTAGAGTGATCGGATATCTCTAACACGTGCCGCATCCACCCTGAAGTTTGTAGGGTGCATTTATATGGGAAAATTTTGACTTTTTCACAGTTTTCTTTTTTAATTTGCTATTATCAAGTTTTTTATAATTTAATGTAAAGGAACCGTAATCTAGATATAATTGCCTATAAAACAATATAAAAAAGTCAAAATCGGTTAGAAAATATTAAAGTTATAAGAAATTTTCCAGACCATTAACATGTTTTGTCAAATTTGAACTATAATTACTGGCAAAAAAGCTTTAAATCCTGCAGGATAATATAATTCCCTTTCCATGCTTTATAAAAAAACGTTGTTTCAAATTACTAATTTAAATTTTTTGTCAAAATTTTGTTAAATAATTTTCAAAAAACTGGAAAAAACAATTTTGTACAAAAATGTTTACTTTTTTAGTTTTCTTTTTTTTAATTTGATATTATCAAATAATTTTTGCAATTTAATGTAAAGAAACCGTAATCTAGAGATAAGAATCTATCAAACAACATAATTAATGAAAAAAAGTTTTGAATTTTGCAGGATAATATAATTCCCTATTCATGCTTTATAAAAAAACTTGCTTTTTATTATACGTGTTTCAAATCACCAATTTCAATTTTCTTTTTTAATTTTATTAAACAAAATTTTTTTATTAAACAAGAATTGGGTCGATATCTCTAATAAATTCGTCACACCTTAGATTTGAATTTTGCGGATTTCAGCAAAAAAGCATTCTTTGGTGATTTTTGTGTTGTAGAGCCAATTTTTTTTGGACTAATATATAGTTTATCGAAGATTATAACATAAGTTATCTATCTGATTTTACATGTCCGAAAATAGGTCCGAATCGAACCAACCTGACGCACGAATAAAAGATCTGATCCGTCTGACATCAATTGCAGAGTGATCAGATAATTCATGTATTTGTAGTACTAAAATTACAAAGAAAATATTCTACTACTTATTTCTCCTCGTTAAAGCAACTTCTACAATAGTTATTAAAAGGCAGTCTTAGTCTCCTAGCGGGTGCACCTGCAATCCAGTGAACTGTAATAATGGCTAGAAGTGTTTATTATAGCTGACGCCTTGGCAATCCCAGAATGAAACTCGACCGTTTCTGATCCTACTGGGGCCATATCTCGAGATAGAATATGCGGACTCATTTGTCCATCTTTGTTGAGCTATTCTCGACAAGTACTGCAGTACCATTGATCTGCAAGATGACAGTGGTGTGCCAACTAGCTGATCCGTTTCTTCACTTTGAAGAAGAGAACCAGTTCTGGCTAATTCATCCGCAATGATATTTCCCTGGCTACTTTAGTGACCCCTTACCCAGATCAACTCTAGGTTTGAATGTCTCGCCATCTCATTTAAAGATGTCCGACATTCATGTACCAGCCTGAATGCCAAATAGATACCCGAAAGAGACTTAATCGCGTGTTGACTATCGGTACAAATTTGAATATCTACTCCGAATACTTTACTAATGGCTGAAATCTCCGCTTGAAGAGCAGTGGAATGATCCAGCAATATGAACGAGATGTTCCTCCTATATGCGGGAATAATAACACCTCCCCCAACCCATTCAGAAGATTTGGATCCATCAGTACAAACTTCAATCCATCCGTCTTCTATAGTGGTATCGGCTGAGATTAAAACTGAGAAGCCTCTCTCCAGAAAAGGTTTGGGAATACAATAATCAATATTGTCAAAGATGTCATCCGAAATTCCCAAAATGGTCGCTTGGCCATAGCTCCTACGGTTTCATGCACCTATAGTACTGAGCCTAGCCGCCGACATGATGTTTGACCATTAGATCCACTGGCGTCCAGTTCATCAGAACGAATAATGCCTTTGATGGCGTTGTACATAGCGCACCTGTAATTAGTAGCGCTGAGCTTCGCAGAACCTTCTCGAAGATTCCGTAAAAGGTGGATTTTTCCATTATTTTCCACCATACTATCATCCCATATATTAGTATAGGCTTTATCACCATGTCGAAAAGCCATTTTGCATTCTTAGGATTTAATCCCCAAGATTTCCCTATGGTTTTCCTACACATAGGGCATGCCTTTAAAGTTCTAGCCTGGGTGTTCTTTAGCCAGGACAGTTTGAAGTCCAGTATTATAACTACATATTTCGCACTTTAATTCCTTCACCTTTAGGCAAGGGAGTGGGAAAGATGGTATTTTGTATCTCTTTGAAAAGTGAACTAATGCCGCCTTTCCTAGATTCACGCTAAGGCCACTACTTGTGCTCCATTTTCTGAGTAGGTGGTGAGATATGGTATCCAAATATGTTCCAGATACGACCACCGCTATATCGTTCGCATACACGACGGTTTTGAACCTCAGGAAATCAAGATCCCTGAGCATTACGTTGACGGCAATATCCCAAAGAAGTGTGGATAGAACTACCCCTGAGGAGTGTCCTTATTAGCTACCCTGTATATGGTAGTCGCACCCATAGTGGATATTATAACTCTGTTGATTAAAAGTCTACATATGATGCCAATAATGGCCTGATGTGTATTAAGTCTTTCCTTAGCCATTTCAATAGAATCCGAGGTCACATTATTAAAGGCTCCTTCTATATCAAGAAAGTTAAGAATTCATCATCCTTGTGCCCGAGAGCATTTTCTATATACCCTACAAGCGAATGCAAAACCGTCTCAACTGTCTTGCCTTTCATGTAGGCATGTTGGGACGCTGACCGTTATTTAGGTCTGAAACTATCGCAGGGATCTCCGTTATAGGGAGGCTGCCAGGAAAATGCGCATCCATTAGGACATCCAAGGCCTCATGTCCCACCTGCCATAAGGTTTCTGAATGTAACTTGGGACAAAAGGTGAAGATGCAACGCCACTACAGAAGACCTTCCTTCATTTTCGTTTCGCGTTCCTGATCATGTTTTTAAACCTGTTTACTAAGGATTTGTAAGCTGACCAGTTTCCCAGTCTTTTAACCTCATTAAATAATCGGCGGCACACTTTGCGAGTGTCACCTATTTCGGAGTTCCACCAATGTGGTTTACTTCTTAAATTGCAGACCTAACGTCTGCATGCTACAGAAGTCGCTCTGACAAATGAATTTGTTAGCAATTCTCAACAATGTCCTGCCGATTACAAATAACCAGAGGAGAGGAGTTGGGACAGAATGTTATATTACTCCGTATAGTTCGTCTTCCTTCTGTTTCGAATCGGAGTTACCCTGGCAAAGGAACAAGTGATCAGAGAATGAGCAATCATTTGAGACCCTTCATTCGCTGATCATGTTCGAATGCCTAGTATTTACTAGCGTAATATCGAGATCCTCCCTTCTATTAGAAATTACAAAGGTTGGTTCCTTACCGTTGTTTAAAACATCTAAACTACTACCAAGGATATAATCGAAAATAGACTCAACCCTTACATTGGCATCCGAGCTTTATAACATAAGATAATATAAATTATAGAAAATACATTTCGAAATTTTTAACGCATTTCAACAATGTTAGCACCTAAAACAGGAAGGTTAAAAGTCAAATTTTAAAATATTTGAGATCTTTAACGAAAATACACCTAAAAATTATTTATTTTCTGGCTAAATTTCAATGTAATTTTACAAAAATTTCAACAAAAAAAAAAAAAAAAAAAAAACAATAGATGATATCTACATCCAAAGACTTAAATTTAACCCGTAACTGAAATTGGGGTTAACATTTTTGGAAGCACCCTCATTTCTGGAATATGCACAAAATAAATTATATTAATTGATATCATGGACAATGAAAATGAAAAGAGTTAGCCATGTAAATTTATTTTAACAAAGCTAAATTTATTATAGAAATCACTGCTTTGAAGTCTGTATAAAAATAAAAAATTTTGAGTCATATTTCGAAGAAAATCAAATATTCCAAACTTTGTCAATTTTCTAGAATTTCTTTATAATTTGTTTGTAAAATTTTCAAATCGCAAAGCTGAGATTAAACAAAAGTTCTGCTAATTAAATACCTCCATATATTGACTGACGCCTCTTATAACGACAGTGTGACTATTCTAATTAAAAAAGTAAATTTTTAAAACACTTTTTTTCCGGATTGGTATTTGGGTATTTTGGTACAAACAGTGGGTGAGCTTTTAATTCTCTGATTTTAAGGCAAGTCTATCTATAATGGGTCAAAACTTCATTTGAATATCACTACTCGTTTAAATTTTATTTGGGTCCAAACAATAAAGTTATTTCTAAAAAAAATATGATTAAAATTTGAAATTTTTATTTTAAATTTCTTTATTTTTTATTATATTTAATTTATTTCCTATATGTTTATATATATACATATATATATATATATATATATATATATATATATATATAGCAAAAAACTTAAATATATATAAAAATTTTTTTCATTGCAATTTTAGTAATTTAATTCCATTTTTAACATTTTCCTATATACGCACTTAAAAGTAATGAACCAATTTAGCATTATTAATAATGTGTTGGATGACTTAAAAAATTCGGTGTGGCATTGATTCGACTAATTTTTATCACGGTCAATTTCTTCCCAGGCTTCCTTAATTTTCTAATTTTCCTTAATTTTTAGTTTATATAAAATGTTGTCCAACGATAATGCGCGATGTTAATTGTGAGTTACACCTTACCTTCGAGTTTTTGCCGACTTAACTTGACATTTCTTTGTTTCAGTGTATATATATATATATTAATAATGTGTTGGATGACTTAACAAATTCGGTGTGGCATTGATTCGACTAACTTTTATCATGGTCAATTTCTTCCCAGGCTTCCTTAATTTTCTAATTTTCCTTAATTTTTAGTTTATATAAAATGTTGTCCAACGATAATGCGCGATGTTAATTGTGAGTTACACCTTAACTTCGAGTTTTTGCCGACTTAACTTGACATTTCTTTGTTTCAGTATATATATATATATATATATATATATATATATATATACAAATATAAAAAAAAAAATATATATATATATATACCATTGTGAGAATTTTTATGTTGATCGGTTGATTAGAAATAACAGATTTATTTGTCAGTTGTTTTAATGAGAACAAAAAAATTCGGTTGAAATTTGGGATATATTGAAATTTAACTTTTTAAGTTAAAGATGATAAATTTATAATATTTGTTTTTTCCGTATGGATGGAAATGGCAGTATTATGTGAAAAGAAAAATTCAATCCAATTTCTTAAAAAAGGTGGTAAAAATATCCTGATATTCTTATGCTTCAAATTATTTCAATTCAAATTAGTTAAATTGTACAAAAAAGTTGGCGTAAAACGGTGTGAAAAAAATGTGTGTAGCACCTGATCAAAATCCAACCACACGGAGAATCTGCAAACTTCATGTGCACCAACTCAGTAACTTTGAAGGCAAAAAAAGTCGTATTAATTTTTGTTGCTCCTAAATATAGATAGATGTTCCTCCTAAAGCTGCACAGATTGCGTTAAGTAAAATATTTCTATACAATAGAAAGCTTATAAACAGAATTTAGTAAAGCTTAAACTTACTATCTTTGTGCAAAATATTATGTGCATCAGTTCAGTAGTTTTGACGTAATGTCGTTATAGATACATATATATCAAGGCGAATAAATTACAAAGCTTTAGGTTCAAAAGTGGGTGGAAAATGTGCATGGTATTTAATGATGGCAAAAATAAGTGAAATAATTTGTTACAAAAAGTAGGCGTAAAAACGGGCGTGGCAAATAGATAAATATATAAATAAATAGATATTATAACACCATATTATTTCTAATCTGTACGTGTGCCTAATTTAATGTGAATTAAGTAAAAAATCATTATGAAAAAAGTGGGCATGGCGTCCAATCATAATTCGGTATATATATATATATATATATATATATATATATATATATATACTTTCGTACTTAAATATTCCAAATATTCGTACTTAAATATTCCAAATAATAAATAATAATGATAGGATATCTAAATTAACAAAGAATATATAGCCGAAACAACATTTAGTTACTCCAAGTTTTTGCACAAATTTTGCCAATTTTTTAGGTAAATATGGTTTAAAATTCCTTCTAATGAAGAAAAATATTGTAACGAAGTTTTCGTTACATAAAGAATTTACAATTTGAATTTTTATGTTACAATTGAATTTATATAATTTAAGTTATTAAAATATAATGAATTTAGTTTGTTAAATTGTATTGAAGTAATTCTTTATTTGGAACTTATATTTTTTTGTGAAGAATGAAATCTGTTAATTATACAAAAGCACTTTAATTTAACATTTAAAGAGATACTAGTATAAGAGAATGTTACAGATATTAACTAACTCACATACACATTTCAATAATGTTTTTGTATTATGTATTTTATGGTTAGCACTACTACGCAGCTGGAGGTCACTCTGTGGTCGCAGTGTTTAACACTACCAGTTAAGTTGAGCTTTGGCTGTACTCGTGTGCACAGTGGGCAAGAATCGAAATTTTTTGGAAATAAATCTGTAACTTCTGATAGGCCGGTTGGATTATCATGAAAATTGGTATAGGCGTAGCAGAGGAGTGTGCAATGTTTTGTTTGGAAGGGGGACACAACAATCCCCCCATGCTAAAAGTTATGTACCTCTGACATAAAAAACTTTTAATCGCTTGAAAAATGTTTGTTTCTCGTCCGATTTCAAATATTTTACATATTGTTGTAGGCCCTGATAAGACCTATATAAAACATGCTTACATGTCCTATTTATCTCTTATAGTTTTCGATTTATTTGCGTTTGAATTTTTAAGCACCATAATTTTGCATGTTCTTGGTCCAGTTTTTTTCATATATATCCTAGTATTTCCGACCGATTTTATTAGTTTTTCTCTTAACTAGTTAAAGAATTTTGAATTTGAAAATTGCAAAAAGACGACTTTTTGTGTTTTTTTAGCCGAAAAAGTATCGAAACATAACATTGTTCTCTCCTCTGCTACGCCTATGCCAAATTTCATGAAAATCCAACCGGCCGATCAGAAGTTACAGATTTATTTTCAAAAAATTTCAATTCTGCCCCTCTGTGGTGTGTGGACAGCTAGTATGTTTGTAACAGCTTTACTAACAGCCACATGCGAGCGCAGTCAGGCGCAGCTCAAGTAGTAGTGTATAGGGTTACTACTGGTATTATACAGCCATAGTTTCCAGACACATTAGTTGTAGTGCACAGGGATTCTAATGGCCATAGATCCCAGGCGTGGTAGTGACTAAAACACTAACAACTATTAAAGTTTTCAATAAAAGCCTACCACTTCTTACTGGTCGAGGAGTCGGTGTTAAAGATTTTAGCAGGCAGGACGTTGCGCGGTTGTCAAAATTAATTGCTGGGCTAGTTTACTCTGGAATCACAATTTTGTAAAAAAAAGAAGTAGTAAATAAAGTTTGTGAATTAATCCTTTTTTTTTTTTTTTTTGTTTTATCCTGGAACCGAATGGGCATATCCTGGTAAAGATTGTTATAATATATTTTCAGTAATATTCAGTTGTCTAGCTGTACTTAGCTAAAATTATGACATGCCACTTTCCTTAACATTGTTTTTCGGTGTACTATATGTATTGATGGAACTGCTTAAAACGTTCGATAAAGAAGTGCTTTTTTGATCCTTCAAATTTTGAATGTTTTTGATGTAATGGCGTTCAAATATGCGATTATGTTTTTGTATATTTTTTAAATATATATCGAAAAGCCCGGCAAACGCCGGGTAGAAATATCTAGTTTTTCATACTTTTTGTAAGAAAAATGCAGTACAACCGCAACAGAAGAAGTTAACATTGCATTCCTAATCGCGTTGCACAATGCTTTTCCCATATTACGAATCGGCAAAAATAAAGGAATTATCGTAGAAACATAAAATTTGGCACAGTAGTGTTTTGTGACAAAATTAAGAAAAAGTGAACACATTTAACGCCAACAAAGTACAGACGATTTAATATTAATAACCCTGTTTTAAACAAGGCGACTATAAATTTCTCGAATTAAAATTAAAAATTAAACAAAGTTACCGAACACGGGTACAGATTGCGGCCAAAATTGTTACATTGTCATATATTCGTGATATCTACATATATATGTACCGAATCGGTTCAAAGACACGCCCACCTCCCAAACACACAGAAAATTCAAAAATATGTTAACATTTATTTATGTTTTTTCATCTATGCCATGTAAACTATGTTCAGAAAGACATGTACCAGTTTTTTTGATAAAGCAAATTTGATGAAAATTTAAAAGCAAATTTGATAACATTTTTGTGATATATTAAACAATAGAAGTTTTGTTGTTTGTTTTTACCTATGTTCTGCAACTTTCGAATTAATCTTTTACTTATGGTTTTAAAATCATTTTTTTGTGATCTTGAAATAATGTACAGGTAATATCTAAACTACTTGTCTCTCTATATTCTTGGAAAGAAATGACACCAACAGTGCACAAATCGGGATTTTAAGCACGTTCAATTATTCAGCTCCAGAAGAAGCTTAGCCTGTTATTATTACTTGATCCTATACTATCATCAATGAGATGACCGGAAAATCCTTTCCGGTGATACCTAGCAATAATACGTAGTATCAATTAATTCGGTGCAGGTATTTTAATATTACCCCTTCAATACCTGAACTAGTGAGATAAATCTGATAAAGATTAATATATACATTTGCACCTAATCCTTGTTGACATCATAACAAAGTAAATTGTCATGACGATTACAGTAAAACATGAAAAAATGTGTTCCGCTCAATGAAGTTTATTTAAATATGATCTAAATCGTTTAGAAGCTGTAGTGGAATTCACAAAAAATATATATCAGAAAAAAGTTTACCTTATTGGTACATCACAAATAGAAAGATTTTTAAAGGTGTATGATGTAAAAATTAAATTCTTGATTGGCAGTACTATGAGATAAAAAAAATAATTGGATAGACACTGATGGACAATATCAACGGGAGCACCCTGCAAGTCATATGATGATTTATGTTCAAAATCTAAAAAGAAAAGATTGGCCCAGAAGCTTTCTATAGTCTCAAACGAGTAAGTTTAGAATAAATTCTAAGAAATGCTTAAAAAGGAGAAGCAACCAAACAATGCAGTTAATATTGCTAAAGTTCTACCAAATGCATCACGAAGAGGCCTTAAACGGATTGCCAAAAGTATAGCTAATCCAACATCACAATCAAATCAAATGCGCCTCATTCGGAAGAAATGCCAGATTTTAAGAGAAGCTCTACAGGAAAAGGGACATTCAATTCTGCCATCATACAATGTTATTCAAGAAAATTAGAAAAAATACGAAAAATACGTAATATTTTACCATTTGTATCAGTTAATGAAAAGGAAGCATGTGCAGAGCTATCTCTTTACTTTAGAATACAACGTCCAGGATTGTTACTGATTTTTCTACAAATAAGTTGGAAAAAGCAAATAACAGCGATGTTGTATTGATCTGTAAGTGGGGATATTATGGTTTGTCAGCTCATCCGTATACAATCAAGCCAGTGGACATCAATATTTACGCAATCATTCGAATACATATGGATCAACACAACTCCAGGTACCAAACAATTTTTGCAGACCTATTTGGTTCGAATACACAAAAAACTCTAAGACTACAGCAAAGAATTTTGTGAAATATATTAAAGAAGAAAATGACGATTTACAAACTCTCTCAATAACAATAAAGCAATTCTATTTCAACATATTCTTTCAACTAAATCTAACCATGATTGATAGAAAGATTAGTAATGCCATTACGGAAACATCCTCTTTTTGGAAATGTTCCATATGTAAAAAGGCGAAATCACAATTTTCGGATATTGATAAAACAAATAATATTAATAAAGAATTTATCTCTGATGGAATATCTCTACTTCACGCCAGAATACGATTTATGGAACAATTTTTACATACAGCATACAATTTAAGGTTGTCTCTCTATATCCTTGGAAAGAAATGACACCAACAGTGCACAAAATTTTGTGCCACTACCAAACAATAAGTGAAACAAAAAGTCGTAATTTTTTGAATTTTCAATTTCAAAATCATTTATTTTTGGACTCAAAACAGATATTGACCCCATTTTTTATCCGATAGATAATTTTGTACTCTAACTAATTAAAAAAATTATAAAATCGGCCAAAAATATTGAACTGTTGTTGTGTGCACCCTGTACGAGTGGAATTGGTAACGCAAACGCGTAGAAAAGGGATAAATATAGGAACGGGTAGACAAAACCAAAATTAAGAAGAAGAAGAATAAAAATATAAACAAACTAATTGCTGAAAAGTTTAGATAGGAAAATGGCTAGGGAGACATATTGGTTGATACGAGGTACCAAGATAGATTTTTAAAAGGAAAACTTCCTTTTTCCTTTGGATTGGTGATGAAGGTGAGACCAGTGGCTGCGGAGAAAAATAAACAAAAAAAACGAAATAACCAAAAAAATACTTGGAAGTGGCAAGAAAAAAATTTTATTGAAGAAAAATTTTAATTTTCCCAAACTAATTAAAGCTTAAAATTAGTTTAAAAACTCGAAATTACTTAAAGCGTATAAAAAAAACAAGTTAAAAACAAACTACTATCTACAAACTACATAAAAAAATCTTAAACTACTAAAAACTTATAAAAAAAATTAATTTAAATATAACAAAAACTAAAGACACACCAACAAAGGCAAATAAGAACACTGCCGCCATCGAGCATCAGCCACTTGCCACTGGTCACTCATCCAACCCTGGAGAAGCTGCATAGCACTTCCACGCCAGGGGTGCTAGGTAAAAGGTTTTCGACCATTAAGTGAGTTTACCCGACTTAACGGACCGGACTGAGTATCTTTAAAATAAAATAAAAAAAATAAATAAGATAATTAAAAATTGAAAGTTGATTAGTTAGAACATTTAGGCTAACCGGGAAAGAAATTATAATCCGTTTTGTTAGTTGTTTTGCAAAACGAGCAAAATTTGAAAAAGAAAACAAAAAAAGATCCCTGAAAAGAAAAAAATACAAATAAATAAAACCTAAAAAGGGAAAATAAAGTACTTACCAGAAAAACCCAGGACATAGGACAACATACGGACGGACAGAAAACCTTAGGAAGTGCCAGGAAGCGTCCCAATCCTTGAAGCCAACTAACAACAATTGTAACCTGTAAAATAGAATCAGCTAGACTCAATGAAAAAAATCCACCACCATATAATTTGAAACCTAAAATAAAAAATAGAAATAGGAAATGAAAGAATGTTAAATTTTTTTTATTAATGAAGTAAAATTGTTTGAAATAATAAATTGTATAACAGTTAAATATAATTTTTAATTAACAATTAAAATTAAATTTTTATTTATTTTTATTTTTGTAATTCATTTTCCTTTACGTAATTTATTTGATAAAGCTAAATAAAAAGAATCAAAATTGTTTTAAAATTTCAAAAATAAAAAACACCAGTTAAATCAGTATTTCTAGGTGAGTGGGTATCAGGGAGTTGGTTTTAAATCAAACTTACTTCGTGCCTCACCATATATAATATTTTCAATTTTTTTATAAACTCCTACAGCTGATATGATTCTTTTTGTAGGTGGACAGTTATCCAGCTCTGGCGGTAAGAATCACCCCATCCGGCGAGCTCCAGCAGGGCATAAGCGAGCATACCAGCGCCGCCGTCAGTCTGGCCACTTCATGTGCTGGTAAACAGCCAGCTGTTTTATTTTGTTAGAAAACTGGACCAAGATTTTGAAAATTGAGACAGTTGAAATTTCAAATGCAAGTAACTCGAAAACTATAAGAGAGGAATATCACATGCAAGCATGTTTTTTAAGTCTTATCGAGGCCTCCAAGAATAAAATTTCAAATTAAAAAATTTGAAATTTTATATGTCGGAGGTACCCTACTTTGATTATCTTTAGTTCCGCCCCTGAGGGGTCTGTTGGGTCCCCTTTGATATGTCTATACCAAATTTTAAGAAAATCCAACCAGCCAATTAGAAGTTACAGATTTATTTCCAAAATTTTTCGATTCTGTCCTACTGTGTTGTGTTGTATATAAAATGGATAAATAATTGTATATCACCAAAATATTTTTCAAATTGAGAAAAAATTTGGCGGATCCCAAAAATAACTTCAAAAGTGAATTTGAACCAGAATTACATCGCTTAGAGGTGCATGTTTTCTTCACCATAATGAAAACAGCATTCGTTTTTCGTATGTTCCATATAGATTCATGAAGTTAACTAAGTACAATTGAGTTTTACTGATCTCAGAAAAATAGATTTTGGAAGAAGAAAAATTGTATCCTATTTTATCCAAAAACAAGTTAGTGCGCTATATCCGGCTGTGCCTAATCTTTTACATCCTTCACTACTTTACCAGCAAATAAAATGAAATGGTATGCCTTAATATTTTCATACTTATACATACTCAGAAAAAATAATACATACTTTCACTCCACAAGGAACGCTTCCTTAAACAAAAAATACACACACAACAACAACGTATTAGCATACATATATATATATATATATTTTTGTATGTACATACAAACTGACTGCATATACAAAAACAACACACTAATAATCACTATAAACTCCTAATACAAAAAAAAAAGAAAAAAAAAAAACAACTAAATTGCTGGCTTATACAAAAAGCCACAACACTAATAATTATTTGCAATGCTTAATATGAATGTTTGTTTCTGTATATTATTAACAGATATTTACAAATGTAATGGCCTGTGGTGAAGAGTATTAAGAGAAGTGCAAGAATATGGGAAAAATCATTTGTATTATTAAATAATATTGTCCGCAGAATAAATAAATACGAATTTAGATAAAATTGACATGTTTTAATAATTTTGTTAGTTTTTCCAAATAAGGATTTCTATAATTTATTTTTGAGAAAAACCGGTTAATAATCGCTAAAAAAAATTATTCTTTCTTATGAAAACAAATAAAGATTATTCATGATTTGCGATTTAAATAAATTTCAACTCGATACAATTCGAAAAGTCATGGCCATGAGTCATTCCATTTAAAACGAACCAACTGGTCTCCTCACCTGTTCCGAATTTGGTTATATTTGGTACAATCATTATACTCGTGAGAACTAATACAGATACAAAATTTCAAATTTTATAAAGTGGTTCGCGAAATATATCGATTTTGAAAAATAAAATATCTAAAAAAAATTATTAATAGAATAAACAAAAATACAAAGCATTTATGGTGCAAGATTCATTGAGATAGTATATTAAAGGTATCAAAATTACCTTCAATATGATTATTTGAAGGTAAAATCTCAAAAAATAATAATATTAAAAATTTTTTTAAAAATGGTGAAAATGTTTTCTATACCCTTGTTAAGTGACATTCTGGGACTCGCAATAGTTTATGAATTATTACAAAAGTTATCATAATAAATACGAAAAATTTATTTCAATTTGTATTGTTTCGTTTATAATCAAATAGAAAAAATCGTCAATTGCTTCCACAAATCATCCAATTTAAAGAAATTTGGCAAGAATATTAACATACACTGGTAACGCAAAAACCTAGTTTTAGTATGATTTCCGCGATTGTTCGCGATTTACAATACTTCAAACACAAGATAATTTATCTCTATAAAAACACTAAAATATCTTCCAAAACATTGAAGTCCATAGTTAAAGGTAATAAAATTACCTTCAAAATAATACTTGAAACATGTTTCTATGTTGAATATGAATGGTCGCAAATTAATTTTCGCGGTTGCATATCAAAAAAATTTGTGAAAAATGTAAAGCAAGATGATGAATCCTTTCTGAGTCCTGTCTGAAAGTATATATATATATATATATGTATATATACATAATAAATACGTTAAACGTTAACAAAAATCAATAAAATTGTTTTCATATATTTAAAATTTTTAGCCGTTATATTATATATTTATATATATATATATATATATATATATATATATATATATATATATATATATATATATATATATATATATATATATATATATATATATATATTCACACACCAGCTGCCGGCTACACAAATGAAGAAAACCTAATTGAACAGTTACAGTGAGGATGAGACGTTTTATCGTACATTGCAAGTCACGCTTTATGGTGGCGGCGAATCAGTTGACATATATATATTCTTATGTTCGACTCTGATCCTTTTAGAATAGGAGGTAGTTAACATCTTAGTTGTAAAAGGCATTAAAGACCCTCTCTACATCCGATGGACTGGTGACGTTACCCGCTATTAAAAAAACTCTCAAAAGTTGGATTTAAAAATTTCTTCAGTCAGACCCAATTCTAATATTCTTCCAATTAACAACGCCACACACGTCCAACGTGTACACCGTCAAAAATTTTAATTTGCCAAAAGAAACTATGAACGCTAAAGATGTGAGAACGTAAAAGATATTCCCCCTGGAAGGTTGTACAAACGTAGTGGCATCGATGATAATTGGTGTAAATAACTCCGATATAATGGTATCTATTAAAGTACGTTAAGGTGGATAGCATCAACCTGTGGTATCAAAAACATGATTGGGATGGACTCTTTTTGTTGGTGGCTCTAAAGCTGGTGGAAAATTTAATTTTCACAAATGCAATTGCAATGAAGATCATGACCTTGTGAAAAAAATTTTTGCTGGTGAAAGTGTTGGTATAACAAGTGTGCATTCAGTGCTTATGTCGAAAGACGATGAGCAAGCTATACAAATTTTAAACTACACCTGTACACTTAAAGGCGATCGATATGACGTTGAACTTTTATGGAGAATTGACACTCCAGACTTGTCAGATAGTTTGCCATCTGCAATGAGAAGTTTAAAGTGTATTAAACAAAAAACTGAAAGGAAAGGAAAAAAAGGATTATGCTGAAAAATTACCAATAGAAGCATTATAACAAACTAGAATGAAAACATGGTACTTTCCCACATTTATTGGGCATAACCCACATAAATCAAATAAAATGCGACTCGGCATGCTGCGGCTAAATCTGGCAATTTTGCTCTCAATGATTTTTTATTAAAGGGCTGTTGACATTCACATCAACATACATTTAATTTTTAATTTTATTTTTAACTATGAACTGCATAAGTTCAGTTTACCGCTGACATAACATAATTTATTTTTATTTTATTTTTACTTTTGTTTATAAACAATTGTTGACGTAGCAATATTTTATGTTGTTTACTTGAATCATCCGAGCACGCATCCTTTATTTGACGGTCAACCGGCAACCGTATTCATCGAGACATCAGTCTACAACAGGCACCAAAAACCATTTGGTGACCATCATATACTTCAGGACACGCAACAATCCTCAGGCACCAAAAACATTTGGTGACCCCTTCAGATCTTGGAGTGAAGAACCAAAAGAAATACCAACAGTAGTACAAGAGCTACACAAAAATTTGTTTCAACAAAACAAACAACAGTAGTGCAAGAGCTGCACAAAAATTTTACAAGACAAACAACAGTAGCACAGAGCTATAAAACAAACAACAAACAAATACAAGACGGAAAGGCGGAAGAAATAAATCGGGCGATTAGTACTATAAGGAAGACACCAATAGAAAGGAGATCCGTAGAACATTATGAATGAAAATCTAAGGATCTCGAAGAATTGTGGAAGAACTTCGAAAATATAGACAATCGCATAAGAAGTGATTCGACAGCAAAGGAAGATCATCCATATTTTTTACAAAAACAATACGAAGAGACGACTCAAAGGTTTAGAGAGGCTGATGACTACATCCAAAAACAAATTCAAATTATAAGGGAATAATCAAAGATGCAAGCAAGCAACTCAGGCATCGCTGGGAAGCAGGCATCGGAGACAACAATGAAAAATTTGATAAACATACAGAACGCCACCATATCCAAAATTATCAGCAAATTGGACGATATGTTATCCATAGGTGTTCAGTACACAAGACAGCAGATTGATGTAAAACTAAAGGAAGTCGAATATAATATGAAAACTATACAGCAGTTGCAGGATAAGATATGTACGGAGAATATCGAGCACGATATATACCAATTTTTGGCGAAACAAACAGAAATAACGGATAAAATAATGAAAATTGAAGACTTAAAAACCAGTTTGGCACCAGAAGCTATTAACCAAGCAAGAATTAATTAAGATACCCATCCGCATCATCTTCCCAAAGTAACAATACCAAAATTCAATGGGGATTATCTGAGCTGGCATCCATTCTATGACATGTTCAACGAAATGATACACAAAAAGGCAATGCCAACCATACCAAAAATGTGCTTTCTAAAAACAAATGTAACAGGTGAGGCCGCAAGACTAATACAAAATCTATCTCCAACAGAAACCAATTATGAGACGGCATGGAATGCACTTCAACATTGCTTTAACAATCCGAGAATTCTAACAAATAATATCATAAATAAATTGTTAGGCCAGCAAAAAATACCGGAAAATCCCTCTGCTGCAGCTATAAAAGGGCTGCACGATACGACGCGCGAAACTATTGCAGCACTAAATAATTTAAAAATCAATACATCGACTTGGGATGCAATACTAGTCAATATATTGATTAAAAACTAGACCAGGGAACGCATGTACTGTATGAGCAGTCCATACAGCTTCCCAAATCTTTACCATCTTTAGAAGAGCTATTGGGTTTCCTAGAAACTAGATTCCAGTCACTGGAAGCAGTCGGTCGAATTCAAAACACGCAAAAAAGAACTGTGTCGGCAGCAACCACGTCTCAAGATACCTACTCCTGCAAATTATGCGAAAATGGAAATCATCAGTTGTATCATTGCAAACAATTCTTATCAATTAAAATGGATTCAACAGCAGCAACTATGTGTCAACTGTTTCAAGCCTGGCCATATAGCAAGACATTGCACAACAAGTTGCTGTAGAAAATGTCAGAAAAGGCACAATATGCTAGTTCACCTGGAAATATATCATCACAACACAAACACTGTACCATCAACATCAAAAAGATGTCCACTGTGAGTAACACACCAGCGACCAATGTACCAGTACCGTCAACAGTAGCGTAGGCGTAAAAATCACTGCCAATAATGGGCAATCTGGTATTTTCAAGGCAATATTGGATTCAGGCTCACAAATCAACATTGTGACAAACCGACTAGTAAATGAATTGTCCATCAAGCCCACAGAAACATCTCTATGCATCGAAGGTATCGGCAGTCAATCACGCAAAACAAATCAACGCATCAACTTAGGACTTTATTCCACCTCAACCAACTTCAGCACAAGTCTAGAAGCATTTTCCAATTATTTTATTTATTATTCCAATTCAACCTTCCGAGGAATTCAATTGCACATCCTGGCCAATTCCAGAAAATATAAAATTAGCTGATCCTGAATTTAGCAAACCTAACAACATTGTCGTTCTACTAGGTGCCGAATAATACCATGATCTGATAACTTCCGGTAAAATCAATTTATCACCGGAACTACCAATTTTAATAAATACAAGGCTCGTTTGGGCTGTTAGTGGAAGGCTAGGACAAGGCTCCATTCTATCAGCAACATGTGCAATAAATACTAAAGGCAGCCTAGACACAAACGAACTCATCGAGCGTTTTTGGAAAATAGATGGTTTTGAGTCAAATGACACTCTCACGGAAGGAGAAAGGCGATGCGAAACACACTTTATTCAAACCACAAAAAGAAACTCTGAAGGTCGATTCGTAGTACAACTACCATTTCGGGAAGACTCAAGTAGTTTAGGCAGTACAAGGAAGCTTGCATTTTCAAGATTTATAGCCCTGGAACACCGATTAGCAAGAAACCAAGACATAAAGGCTCAATATGTTGATTTTATGGACCAATATGAAAGGCTAGGCCACATGACTCGCATAGATACTTCTGAAGTGAATGAACCCCATTGCTACATTCCCCATCAGTGTGTGCTGAAACCAGAAAGTAAGACCACGAAGTTTCGAGTTGTATTTGATGCGTCAGCAAAATCCTCTACAGGTCTCTCCCTCAACGATATACTAAGCATTGGCCCTCCAACTCAAGGATGCATGCTGTTACGATTTCGATTGCCCAGATTTGTGTTCTGCACTGATATCGAGAAAATGTAACGGCAAATTCTGGTGGATCCGGCTGATCGAAATATGTAAATCATATATTGGACAAGGGATCCGATTGATACAATGTAAACATACAAGCTTAATACGGTAACTTATGGAACGTCTGCAGCCCCATAGTTAGCCAAAAAATGCCTACAGCAGCTCGCAGACAAAAATATGGAGAAATATGCTCTGGGCGCTAAAGTTCTAAGATACGATTTTTATGTCAACGATGGCATGAGTGGCTCAGACAGTTTAATAACAGCAGTCGATATGAAAAAACAATTGAGTAGTTTGTTACAAGAGGCTGAGTTTAAACTGAGGAAATGCTGCGCAAACCATCCTCAGCTACTGTCTGGAATACACCCTGAAGACGTGGAACTAAACCTGGCAGCTAGAACTAACATGGGATGACGTACTCCCAGAAAATTTTTATAACTATTGGTGGTCATTCCGGCAAAACTTAAAACATATAAACAATTTATTTACTAAGAGACATATTTTTGATGGCCAAGTTTCAAAAGACACGCAAATACACACTTTTGTAGATGCATCAGAAAGAGCTTATGGGGCCGCAGTCTACATACGTTTCAAGTTGAAGGATAATCGAATCATAGTCAGATTGTTATGTTCCAAATCACGAATCGCACCCTTAAGGAAGGTAACCTTACCAATATTAGAACTATGCGCTGCTCTCCTTGGGACAGAACTTACCAGGAGAGTAAAAAAGGAAATACGAGCTGAAAACACCCCAATATACCTATGGTCGGATTCAGAAATAGTTCTTCACTGGATTACATCGTCAACATCGCCACTTCGTACATTCGTCGCCAATCGAGTAAGCAAGATTCAAGAGCAAACAACAAACAGCCAATGGAGACATGTTGGCTCCAAACAAAATCCGGCTGGTATAAGGCCAGAAAAACTGTCTCAATGCAACCTGTGGTTCGTCGGACCAATATTCCTACATGGCAGTGAAAAGGTGTGGCCTAAAGAATTTAATAAATCTCAATCACCTCCTCATTCCGAAGAATTCAAACTAAATCCTGTGACGGCTCTATTTACCACTTCAACTGGATTAGAAGAGATAATCTACAATAATAATCACGACTCATTCAAGACTCTTCAAAGAGTGGTAGCATACACACTTCGTTTCATCCAAAATGCTAAGACATCTAAGGCCGCTCGACCAATAAGCAAAACACTCACCCTTCACGAACTCACTTCAGCAACTAACCTAATCACCAAAGGCATTCAGGCGTCAGAATTCAAAATTGAGCTCAACAAGTTAAGGAAAGGGCATGAAATCAAAAAATCAAGTCAAAAAAGTGGTTTATCTCCCTTTCTGGACGAAAATGGCATTATAAGGGTAGGGGGAAGGAGGCCTCCTGCCTCTCATAGAACGCAAAACACCCAATACTCCTTCCATACAATGACCCGATCGCAAGACAGCAGTTTTGGATCATCAAGAGTAAGTCTGTAGCCAGAAGCATCATCCAAAACTGTGTCCGATGTACAAAATCAAGACCAATACTACTGCAGCAAGTTATGGGAGACTTACCCGCCACTAGAGTGACTCCAACAAGGCCATTCATGATATCAGGTGTAGACTACTGTGGCCTACTCTGGTTGCACTACAAGTTAAGAAACAAGAGGCCCCACAAGGTATACATAGCAGTCTTTATTTGTTTCTCAACGAAAGCAATACATTTAGAGGTATTAAGCGACCTTACAACAGAAGCATTTATTGGGGCTCTCAGGAGATTCATTGTCCGCCAAGGACGCTGTTAAACCATATACTCAGACAACGCTACAAATTTTGTAGGAGCACGAAACCAACTTAAAGAATTGAATGACATCATATTTTCTGAGCACTCGCAGGAAACAATCAAAAGAACTTGGTATCGAACAGTGGTATCGAATTCAAGTTTATACCCCCAAGGGCACCACATTTCGGTGGATTATGGGAAGCAGCAGTGAAATCCGCTAAACAGTTGCTGCTTAGAAGCATGGCTGCAGCTTCACTTACATACGAAGAACTAGAAACTGTCATTGTCGAAATTGAGGCAATACTAAACTCGCGACCACTAACGCCTCTATCAAGTAATCCAAACGATTATGCAGCCCTAACTCCCGGTCATTTTTTGATCGGAGAACCACTTACGGCACAAATAGATCCAAGAGGTACCAACCCTACCAACCCATCACTGTCAAAAAGGTGGAATCTTGTCTCCCAACTGAAACATGAATTTTGGAAACGCTGGTCATTGAAATACCTGCACCATCTCCAAGAGAAACGAAAATGGAAAACGTCATCCGAAAATGCAAGGGAAGGTAAATTAGTCATAATAAAGGAGGATAATTTACCGGTCATGCAATGGCCACTCGACAGGATTCTTCAAAAATTATGAGGGAAACGATGGCAAGGTCCGAGTAGCAGACGTGAAAACAGCATCAGGAATAAAAAGACGGCCAATCCACAATTTAGCCCCACTACTTCCCGAGAACGAATTAAAAGAAAATAAAGCATCCCACTCTATTCCACCAATCAAAAGGGCCAGGACTAACAATAACCCAATCCTTCTTACAACAATTATAGCGATCCTTCTCATCCCAGCGGTCATAAGCGGTAACATCAATATCACCAACTTTCGCTCTGATCCAGGACTATATTTTGAAGGAATTGGAACTGTAAAACTCGTTTCGGCTGAATGGAAGCTCATGGTATACTACGACTTAACACCCTTTTCGTCTGAGCTAAGGGTTTTTCAGTCTGGAATATCCACTTTGCAGCAGTTACGCTCATCCATAAAACACACTTTTCGTTACTAGTAGGACAAAAAGAGGCGCATTTAACATTGTAGCAAAAAAAAACAAGATCGCTGTTTGGTGTTTTGGACTGTGACTACGCAAATGAAATTAAAAGGTCCAAGATCGAAACAGACTATCTTTTCCAGCTACTAAAAAACCAAACGTCCATCATTGATTCTACTGTTAACATCATTAAACAAGATGAGCTTAACGCACAGAACCAATTAAGAGAAATTGTCAAAAATCTTAACAAAGCAACAAACGTAATAGCAAAGGAATCCGAACAAATCAGTCAAACACAACAAATGTCGCTACTCGCCAACCAATTGACCTTAACCGCCTTAAACCTGCAAAGAATAGAAAGGGAAGTAATAGACGTATTAACCGATGCTCATCATGGAAAAAGCAGTCCGCTTCTAATAGCTCCTCATTAACTTAGGAATGAATTAACCATAATAAGGGCACCTCTCCCAAGGCAACATGCACTTCCTGTAGAAGACGATAGTCTGATACAATTCTATAAGCTAATGAAGGCCAGTGGAGCGATAACAAAGAGCGAAGTTATCTTTGAAATTATATTGCCACTTGTCGACCAGCAATTCCTAGAACTCTTCAATGTAATTCCGGTTCCAACAATAAGAAATAACTTTCTAATATCTATCAACTCAAGGGAATCTTTTCTAGCAATTAATTCACACAGAGATGAATATATTCCCTTTTCAACTGAAGACGTTACCAACTGCATAATGTCTAAAACCGATGAATACATATGTCAAAACATGCAAGTCATAATGCAAATAGACCAAACTTGTATAATCAAAACCAACTTCATCACGATACAAGGTAACTTTAGCGCGTCAAACAGTTTGCACACATCATACGTCCAACTTAAACACATCGACCGTATAAGCAGACCACAGGAAATCAAACAGATTCTTAACACTACAGATAGCCAGTTTGAGACTCATCTTAATCAACTCAATAACCTGCAAAAACAACTTAATGAGTCAACAATTACACGTCTACCAGAACTAATCAAGTCTAATAGCCAACACATCATATAGTAAGCTATTCCGCGCTCATAATTTCCTTGCTCATCGCGGTAACCATAACACTAATTAAAAAAAGCTCAACCCATCAAGAAGGAATAGGCTATAACTCCAACCAACCAACACCACATCCAGTTCCATTACCCCGATCTGTCACCATTGACAACTAACCCATATAGGTTATCATCGACCAGCGGTCAACGCGGGGGAGAATGTTGACATTCACATCAACATACATTTAGTTTTTAATTTTATTTTTTAACTATTTTAATGAATTGCATAAGTTCAGTTTTCCGCTGACATAACATAATTTATTTTTATTTTATTTTTACTTTTGTTTATAAACCATTGTTGATATAGCATTATTTTATGTTGTTTACTTGAATCATAATTTTATATTTTGTACATTGAAATGTTAGTCAGCAATTATGCAAACGATTAATTGGGTCATTTCCGCATTATGCTTTAATTAATGTATTAAATCTTAGTATATAAGAAAGAACAAAAATAAAGAAAGTCGTTCAATTACTATAAGGCATTAAGGTGTTTTATTAATTGAATCTGCTAGTGTTCTACAAGTTAAGGTGCTTGGAGGACAATTAAGGCAAATAATATATCAGTTCAGATTTATGCCTTTGAACTGAATCATATTATAGCCGCAATTCATATCACAATTAAACAAGGGCCTTGATTTGTTGATGCTTCTTATTAATATTCTATTTACATTTAGAATGGGAGGGATAGCAGTGTGCTGCGAAATATTTCACCGTATATGAATTCGTAAAGAAGATGCTATTGCACAGCGTTTTTTGTGGTGGGACGAAAACAATTTCCTTCTAGTGTATCAACTTAACGTGCTCACCTTTGGAGCATTATGTTCGCTTTGTATTGCACATTTTGCTAGAGATAAAAACGTTAAAGAATTTAGTAATGACAGGGAGTAGTAGGGAAATGGGAAGGCAATAGTTGTTTCTGTTTTTAATGAGGAGGAAGAGGAATTTTGAAGAGGAAATTGTTTGTATGAAATTGAAAACCAATGAATTTGTTTTTGTAATTTTTTCTTGTGAGTGCATTAATAGGAGGAAAAATTGTTTTGCATTTTATGAAATTGAAAACCAATGTATATATGTATGTATGTATGTATTTATATAATTATGTTAAAAGTACATACAAACAATTTAACAGGGGAGGCAATTTTTATTTATTTATTTATTTATTTTTTTTTTTTTTTGCACTTTTAATTGTGATGAAATTAAAAACTGATGACTTGTATAAATAGCGTTTGAGTATTTTTGGTTTATTCATCCACATATTTTTATATGGGTATTTTTGTTTTTGTAAAGTGGAAACTTGAGAATTGTTTTGTTTATATGGAAAAAAATAACTTTGTGTAAGGTTCTTTGACATTAATGAAGATGTATTTTATGTTGTTGAGTATGGTCATGATTAATATTAAATATTGTAATAACAAATTAAGGGGAGTATTTTTTATTCACATTAAACATTTTTCATATCTAGAATATGCTTAAAATTAGTTTAAGGCTCAATATTTATGTATTTATATTTTCTCAATTTGAAATATTAAGAGATATACCCAAATTACTCTTCTTTGGAGATAAATTATATTAGATATAAATATAATTGTCTGAAGTAAAATTATTTCAATCAGTTAATAAACTTTTTAAAAGGCGGAACAAAAATGGAATCAAATAAGACTACAAATGCAGATATTGTTGCAGCTTTCAATAAATTAAAAACAAGACCATATCTAGCAGCAAAGGATTTACTACCATCAAAGCCATATAAGGTATTAAGTATGTTCCGCCATAAGAATAAATATGGAAATGTGGTGATGGCAGAGCTTGAAGAGGGAATGTTATATCTTCCCAAACGATATAATAATTTGGAAGATAAAGTAATAGATGGAGTTAATAATGAACAGTTTACTTTAAGGAGGAAGTTAGATAATGTTTTATATGTTTTGGAATTGGAAGAGGTAGTCAGCGAAAACTCCGCTGGAGAAGACGAAGTGGGAGAGTTTTTCATCCCAAATTCTCAACCATATTTCAGTTGGGAAAATAGTAAAATTCCAAGAAATTCTTAATAAAGAAAATTTATTAATTAGTATATAAGTATCATGATTTTTAAAAACTAACTAATTGTAAAAAGAAAGCTTTATAATAAAGATGTTACATACAAAAATTCAAAAATTTCTTCAAAATTTTGATGGTTTAATTTTTGTTGAACATCAAAAAACATTGGAAGAGTATTTGGCACTTATTAATAAAACTGGGAATTATAATGAAGAACCTATATCATCTAAATATGGATTACACTTCAAAAACTGTTCATGGTCGGATGATAAAGCAAACGTTGGTCCTGATACTTGTAACTGTAGAAAGCATATACAACTTATAAACAAAATAGAGGATTTTATAAAAAGATATTATTTATTATCTAAACGTCTAAAATAAGTAAATAGAGAAAATATTTTTAATTTCAAATATGTTAATTTAAAAAAATAATAATAAATAAAAAATAATACAACTTTAAAAAAATTTTTGTTTTTTTTTTTTTTTTTTTACAATAACTTCTTGCAATTTTGAACTTGGTAAGGGTCTTATGAATTTTGAATTTTAGAAATAATTTTAGTAAATAATAGACTATCTATCAAGAACAACATATTCAGAATAATGAATACATCCAACAACACTAAAATTGAATCAAATTATATTTCAAACAAGGGTCAAATTGAAATTCAAGAAATCTTAATACTGCCGCCTATAGACATTCCACTATTCCTCGCATTGCATGATGGTCGTGATAAAGTTCTCCTGGAAGTTTTACTAAATGTGGAAAAAGAACTTGGAATAAAAACAAAATAATATTTATTTTTCTTATTTACTTCTTTATTTATTTTTATTTTCTATAAAAACAAATAAAAGTATTTAAATAAACTTAAAACTAACATATCATTTTCATGTAAATTAAAATAATTAAAAATATTTAAAATTTTATTAAAAGTAAAATTTTTACATCTTAAATAAATAAAAATGCAACAATAAACACCACAAAACATTGATGATTCACTTTGAATTCGCATTTTATTGTAGACAAATGTTTTAGAATTTCGGTTTAGAAATGAAATAAATGGTTTTATTGGAGGTTGACCTGCAGAGCAAAAAAATTCTGCTGGTTTATTTTCAGGGAAATAAAAAGCGACCCAATGCTGTCCAGGCTTATAAGATGGATCAGTGTTGGCTATGTAAAATGATGGTTTTGTAACGGGTGTCTTGGGTAATTTATTGCTCGCAAAAACTCCTTTAAATTTATATTTTGTATAATTATTTGAATTTAAAGTATTTATAATATTTATTGAGTTCATAGCGTTTGAATTATAGTGCGAGACTTATCAATTTCTATTATACTGTCAAATTCACAATATACTAAGCAGGTAATTGCCTCTGTTATGGGTTTCCCGAAACGTCCTTCTATTCGAATAGTTCCTTGATTTATTAAATTTCCACAATTAGAATTATTATTGTGATCTGGTGTTAAATCAAAAGCTAGTAAAAAAAATCCGCTATCAAAAAGTTCCTTTGTAATTTGATGACCTTTATCAAAATGATGGATACCGGTACCTTTAAATAGGGTTTGATAACCACGAGTGCTTAATATTCCTCCATTGTTGTAGTTAAATTCTATTGGCTGTGCTGGAAATTGTACTCCATTAACAACCAAATTAAATCTTTGTAAATTAAAATGTTGAAAGTTGTATGGATTTTCTTTTCTATCTCCAGTATAAGCTTTGTTCGACACCATTCCAAAAATTAAGAAATTTGGTAATTGTCCAAGTATAACATTATCTAGAGATAATGAATGGTTTCCTGGATGTATAGTGAAGGTCTTAATTTCTACTCTCTTATATGGATAAATTGCATTTTTGCTTTGTAATACATTATGATGTGCCATTAATATACTACTATTGATAGTAAGATGATTTATATATAAATTAGCTTCATGTATTCTTAGATAAGATTCATTTTTATCCCCACTTTCTAAAATATAAAATTCTGGTTTCTCCAAATTTAATGTGACCTTAAGATCAACATTATTAAGCAAGTACTTTTGTTGATTAAATACATCTACATGAAGTTTTCCGAAAAGCTCCACCTTTTTCCCATCCTTAAATAATTTTTTTCTTTTATCTAAACCGGGATTTTCTTTATCGATTAATGAATTAATTTTATTCACATCAGTAGCCCAACCACACGATTCAAGATGGGTAGATCTAGCATCATTTCCATAATTGAGTAATGTTTCCATATATGCTCTATAGTGATAGTTGTTGTCAGGTTGAGATACACTTTTATTATTGAAATGAACTGTACAATTCCTAAATATGGAATGCAACAAGTTATTAACAACGCCTCCAGGTCCTTTGAATTCAAGCACTAGTCTAAGATAAATACTATTAAGATCTCTATATGTTTCACCATTCCCCAATGATACAAATTCAATTGTACTAGAGTTATCCAATGAAGCAATTGGATTATAACATATTTCTTCTGTTTTAATTACACTAGTTTGAATTGGGGGAGATTCAAATAAATCCAATTCACTTTTCATACATTCTATAAATCCCGACATTTTAAATTTCCAAAAATATCGTTAAAGTTCTTTCCTCTACAACGTTTGGATTTATTATGCGGTTTTTGTTTTAAACGTTTAAGTTTTATATGCTTCCCTTTACCTTTCTTTTCTCCCTTGATTAAATAGAATATCTTTCACAGGTTTTGTTCCGATTTCCTCCAAAATTTCTTTTCCAATGTCTAATGACTTATTTTTTAAATAATTTAATCCTGTTCTCAAGAATGGTTTCAGGTGTGAAAACAAAGATGAAAACAGTGATCCAATACCACGTCCATATTGCACAAACCTTGGTGTGTGATATATTTCACCAATATTTTGAACATTATTTCCAGACTGATTATTATAATAATTTGTATACATCACATCCATGGTTATTACAAAAATGATTTAAAATTTTACTAAACATTTATTTTATATATTTTTTAAAGTGTAGAGTACAATAAACTGGTATGAATTCATTCAAACTTATTATTCCTCCTTCATCATTTCGAATCATTATAGATATATTATTAATGTTATAAGATACAATAGGAAAATATTCAATTCTATTAAAATGAATATAATTTTTCAATGTAGATATTGAAAATATTTTCAAACATTTAGTTTTTTTATTACCTACATGTCGTGGTTTAATTATATCAGTGTAAATAAATACAATTTCATTTATATCTGGTGAAAAGACTTTAGTAAAATAATTTGTCATATTATCTGAAAATTTGGTTAAAGATTTGTGAAGAATGTGGTTTGTTGATGTTAAAATGGAATCCTTTCCAACGTTTTCTAATTCATCTCTACTAGTATAAGAATCAAAATTGTTGACTTTCTTTTCTGTTGCTAAAATTGTTTGTGAGGTATCATTCTTTAACTTATTTAAAGGATCTGATTTTTTATCAGTTAAATCTTTTTTTTCTGTGGATACATTACTTTTTGGAGTATCATTTAATTTATTCAAAAGTTTTGTTTTATTATTCAGATTGGGGCTTGTTATCATAAAATCATTAGAGCTTTCTAAGAGTTCGTGAAATTTTAACTTAATGTCTTCATATTCATTATTTGCACTATGCTTCGATATTTTTGTTTTTCCATGTACTATAGCTTGTGTGTCGACATTTGAAATTGTATTTCGTTTTCTACGTTTGACAATGTCTTGATTATTTCTTTCGAGTAATGAAAATGAAATATCTGATAATCCAACTACCCAGTGATCATCCAAATTTAGAGATTGTGTTAGCAAATTTGTAAAAGTGTTTAGAGTATTTTTATAAATATCCATTGAATTATTACTTAATAAAGTAACATAAATATTTTCTTCTTGTATACTTGAAGCCATCTTTAAAAAGAATGATCAATATAGTATGTTGTTTGTTATACATATATTATTTACTAATATCGTTCTGATGAATCCATGAATTATATTCTTTTCCGAAACCAAGCCATTTTACCAATAGTTTTTCTCCTTTTCGCTTTAAAATTTTTTCCACCAAAAAAATGTTTGGGGCTTTTGTTTTTAACAATTCTTCTTCATAAAATCCACCTTTGATTATATTTCCATTAAAATCTGCAAGTTGATATGTTATAGGATTGGTTACGTAAATTTTGTTTATCTTAAAAACCTCTGTAGACCAATTTGGTGTGTATCCTTTCTCAAATTGATTTTTATATTTACTAATGCGAACTAAATCATTTAATTTATATTTTCCTCCTTTGAAAACCTTCAAATTACTGTATACAGTATTAAGAAGTTTCTGTTCATTTTTCTTATTAATTGAATTGGGTGTTGTTTTTATAGAACGATGATATGAAGAATTATATTCTTTCAACAATTTATTTAATATATCTATCCATTTATAATTTCCCTGCATACTAAATTGTTTCCACATTTTATTTTTTAAAGTTCTATTAAAGCGTTCAACTATTGATGCCTTCATACTTGAAAAAGTGTGGTAATGGTTAATTTCATATTCTTTCATAAGTGTTTTAAAATATATATTATAAAATTCTTTCCCTTGATCAGAATGGATATTTTTGGGAGGTTTTCCTTTGTTTAATTTTATAATACGTTTTAATGCTTTCGAAATTTCTATTCCTGTTTTAGTTTTTAGTGGTAATGCGTATGCATACTTTGAAAATACATCAATTACAGTAAGCATATATTTAAAGCCTCTATTAAATTTTGCATACGGTATCATTTCCACTAAGTCAATCTGCCATGTATCTAAAATACCCTTTTGAATAAATCGTCGGCGCTGAAACCTCTTTCTCGCTTGACGATGTAGTTCATCAACAAGAATTCTTTTACTCATATTTATATTTATAGAATGTTAATGCTTCACTTCATTTAAATGTCGTGTACTAAAGTGTAAACATGTTTCAACAGTTTATATATCCATTTACTATGATGATTTGTGGTCCCTCTGGTTGTGGGAAATCCACATTTATTATGAATTTGATAAAAAATCAACATTTAATATCTAAAAACATAGATCGTGTTATTTGGTGTTTTGCAGAAAAAAATTCTCTTCCGAGAATTAACAATGTAGAGTTTATACATGGTATTCCAGAGGATTTTGCTACTGCAGAAAATGAATCGGTTTTAATAATATTGGATGATTTAATGCTTGAATCATCTAATAAAAAAGTGTGTGAACTTTTTACTAAGGGATCTCATCATAGAAATTTAGCTGTGATTTTAGTAACACAAAACATTTTTCATAAAGGTGCTTATTCCAGAGATATTTCTTTAAACTCTAAATATATAGTTATGTTTAAAAATCCTAGGGATAAGTTACAATTTCAATATTTAGCTCGCCAAGTATACCCAGAAAACTCAAAAGCTCTGGTTGATGTATATAATAACTGTACGCAGCAGGCTCATGGTTATTTATTAATTGATCTCACTCAACAAATACACAACGCATTAAGATTTAGAACGGATATTTTCAATAAAAATCACTATTTAATATTTGCAAATATAAACAATGACCTCGAACCTAAAACTGTTGAAGGAGAACAAACATATTCTTTACGTTCTTAAGAAAGCAGATCCTAAATTACGAAATGCAATACTGAAACATGTTGATGATGTTGTTATTAAAACAATAAATGAAATACTTTTTAATATAATTAATGAGAACCATAAAATCAATAAAGCAGTTTTTGACAAAATAAAACCATATAAAAATACAATTAGAAAAGTTTGTTCACCAGAAACCTCAATGAAACAAAAGAGGAAACATCTAATTCAAAAAGGAGGATTTCTACCAATTATTATTTCATCCGTTTTAAGTGGAGTTATTGGAAAAATTTTAGAAAATGTCAAATAATTTATCCAAATTAATAGTTCTTAATCCATCAACTTACGATAAATTTAAAATTAAATATTCTGATTCCAATTTTCTACATCGAAAACTAATACCAATATATAGTTCACACACACTAAAAGATATTAATAAATGGTATTATATTAAACAAGAATTAGCCAAATATTTAATTGGAAGCCAAATATCATCTTCTCATCAAACTAAAAGTTCTAAATTGAGTAACCTACGTGATAATGAAACACAAACTAGGAAAATATATAAGAAACATATTGAAACTCAAACAATGCAACCAGAGTCAAGTAGTGTAGGAACACAATCTAATATAAATTTACCTGAGGAAATTTATACTAATGAAAATTATGATGAAATTGATATGGATACAACATTACAAAAACTTAATCCTACTTCTGCCTCTTCAGCAGCTAAACGACTTAAACATTTTTCAAATAATGGAACACCAAAAATAAGAATATTGTCAAAGGATGAAAATCACAAAAATTTGAAGCAATCAACTTTACCATATCAATATTCTCCTCGACTAACTAGAAATCGTAAAAAGTTAGATTACGAAATAGAAAATGTACAATGGAAAAATATTTAAAAATAAAACACATTTATTATATAATAAAAGATATATATTTATTATTGTTTCATTGTGATAACATAAATATCAGTGTCATTTTCATTAAAAAATATATTTTTTTATAATATCTTAAGGAGTTAACTCTATTCAATAGAAATATATACATTTGAAGTTCTACTTATGTAAACTATAAATAAAATTAAAAAATATGAAAGTATTTAAATTATTAAATGTACAACTTAAACATCTACATTCATTAAATATTCATCATCTGATGAATCTTTTAAAAATTCTATATACTCACTATCAATATTCAAGAAAATATCGTCATCTATCTCTGTAAAAAAGTTATCAAAGTCACTTTGAAGTCTAAAATGTCCTCGCGCATAAGTATTTATTTGGTCAGAAGCAATAATTCTTTTATCGTCCGCATAACTCAAAACAACTTTATGTAATTTTTGTGTATACAACTGGTGAAACTTCGATCTAAATGTATGCATTGTATCAGAAATTATTTTTCTTTCAAATAGTGACCTTTTGTAGTCTATTATTGATAAATTTTGTATACATGATTTTTTAACTCCTTTAGATTTCTTTACTTCCTCCATGTCAACCGTTTTGAATGAATACATTTTTGACCGAAGTCCCACAAATTCTTTCATAATTTTCCCGCTATTCTCATCTTTCATCATGCCTAGAACTTTCTTATTTAATATTGGGAGTTTAAATATGTTATTGGGATGATACTCTGATGTATCAAACCTTGAGGCAATATCTTCACGAATATCACTATAAAAATCATCTGTTTTTATAGTGTATATGAATGAGTCTGTATCCATATAATTCAATGTTAAATTAGACTGAAATTTTGGTTTCATGTATTGATAATGAAAATCATACATTTTCCATTTTGAGAGTTCCAGCACAGCAAAGCCTAAATAAATTGGTTTGTTATAAGTTACTTGCATAACCTTTAACTGAACTGCAAACATGTTTTCTGAAAATTGAGTTATACTCGAAAAATTAGGCTTTGAAATTAATGCTCTAGCTCCTAAATGATTACGCCTTGTTGTTTCCCAATCTGTAACAATTTTTATATCTTTGCGTTTATGAACATTTTCCATAGTTTTTCCATATACAGAATTATTTAATAATTTAAAAAAATCTTTTTCAAAAGCATTTTTTGCTCTTGTTCTGTGGTATGTATTCAAATCTATATATGTTTTTAACCATGGAGATTGTCGAAATTTTAATGCTCTGTGTATTTTTTTTAATATCAGTCCATTCTTTAAACATTGTTTAAGAACTCTATAATGGATCTGATATTTTGTTTTTGATGTTAGGTCTGCAATCAGCTTCCTACATTTAGATTTACCAACAAATTTATTTTCTGGGCAAAAGGGTAAATCATTATGAAATTCATGTAAATAGTGTGGATATTCTAAATCTACCTCCAAAAAATATCCAATATCAGATGTATCCGATATTGTAGTTACATCAATATCTTCTAAAGCCGCATCATCATAAATCCACTCGAATTCTCCATATGGGAGATATTCTGACATGACCCAACCATACAAATTGTTAGCATCTAGATACATTAAATATTCTAAAGGCTTACTACTATCAAAGTCTTCTAAATATTTATTATTTGCTCTAGAATATCTCTTTGAACACTGTACTAGTCCTCCTCTAATACCGTCTTGTATAAAATTATACATATTGACGTCACTTTAAAGTTCTAACCTAGTTGTTCTTAACATCGCATCCCACGATAAACCTGGAGCAGTATAATATTGGCATGGGTCAAGTTTGTATATACTTTTACAGATACTTCTAAAATTTTGAAAAATATCTGTTAAGAGGAGAACATCTGTTTTTAAATATAATTTAGTGTAATCTAACAAGTTATTACATTTAAAAGTTGTCCAAACCGATTTAGCATGATCATAAGCTTCATCAGAACAATGCGAATTATTTAAAATATTATAAAATTTTTCTTTAGCAGGAAGATTAGTTTCATTAAAGCGCTCCATCGAATCAATATAAGAATAAGGAAATACTCCTTTTCTTCTGAGTAAATCAAATTGTTGTTTTTGATTATAAATTTTATTTAGAATTTGAAAATCACTGTCATTTAAATTTTTGGCTAGAGATTCTAAGCTGGAGGCCATAAAACGAAAAGAGTCTAAAAACCGAATTTCAAATCCCTGATTTTCTTCAACTGTTATAAACTTTGATAACGATATATATAGTTCTTTATTGAGAGGAATTACCTTTATATCTCCCTCAAATTGTGAAAGTTCTTTCATAAATAAGTGACAATCATAGGAGGAAAAATTATGAAAGAATACTGGTATGAATTTGGCTATTTTATAATTAATATTACATGAGCTATGGGCTGCTCCTCTAAATTTGCCAGTTAAATGACAATGATCCCGTACTTTGTCCGCTCCTAAAATTTGCTTACATATGTGACAAATTGTTGAGAGGTTATACAAAATTGTTTCATCATTGGAGAGTGCTGTCATTGGTACGTCCTTATTTAAATAGTTTCCGTAAATTTCTTTTGCGTCATTAATTAAATTTTCTATGAATATTGTAGGAGCATCACTTCCAAAATAAATATTAAACTTATCTAAATTATCATTAAAACTACACTTAATATAATAACTAAAAGCACAAGCTATATGTTTTTGTATATTTACTTGCTCGTTATCAATTTTCTCCAAATACGTCTCAAAATCAGCATATATAACGAACGGTACATCTAACTCCTTCTGATAATTTTTAAAATATAAAATGTTATTATCACCCTCTGGCATTTTCGGTACTACTCTTTTACAGTTAAGATAATGATCTTCCATTATCCTCTCATTTGGAGAGTACTGCAGACACGCGTTGCAAATGAAAACCCGTCCATGGTGGGAAGTTAAACTTGATCTTACTAATCTGAAATATTTGAATAATAATAATTTAATTTATAAAATATGTAGTTAATTTTTATTTAAATTACCTTCCGATATCTTTAATGTAAACGTAGTGACACCATTCTTCGTCCATAAGAAGAAGAAGATTTATGTGGTGATTCTTTACTGCAGATGTGAGGTAATACGGTCCAACTATAGTATTACCTTCACAGCCAAATACATTTATGCTAACATGTTCATTCTTGCTTTCAAATATCTTTATATCTTTTAACTTCATTGGAAATTGAAGTTTTTCAAAATTTAGCACTTCATTTTCCACACATATTTTATCCTCATTTATTTGAATATTTCCAAATCCATTGCAATTCACAAATCCATTTGCTTCATTATATAAAAATGAAGCAATGATACACCACTTGAAGCAATATTCATCATCATTTGGATAGTTGAAACAGGCATCTTTTTTCTTTATCCAATGTGGTAGTGGTATATATTTGGAGCCTCTAATGAATGAAGCCTTATTTATATTTATTTCCAAGTGCTTCATTCGTATTAGGGACCATCCACTATCCCTCTCCTGGAATTCTGACATCTTTTTACATATATACGTGTGTTGTGCTTTCAAAGATTCTTCAATACTATCACTTAAGGTTAAAAGTGACATTTTTGTTCTATGCGTTATGGTGGTTAGCATTATTTCATCTTCTACAATTTTAACATATTCGCACTCCACTTCTAAATTGTATTTCAATGTTATGTTTTTATTTATAGCGCTCTCCAAAATTTCAAAAATATCACGGTTTACATCTTCTAAAAATTCTTGAGGATGCAGAATTTCCTCTTTTTGGTTTATGTATTGGTATGTAAGAATTCTTTCTTTGAAAGCGCTCTTAACACAACTAAATTTATTAGAAGTAGAAGGCTCACTTCTACCACTGACATGGGATGTGCTGGCATGAGTCCTTTCATGCTCCTTTAGATGTTTTTCCTTTGAAAACCATTTCCAGCATTCCGAACAATGAAGGATCTCATGTCCTTCAAGCATTTCTTTTTCCACAAAAATTGATTTGCAATATTTACATTTATAAGAAGGCATATTGTTTAAATTTTATGTCTAATCACTTTTAATTATGTCAACAGACTAATGAAAAATAACATATATTTAAATATTGATTAAAGGTTTGACATTTTTATACACTTACGCATACAGATACACACTTATGTATGCATATTCCTACCAAAAATGTTTTAATTTTTTTAACGGAAAAGTATTTTGCTTCGTTAAACACTTTTGATTCACCAGCAATTATTAAATTTAAAGAATAATTCTTAATGCATAGGTGTATTAATAAAATAATTTTTAATTAAAAATTACTTCAAACATGGACAGACAGAAGCTCACATGTGAATTTTGCATTAATGTGAGCTTTACCTCAAAGTGGAATAAAAAAAGGCATTTTATGAAATGTCATAATTTTCATAAAAACAAAGCCAAAGACTTTTCAAATTATTTGGAGCCTGCAGATAATTCAGGCGGCGCAACATTGAATTTAGTTCCGGAGTATAAGGAACTAAAACTAATGGAGGAAGATGGGAAACTTCAACTTGATCTCAGACCATACTCAGTTCCAGAAGAGTATAAAAAAATAATGGACGAAGACGAGGATCTTCTTCTAAATTTAGATATATAATAATTTTTAAGTGTTATATAAATAAAATAATAATAAGCACTATATAAGTTTAATATATTTTTATTAAATAAATAAAAGTAAAAAAATAAAAAAATTGTTTTATTTATAAAATTTTAGCTATAACTAAGTTCAAATATTGCAAGCCCATTTGAAGATTGACGACCTTTGTAAATAATAGTCCAGTTTTTATCATTCAATTGCGTTAAATAGGGACCCTCCTTGTTTAAAAATTTCACGAATCGTTGCGGAAGATAAAACCATTTATTGTTATTTAAATATGTGATAACTTTTGATCCATATTGTGTTTCTTTCCACTCAAATTTTAAAATTTTGAATGGCTGATGTAAGGGAATATCATCAATTTTTGTATACTCTGCCTTAATACCAAGAGCCAATTTAATAATTTGTTCATACATCTAAAAAAAAAAAAAAAAAAAAAAAAAAAAAATATATGTATATATATAAATACATGAAAAGTTAAATGCATTTTACAATAGTGATAGCTTACCATTCTGTTAACTATACTTTGAAGTATTCCTCAGATCAAATGGTAATAAATATGATTTGATTCCTCTTTTTATACAAATTTAAAAAAAAACTCTTTTATATTTAAATAAGTAAATTGAATACTTTGAGTATTTCTCTTTAATATTTCAAATAGAGAAAATATTAATTTAGCTTTCATATAGGAATATTGAGTTATAAACTAATTATGTAAATAAAATATACTCCCATAGTTTGTTATTAGAATATTCAAATTAATCATTTCAAATTGAGAAAATATTATAAATACATAAATATTGAGCCTTAAACTAATTTTAAGCATATTCTAGATATGAAAAATGTTTAATGTGAATAAAAAATACTCCCCTTAATTTGTTATTACAATATTTAATATTAATCATGACCATACTCAACAACATAAAATACATCTTCATTAATGTCAAAGAACCTTACACAAAGTTATTTTTTTCCATATAAACAAAACAATTCTCAAGTTTCCACTTTACAAAAACAAAAATACCCATATAAAAATATGTGGATGAATAAACCAAAAATACTCAAACGCTATTTATACAAGTCATCAGTTTTTAATTTCATCACAATTAAAAGTGCAAAAAAAAAAAAAAATAAATAAATAAATAAATAAAAATTGCCTCCCCTGTTAAATTGTTTGTATGTACTTTTAACATAATTATATAAATACATACATACATACATATATACATTGGTTTTCAATTTCATAAAATGCAAAACAATTTTTCCTCCTATTAATGCACTCACAAGAAAAAATTACAAAAACAAATTCATTGGTTTTCAATTTCATACAAACAATTTCCTCTTCAAAATTCCTCTTCCTCCTCATTAAAAACAAAAACAACTATTGCCTTCCCATTTCCCTACTACTACAGGGCAATTGAAGCAAATACAAAACAGCATTACGTGGATGATTTAATTGACTCTACAAGAACCTTCGAAGACGCTATTAAATTGACATTAAATGTACGAGACGTCCATTCCAAGATAGGTTATGTTATGCGTAATTGGTTATCAAACTTCAAATAAGCTTTTGAGTGCAGACTCAAAAGCCTTTAAAAATAATTAAAAAATTACTCAATAAGAAAAAATTCTTGAGCTATATTGGGACCCTAAAAACGATGGTTTTAAAATGAATTTAAAATTTGTGCGGCTTCAACGATCAATTCCGAGGATTTAGTGCCTACAAAGCGGGAGGTTTTACAAGTTTTTATTTCCGTTTTGACCCTTTAGGATTTGTGGCATGTTTCATGTTAATTCTGCAAAAATATGGCGAAACGGTATAGATTGGGACCAACCTCTTAATAATTGGCTGACATTTTTGGCAACGATAACCAAGATATCCATACCACGTTGTTATTCACTCGCGCTACAACAAACTGAATATTCTGCCGAATTGCTCACATTTATCGAAGAAAGTGAGGCCTATGCAGCCGTTTAATATTTTCGGTTCGCATGCGGGGAAAGGTTGAAATAAGATTCATTGTGGCGAAATCAATGGTAGACCTACTTCGACCCCTTTCCATACCACGGCTCAAATTGCAAGCAGCAACTATTGGTGTCAGGCTTATGAAGACAGTTACTTTTCACGACATAAAATTCCAGCGAAGGATAATATGGACCGATTCGATAACTGTTTTGACGTGGCTGACTGGAGACAATTGAAATTTTGAAATCCAATGAATATAGCCGACTTTGCAGCAAAGTTTAGACCAGTTCTGGAGTGCAAATCGTAGAGCCATTTATTTTTTAAATCATATAAATAAGAGCTAAATGCTGACTTTTATCTATTTATTTATTTATTAGTTTCAGTCTATGGATACAATATTATCATTACAGACATCAATCATAATAAAAACAGAAAAAAATAGTTTATAATAAACAATATGTTAAAAATAACTAATCTTGATTTTTGTTTTCTTTTGCTATTCATTCAACCATTTATCTAAAAATGTCTCATATAAGTCACACTTTCAGTGATTTAACACAAAAAAAAATCAATTTATAAATGGTTTTGATGGCACCACACCATTTAATGTGTTCAAGTTCCAGTTTGATACAATTGCTATTAGAAACATGTGGAAATACGAAGAAAAAGCTATAGAGTTGATATTGGCCTTAAAAGGAAATGCAGCAATAGTTCTTGAAAGCGTGCCAGCGTGTAACAGAAACAGTTATAATGACATAATGGAGGCGCTACAACGTAAGTACGGTGGTGAACATAAAAAGGAATTATACCGAATGGAATTGCGTGGTAGCGTGCAGAAGCCCAATGAGACACTACAAGACTTTGCATTGGAAATCAAACGTTTGCTGCAGCTTACTTATCCAGGGGAAAACAGCCCGTTTTTGGACCATTTCAAGATAGAGGTGTTTGTTAATGGCATTCGCGATCCGTCGAGCATCAGAAGCTACCACCATAGTCAGAAACTTTAGTATGGGCTTGTATGGAGGGAGATTGTGAGGACAACAGTTTGTGGGTGGTAGAACCAGCAGAAATAACAAGTGATCTTGTAACAGCAAAAGCCCTCGATAAACCCTGCAACAACCAAATAGTTCCTGTAAGAGTGCTTAACCTGTCCAGCTACGAAAAAGTCGTTAAGCCAAATTCCGAAATAGGTCAATGCACTTCAGCAGAGGCAATAATCAATTGCGAGAAAAACCCGCAATCTGCCAACAAATCCACCACAGAACACGAGCTACTAGCGAAATATGTGGGGAAATGGGTAGAAGGATTAGCGCCGCCAGACAGAAATAAGGCCAAACAGATTCTGAAGAAATGTAGCTCCGTCTTCGCCTTAAAAAGTCAAAGCTATGGTAGAACGGCAATTGTAAAGCATCAAATAAATACTGGCGAAGCGAGGCCAATATAGCAGGCGCCCAGAAGTGTTCCTCTAGCAAAACGAAGTGAAGTGAAGGAGTTGGTCAATGAAATGGAGAGGAACGGTATAATCGAACCATCTTCAAGTCCTTGTTTTAGTTAAGAAGAAAGACGGCAGCACTAGATTTTGCGTCGATTATAGAAAACTGAATGACGTCACCAAGAAAGACAGCTACCCGCTACCAAGAATTGACGACATCCTGGATACACTAGCTGGAACACAATGGTTCTCCACATTGGACTTGCAAAGTGGTTATTGGCAGGTAGAGATTTCAGAAAAGGACAAGGAAAAAACCGCCTTTAGCGCGAGTGATGGGTTATGGCAGTTTAATGTGATGCCATTTGGACTCTGCAATGCTCCAGCCACATTCGAGCGTTTAATAGAAAAGGTATTGAAAGGACTTCACGGGAAGACATGCTTGGTGTACCTCGATGACATAATTGTCATGGGTAAGACTTTTGATGAACATCTGAATAACCTTAAACGAATATCAGCGGCTGGACTCAAACTCAGTGTAAAGAAGTGTGCGTTGTTCTAGAAAGAATTCTAATATTTGGGACATCGCGTAACAGCAGACGGAATATCAACAGATGAGGATAATATAATTGCTGCAAAGAACTGACCACGTCCGAGAAATCTCCACGAATTGCGTAGTTTTCTTGGCCTTTTCATATGTAGAGTGTGTGAAGCATTACCACAAGTATCTGCATGGTCAACACTTCCGACTGAAAATCGATCATTCTGCCATCAGGTGGTTGCTGCAATTTAAACAACCTGAAGGACAACTGGCTCGTTGGATAGAGCGCCTTCAGAGCTATGATTTTAGATTCCAGCGCAGGAAAGGTTTGAAACATGGCAATGCGCACACGCTGTCAAGACGTCCCCGCAACATGGAATGTAATCATTGTACAAAAGCAGAGGAAAAGGAATGTGTCATTGATGTTCGACTAATGCATATAGAGTCCAGTGAAGATTGGCCTGTAGCGCAAAGAAATGATCCCATACTGGCGAAAATAATATCGGCAAAAGAAGAAGATAGAAGGCCAGCGCGCAATAAAATATCCTTCGAAATGCTACTGATGAAATCATATTGGGCCCTATGGAATAGTCTACAGTTGTTAAATGGCTGCTTATACCGCATATGGGAAAGTGCTGACGGTAAAACAGTGACAAATCTAATTGTAGTACCATTCTCTAAAATAAACTAAGTAGTGAAAGAGTTCCATGACGGTCCCAGTGGTGGTCATCTTGGTGTGACAAAAACCTTAGAAAAGTTAAAACAACGTTTTTATTTGGTTGTCAGCAAGCAGTAGCTGATTGGGTAGCCAATTGTTCGCAATGCATAGCAGCGAAGGGCCCAGTAAGAAGAAGTCGTGGACAACTTCAACAGTATAACTCAGGCGCGCCATTCGAGCGGATTGCAATGGATGTAGCAGGCCCTATTCCCGTCAGTGATGCCGGAAATCGTCACGTTCTAGTGGTTATGGATTATTTCAGTAAATGGCCAGAGGTATATGCCATACCTGATCAAGAAGCTAAAACGGTTATAAGTGTATTTGTGAACAACTGGGTGTGCCGCTATGGTGTTACACTGGAGTTGCATTCTGATCAGGGTAGAAATTTTAAATCTGCCGTATTCAAGGAAATGTGCGATTTATACGGAATAAGAAAAAACCAGAACAACGCCACTTCATCCTTAATCTGATGGCAAGGTCGAAAGATTCAATCGCACTCTGGAGGAATATTTAAGAAAAGTGGTCAGTGCACATCAGAAGGACTGGGATAAACACATACCGAAATTTCTATTGGCATACAAATCAGCTGTTCATGACTCAACCTCTCGAACACCTGCAAAAATTGTCTTCGGGACAGAACTCAAGTTGCCTGGTGATTTAGAATTCGGTATTAAGCCCTCATCAACAAATAAAGAAAACACTTCCCAAGAGCAAGATGACCTGAACGAACTACATGAATTCGTACGCAGACGAATGAAAATGACCAGCGATAAAATGGAAGCCAGATACGATCGTGCAGCGAATTCTGAAGGATTTAACGAAGGCCAGCTTGTACTGTTGTATAACCCACAACGTAAGGAAGGACTGTCTCCCAAACTACAAACCCATTGGGATGGACCATACAAAGTGATTAAGAAATTAAACGATGTGGTATACAGAATACAGAAAGAAAAGAGCCCGAGATCTAAAATGAAGGTCGTATATCTAGAACGACTAACTGCCTATGGGAAAAGTAAATTCGTACCTATTCGGGACGAACAGGCTTAAGCGGGGGGCAGTGTTACGAAATTGAACTTGAATTCAAAAATAACGGTTTTAACGGCTGGTTCAAATCTTTCTCAATGCTTCTAGACATTTCCGTTTATGTTAACAGCAGTTAACATATCTGTAAAAATTATTAACATAGTTGCAAACATACAACATTAAATAAAAAGCTTTCACCATTGTTTGTAAGTATGGCAATACTAAATGTTTAAGCTGCTAACATTAACATCGAAAGCTCTAGTTTGTCCGTTAAGAACATTGTAGAAAGAAATAGAGCTTTCAAGAAGCATCTAGTAGGTAATACTGTGTATATAAATTGGCCGTGAGAACACCATTGAGTCAGTCTAATTGGAAGCGTCGTTAAGTAAAGACAAATTAACTGCCTTGGCTGTATAATCTTTTACATTATTAAAGTGTGTTGTATAAAGTGTGTAATTTAAGCGTGCGTTTATATTAGAATGTAAGTGACTATTTAAACTGTTATTGTTGTACATTTTTAAATAAAATAAAGAGTCGTTACAACTTTTAAACTACTAAACTGCTGTTATTTGCAATCAAAGTACAGGTTTATTTAAAGGAAATAAACGACCGTTTTTAAAAGGTAAAAACGTAACAATATATACTCTGATCAGAATTCATTGAAAGCCTTTAAAGAAGTTACAGGC
The DNA here is from genome assembly GCA_932274085.1 of Protocalliphora azurea. Classification (NCBI taxonomy): domain Eukaryota; kingdom Metazoa; phylum Arthropoda; class Insecta; order Diptera; family Calliphoridae; genus Protocalliphora; species Protocalliphora azurea. Next base: position 32,006,197 of record OW026523.1, on the reverse strand, counting down.
TAAGCAATATAGTACTGCTCACTGAAAAGCTTATTCAATAAAGGTACAGTTTTTTATTTCAGTTTTTATAAGAAAAATATTTTATAATTAGGTACAAGTAGGTTGATTTTTTCCTGAAGTCAATAAAAGTAATATTATTAAAAAATAAAAGAACTTTATTTAATTTAAAACAATATTTATATATATCCACTATGACCGGATACGAAACATCCGGCAACCCAGTATACTGTCAATATGCACATCTTAAAACGCACAATTTCAAAAAATGATTTTGGGCACAGGCAAGATGTATAACAAAATTAAACAAAATACAATATGTTGCTATTGTTGTGCACACTCTTACATGAAGATTGTAGTGATTTATTCCTCTTTTTGTTAATAGAAAAAATTGAAGTTTTTTAAAAGTTTGTGCTTGTGTTAACAATTAAATATGTATACAATTTCGTAAAACTTAGGTTTATACCCTAATTTTAATGCTTTTGTTCTGCACAGTACTATATGTATGTAAATATAATGTCTAAGCTTCAAGGATTAGCTGCTATAACTTCTTAACACTATTAAACAAGTTAGCAATCATGTTGCCATGTTGTCTCTGTTTGGCGACACCAAAGCAGAGTTTCTAGACTATAATCAGATACCAGCAATTTTGTATTTTAATGCTAAATTCAAAATAAAATAAATTATATACAGTATTCCGTTTTAATCACTTTTTAGATTCATCCGCTCCAAAACCAGATGGAACTGATAAAATTGATCGATCGGAAAAGAAGGAATTGCCCCAAGCTGTAATTCGAGTAACACTTGCTTCACTGGATGAATATAACATACTACTACAAAATGGTCTTAACTTTTACGATGCTACTTTTTTTCCAACTGAGACTAACATTCCTTTAAAAGGCGCTAAAATAGAATATAAGAGGAGGTAAATTTCAATAATATCGATAATTATACACATTTAATTATTTAAGATTCTTTTTAGAATGTTAGATGGAAGCATCCCAGGTCGTGTACGTGAACTACTCCCAGTTTTCGATGCCGCCGGTTTTTGTAAACTAACCCCACCTGTTAGTAAATTAATAAAACCACCACGATCATAAGATTACTACAATAATATAAAGAAAAATGCTCATTGTTAAATGAATGATGTTTGTATATCTAATTTCATAAAATGCCTTTTGTTTTATACTTATTGTAATTTTTTCTAATAACTATATATAACAAAAATTCAAACGGAAACAATTATATACATACATATATTAAACACATGACAATTTTGTTTATTATTTCGTGAATAAATAACACTACTAGTAAATTCTGTCTGGAATTTGGAATAATAGAGACGTTTGACATCTGTGTGAATTTAACTCCGTAAGTTAGCTTCGTTTTTGCAATTTACCCAAGTAAATTAACAGATCTGTTACTCAGAGACTGTTAAGTTAATATAATAAAGTTGTTTTAAGGGGCAAATACGCAATTAAATTGCACGATGTCAATATACATATGTATATGTACACTGCACAGTGGGCCAGAATCGAAAATTTTTGGAAATAAATCTGTAATTTCTAATCGGCTAGTTGGATTTACAAAAATTTCACATATGCGTAGCATGTTTTAAATATGCTTTTCGAGCGGATGAAGCTAAAAAGTGATTGAAATGGAATACTGTATATGGGCATTTATTCAAACTCGTTTACTTTTGGTGTTCAAAAAAATTTGAAAATTTTTTAATGACACATCAACGCTATTAGTATTAGCTGGCTTTAATGGAACACAAATCTGTTCTCATGAATGACTTTTAGCGAACGGCGTTAGTGTTATGAAGTTATAAAAAATTGATAAATTACCACACTTATATAATCCACATCAATATATATATATATATATATATTTTTAATATTTGAAAATCAAAAAGCTTTTAAAATGATATTAATGGACAAGAAATGACTGTTTATGTTATGGTAGTTAAAGTTCAGAAGTTTAAAAATATTGTAAAAGTTCCACTTTAGTCCGATATCAATAAGAAATGCACATGTGTAACCTAAACAGACGTATATAAAATACAAATTAAAGGAGGTTTGGTAGGTTTTATATTATTGAACATAATCGCGACCATAAATCTGTTTAAACTTTAGAACATAGAGCAAAAAACAAAATGTACATAAATTTTTATTATATATTTTAATTGCATCTAACCATAAAAATATTTAAATTATGTTACTGCTTTGAAATTTTCTTTTTGTTTTAAATGTAAGTTAGACGAATCGATTTTACGCTCGTGTTATAAAAACAGGCAGTTAATAAATAAAAAGTTACGTATATTAATTATATTACTATAAAATAAGTTTTCCAATGACTAAGTTGCATTAAATTCGAACGCGTAATTATTTTTGAGTGCCACTTGATTCCGATATAAGCTATAATAATAGCTGTAGATTGGTACACATTTTGACCGATTTCAATCAGCGCCTTGGGTGTGTCTGATGATTTATGAAATGAATACTTTTTATGCAATTTTTTGTGGAAACCTGTTTTTCGATTAACTAAAACAGAATAGATGTACTTATTATAAATATAATTTCACATAAGATGTAAAAAAATACTAAAATAAAGTACATTTTAGATCGATTTTAAAGAGTTATAACCTTTTAGAGTTTCTTTTCTCCCCAAGTTTGGGCACCAATTATAGCGCTGCTATTGAGTTCACAATAATGAATCTCAAACGATTCATAAATATAAGAGCAATAGACCTCCATTCTTTATTTTGCAATACTCGAAACCGCGCAAATTTTTTAATTGAAGAACTGCAAAAAAATTTAAATTTTGGTTTTACCATTTGTCCATAACATAATTTAACACAATATAATTTAACAACGACACATTTACTGAACACAAGTTGTCCAATTTCAACAAGTTTTTGTAGTTTACATTAGAGGAATTGGAAACATGTATTAAAATCCTCAATTAGAGGAATCAGTAGAAAGAGAAAACTTGTTATTATCAAACACTTTTTTTGGATTTGTTAACTTTGAGTGCTTGCCGGTACCACGTGGAACCATTTCAGATCTTGAATTTTTGTCATTTTACTCCACGAGGTGTTGTTAATATAATTTCATCAAAAGTCGATTCAAAAAATCAGAATTAAAAAAAATATTTGAGGTTTAAGGTCGGCTTCTTAAAAGTAAACGTAAAAAGATAATTCCCTATATAATTGATTTTAATTTGAATTTGGCGTTAGAATACAAAATCGAAATGCTAAAGGAAGTGTGTAGCGGCACAGAAAATACGTATTCCATTTTACAAACTCTGCTTTGGTACCGCCAAGCAGATACAACAAGGCAATTTACGATTGCAAATTTGTTTTAGAAGTTATACATACATAAGTATGTATGGAAGGGGAACACCACATACTCCTCAGGAGCGGAGCTATGGGGGTACCTCTGCCATAGACAATTTTTAAACGTTTGTCAATTTTTTGTTTCCTATCCGATTTCAAATATTTCTACATCTTTTTGAAGTCCTCGATAAGGCCTATAAAAATCATACTATTTATCACTTAGTTTTCGAGTTATTTGCATTTGAAATGCATTTGCCTCAATTTTGTACGCTCTTTGTATAGATTTTTTTTATTTATATCCCAGTATTTTCGACCGATTTTAATAGATTTTGTCTTTAACTAATTAAAGAACAAAATTAGTTATTAACCGGTTTTGTAAAATATAATGACTTCAATCTTTCTCTGAATAATACAGAATTATGTCAGCTAGGCAAAGTAATTTATTTGAAAAAGAAAATATGAAGTTTTCTGATTTTTGCAATTGAAGTAAAATTTTTGTAAAAAATTCGTTTTTGCAGAAATTATAAATATTTTGTTAGTCTAGATATCCTAACGAATTTGCGGTGATTATAGGCTTTATTGCATAAAATAAGAAAGCGTAAAAAATGTTAAGATTTTTGTAAAAATAATCCAATAATTCCCAAAAGACGTCTAAAGTCACAAAATTTTCATTTTTCACATTTTTGCTTATATATTCCACATTTTCCCGATGTTCCATAGATTATGATTAAAAACTCTTAAAAACATATTATAGATACCTAAATCATCTTTGTGAAGATGTTGAAAATGTGAAATATTTGTTCACACTGGCAACATCTACCATCTTTCATCAATGAAAATGTCACATTGTAGAAATAAAATGCTTGACGAAAAAAAATTAAACAATCACTAAAAATAATCAATAATTTTTATTAAATATTGCATTTAAACAATAAAAACAATTATTGGTAGTTTAGATGATTTTTGTTAATATTTGTATTTTTTTTTTTAATTTTATCACAAAATAATGGAAACACAACAACAACATGTGTGTGATATTTTTTTCTTTACATTTCTTTTCTTGATTTTTGTTCAATTTCACTTCATTTTTTTAGTGATGATGTTAGGTGAAACAAAATAGGAACATTTTTTAAAGATGTTGAGTTCTGAGCGCTATACAATTTATATGGGAAGATGTTAACATATTGTAAATCTGACGGTAGATGTTAAATGTGGGCAAGTGTATACCACATAAGGGAAAAGAAAAGGAGAAATGTAATTTGATTTACATTGGAGCAACGAAAGAAATTATTGATGGAGACGGGATACAAATGAACATAAGGCAGACATAAATAAAGAAAAAATAACGATGCGCAGTGGTTCCAAAACGATTTTATTTTTTTAAATAATTCTGCAACTTGTGAACCGTTGGAAATATCTCAATAAAATTTCACCTGGCCAGAGACGAGTTGTTCTCGAGTTGATTTGAAGGAGCACAGATTCCTAGCGGATCAGAGGGAGACTGCATAGTCCTCCAAACTTGATCATCTCATACAAATTGTACATCTCTGCAATAAATACGCTTACATGTGTTATCTCTTTGAATTTAAGAAATATTTAAGTCGAAATAAATTTTTCGCTCATTTTTAGCCTCGTTTTTTTAGGTTGGGCCAAATATTGACACTAATTTTTTTAATGTTCTCTGAATTTCTTGCAAAATTCTAAATAATATTGCTGCAAGAATCATATAAATATGTAGATTCGGTAAAAAGTTATATTAATCTGAAAGAATTTTATATTTTTTGGGTTTTTTTTCAAAAAAGTTGGCAATATTTTTTTACTTATAATTTTTTTATGGTCCATATAATTTTTAATGTTTTCAAAAGGAACCTTAATGTAGAAGCGTGTAAAGTAAACGAAAAGGCGTTTGGGACAACATCTCCCCATAAGCCCTATTCAAACTTTATCAGTTTTCCAAAATTTTTTTAAATTTCTATGTAAAATTCTCAAATCAAAAAACTGGGATCAAACAAAAGTTATGTTAATTAAATACCTCCGTATGTTGGGTAAACACACAAAAAGTATTTTCTAACAGACACCTCTTATAAAGACAGTGTGACCATTTGAGTGGAAAAAGTCAGTTATTATAATACGTTTTTTCTGAGTTGGGATTTTGGGTATTTTTTTGGTACAAAACAGTGCGTGTGGTTTTAATTTTCTGATTTCATGGCAAGTCTATCAATATTGTGTTAAAGTTTCATTTGAATATCTCTACGCGTTTAAATTTTATTTAGGTCCAAATATTAACATTATTTGTAATAAATATACTTAAAATTAAAATTTTTAATTTTTTAGGTCAGAGTCTGAAGAATTTTGATCGTATTTAATACATTTTCATTATGGTACCAAGTATTTTCATAAAATGACTACACTTTTGCTTGAAAACTAACAAAAACTTTTTCTTCTTAGGTCATTTTTAGCACTTTTCCCATGTATTTTATGAATAATGTAAACACAGCGCGAGTAGCCATGCAATGTTAACTTTTTCTGTTACCTTTACATTGCGGTTGTATTTGTAACATGTTTGCATTTTTCATACAGAAATATGAAAAATTGCCAAAACTTACAAGTTTATTGTTATTTTTTGTACAGATGTAAGTATAGTTTCATTTGATTTTTAAAATTTGGTGCAAAATCGTCAAATTTTGATTAAAAAAATTTTCAAATCAACAAATTGAAATCGTCAACATCAAAAATTGGGGTTTTCATATGTTAGTGGCCATTTTCTATGATTTTTGTTTTATTTATGATAAAGTTTTCCATTACTACATTTACACCAAAATAAAACCAACTGATTTTTCCCAAAACTAAATTTCAAAAGCCAATTCATTTACATACCCATTTTCTTCCTTACATATTCTTTGTTAGCTTATAGATATCTCGCTTAATTTTTATTTGGCATTGTTCGGTTTTTAAAATGTTTTTAATAACATTTTATACACAATTTATGTGTATAAAACAAATGAAATGTTAAAAAAAAAACAAAATGTTTAGTTTCAATAAAACTAATTGAAATTGGTTCACATTTTTAAAGATATTTATGCAGTTTTTCAGTCATAAACCGAATGGTGCCAAAAACTACTAGTTTTCCTTCGGTATAAATGGCACATTAAAAATAAATTAATTAAATTAAAATAGTATCTTTTAAGTCTATATCATTGCATAAAAATTATGAATATGTAATTTTATATGACTTTCAAATAAAAAAAAAGTTATTTCTTTGTCTCTTGAAAAGTTAAAAAGAACATCTGCTATATTCGAAATTTAATTTTGAATAGATTCATAAAAAATGTCTATAAATAACTAGCATTGCTATTAAAGGATTTCTAATGCTTTGATCATGAAATTAAAAGTTTTTGTAAAAACTGCAAATGATTTTGGCTTTTTATAAAGTGTTTATTTGCCATTTCATAATAAAATCATATCTAATTGAAACGAATATAATATTATATCAGTTCCCATAAATCTTCTATAAATGAACCATTTACATTGACGAATTTAAGAAGATTTTTATTTTAATTGTTAATATTTATGTACCAAATTAAAAAAATCTCACATTAAAAAAAATTGACAAATTTGGGACAAAAAACGTCAAATCGTCAACAGGCAATTTTTGGAACCAAAAATCATCAAAATGACGATTTTAGGTTCCAATCTGGTCAAATCTGGCAACAGTTGATGTAAGCTGTATATAGTTGGTATCTCTGAACTCGTTGATTGCGGATAGTAACATCTAGAAGAAATAAATTAAATACGGTCAAATTTCTTCTAGCCCAAACCTGAAAGACTGAAAAATTTTAATTTTAAGTATATTTTTTAGAAATAATGTTAATATTTGGACCTAAATAAATTTTAAACGCGTAGAGATATTCAAATGAAACTTTGACACAATATAGAGAGGCTTGACCTAAAATCAGGAAATTAAAACCACATGCACTGTTTTTTTATAAAACAAATTTTATACTCTTGAAAGCCTAGAATACAAAAAAGATAAAAGAATACAAGGATAAATCAAAACTGCAATACTACCCTCCAATAGTATAATGAAAATACAATTAGTTAAAATTGTATGTGTTGTATTTATTTACTTATTTATTTATTAAAATTCTTTGTTTTGAAGTCCAGTTTTTTAGTATTAATTAAATAATAAAAAAGTTAAAATAGCCACGTAAACAAATAAACGTACGTTAAACTGTGATATGTGGAAACAAAATTTAAAATAAAAAAATTTGCTCATACAACAGAACTAAAAATGACTTATCGGAAGATCCGCCGAAGTTAAGAAGGAATAGGTGTTGAAGTTAGTGCAATATATTTTTTTTAGCATGGAGAAATTTTTTAGGAACATAGAGCAGGAATATAGCAGCATGTCCATGCTGTACTTCTGTAGTGTAGCTGCTATATTCCTTTTCCCTCCCCAAAACTGAAATTTTCCGTGTAAAGATTACACAAAAACTACTGATTATAGGTATTAATGAAACACATACAAATATATTTAAAATTACGGCTAGAATCAGCAGAATTAAAAGAGAGAGATGAAAAAAACTTTGAAAATGAACAGTGGACAATTTAACAACATTAGCACAAAAATTAGAAAAGTACACTGACGGAAAATAGACAAGTTAAAAATTTAAAAATTCCGGAATTTTGATTTGATATTTAATGAAGACTGTGATGTTCACGTTGGGACATAAATGAATATTATCACTTGGTAACAAATTCGAATTACGAGAAGATGAAACAAACTTTGCCCCGATTTCACTTATTGCCGACATTGAACAATGGGTTAAGAACATAAGAAACGAATCTGAATCTGAATGACAAGATAAAAATAGCGAATAGAATTATTTTCTTTAAGAGGAACCTACGGACGACTGAAAAAATTTATTATGTATATATGAATGAACAAGAGGAATTCATATAAACACACAAGGACAACATAACATCGGCTGATAAAGGAAACAAGAATGTCATAATATACAAACGCGACTATATGGGGGGATAACAAGCTATTGGATGAAAAGAATACATACAAATAGTCGCACAATTGTTTAAGGATAGCTTCATCACAGAATATGAGAAGGTAAACATGAAAACACATGCGGCATCGGCTCCAGAATTATATGGTCTACCAAAAATCCGTAAGGAGAAGGTATCGTACTATTACTTGTCCAAGTATGTTGGACAGATTTTGGAGAATATTATTTCAACTCCATATGAAGGAGTTGAAGAGAAGAAGATAAGAAAATTATGGGAAAATTATAATGTAGACACTAGGTAAGTTTAACTTATAATTCTGTGTATGTTATATTGATTTATTTATTAAAATTCTGTGTTTTGAAGTAAATTTTTTTAGTATTAATTAAATAATAAAAATGTTAAAATAGCAATGTAAACAAATAGTCGTACGTTAAGCTGTAATATAAGTTCTTTTCTAAATTGTATTTATTATTCTAATTGTCGCTAGATTTCAGAACTAAATAATTTTCACTAAAATAAGTTTTTTTATGAATTATTAGATTTTTCATTAAAAAAGAAGTCGCAATAACAATGAAAATTCATCAGTCAATTTTTTTTTTTTTTTTTGACAAAAAATTCAATTTAAACAACCAATAGCTCATTTTATTCACAATAAAAAGTATTAATGAGAAAAAGTAAGAAAATAAGTACAAAAAAATCTATTTTTCGGACTTCGCGCCTTTAAATATTTTTATCTCGAATCTTGTTAACCAATTTTAGTTTTTTAAACGCCATTAGAAAGAAATCTTACTATTTTTAAAAAGAATATATAAATTTATATTTATAGCAAACCTGTGTAAAATATTAAGGAAACAAACTAAATTTTTTAATTTTTTATTCCAATTTTTTGGATTTTACAATATTTTCTATACCCTCCACCACAGGTCTAAATGATATATATAAGTTTGTAATTTCCACAATTTTCATCGGAGAGCAAAAAAACTGCCATATATAATATATATCAAACGATAGGAAATTCGAAAATTTTGCTATTGAAATTCAGCAAGATCGGTTCATAAAAAGCGAAGGCATGTAATTTTCCCACACTTTGGTCAAGAATATTCTTGAGAATGTTTAAATACACTGTTTAGTTCATTGTTTCCTAAAAAAAATCCATGCTTAACTGTTTTGCGCGTATTTTTCGGATTGAGATCTTCATTTTTCTTCCTTCATACTTTGAACTCGTCCGAAATAATTTTCTTCTCCCAGAAGTTATTTGTTTTCGTTTTGTACTCATTTGTGAAATATATTCTCTTCATTCTATAGATTTCGTTAATGTAAGGCATTTTGCGTGCTGTGCGAGCGTTATACCCGGCTCTTTTGATCGATCTTCGTACTGTATCCGCAGAAACATTTTTGTATAAAGACTCCTTCAACTCTGCAGCAATAGTTGCTGCACTTTAAAATGGATGTTTCTTAATTATAGCTTCTATTATTTCTTTCGTCTCTATTACTTATCTTTCGAGGGCGTCCTGTCCTTGGCTCAGTTTAAAATTGTTTTACTTACTTCTGTGTTTGTTATATTGGCAATTTCGGAATAAGATTTTCCATTTTATGGGTATTAATTACAATACTTCACTCCTCAATTGATAATTACTTTCGATATATTTTTATAAATCACTTTGTTGAATAAAACAATGTATTGTTGCTACTTTTACTAACAACAAATACCTCATAAAGCATTTTAAATGTACCATTATTAAAGTTAATACATTTTTATACAAAATAATAGCGTTGCCAATATTTTTTTGTAAAATATAATAAGAGGTACCAACACTTTTACTGTGTCAATTTTTGGAGTTACCAGAAACACAAGAATATTTTTTGTTGCACTGTTGCACATAAGAAAATAATAATATAATATATATGCAGTCAGTTTGTTTATATTCCTAGTACTTCTAAAAAAGAACTTTTTGACCACTTTAAAGGTAGGTATTGTGCACTTTTTTGGAATTTAATAAAAATTACTTCCAAAAAGTGAAAATAAATGTACTTTTAGCAGGAAAGAAGGTAAATAATTTCTAAGCAAATAAAAATTTCTCAAATTGAAAAGTATTTTTATTATTTATTATCAAAGCTAAACCCACATTTTTATTAAAAAATCTTATAAATAAATTTTTTACAGAAATACTTCAAAAGCAATGAACAAGAAGCATAAAACAATAACATCCTACCAATGACAAGAGGAAAAGAACTTCTGCAGCTCCTTTTCTTGCTTTCAATGACAACACAATGTTAAAATAATGACTTTTTCATATATAAATATATGTGTGCTTATAAGTTGATGATGTGTTTTGTGCTTATAAGTTGATGATGTGTTTGTGGTAAAATGGTGAAGGTTATAAAAGATTCGGTAGAGCCGAATACAGCGCTATAACTTATAGACCCACCCTTTATTAGTAAACATTTTTTTCTAATACTATATTCTACTAGGAATAAAATCAGCTATCGCTTGGTAAAATCAGATGATAATTGTAGAACATATTTTCGATTTAAATTCCATTTTTACAAATTATATATTTTTTATGAAAAGTCCTATATTTTAATCAAATTCCACCCTTTTTACTCACTAATACCAAATTTTCCAACAAAAATCTAAAATACCACTAAAAACAAATATCAAAACCGTGTAAAGAAAGAATTTTGAAAAATATTTACGGAGTCAAGAGTTATTGGCATTTAATATGAACTTAAAAAAAATCGATTTCCCCGTATTTCTTTTTCTTTTATTTATTTTTTTTTTATTTTTTTAATTTTTTTTTTTTTTTTTGTCAAAAAATGATCACATAATTTTTCTGTTATATAATAAAAATTTTCTTTAAGAATATCCACTAACAAAAACTCCATTGCATAATTATCTCAGTATAATTATCAGTATCTTTTTCAAAAAGGATTTAAAAAATATAAAATTTGTCATGAAAATTGAAATCTTTGAAATTGGATGTGATGACCAGTGTCGTCAGGAGGTGAGAAAAAAAGGAGGCTAAATTCATCTTTAAAAAATACCAAAAAAGGCTAAATGCTCAAAAAAATAAGGTAAGAAAAAAGTTAACTTTTTTTAAATTAATTATAGAACGGCCTCCAGCAAAAAGACTCAATAAAAATTCGTCCAAAAAGTTCCCACAAATCTGAGTTATATTTTATATGAAAAACTAATGCTTTGAAGTTTTTTCTCTTAATTTTTGAGCTATAATTAATTTTTGATCAGGCATTTCCAAATTTCATAAGAATTTTTTAATAATATTCATGAATAGTTTCTATGTTTAATGAACCATGTTCAAATACCAACACCTTTGCCTTTTTAAGCAAATTTTGAAAATCAAAAAAGGCTAGAAAGAAGCTAGAATTAAAATGAAAATTTTGAAGCTAAAAGCAAAATAAAAAGGCTAGATTTATCTTTAAAAACTGGTAACATTTGTGGTGACATTCTAGGGTAACATATTCAAAAAATATTAAAATCCAATAATAAATATTTTTTGCAAGACTGCAAAACTCTAAAAGATGTTTGAAAAAGATTTATTTTTATACTCAAATTTTAAATTGTTATTCTTGATCCATTTTTGTTAATATTTATACCCCACACCACCATAGGTCCATGTAAACCTTGTGCACAAAGTACAGGTCGCAATTTTGAAGATAATTCAATGAAATTTGACACGTAGGACTTTCATAACACAAGGACAAAGTCTATTGAAAATGGTGATGATCGGTCCATTATTTCAACTAGCCCACATACAAATGTCTTACCGGAATAGGGACTTAACGATCATAAATGCCTCAAATCACATAAATTTTCTGTGTGAAAATTAACAGCAAATTGAATATAAAACAGACGTATGACTACGGAGTTTCACAAGGCTCTAAAATAGAACCACTACTGTATATAATATACGCAAATGAAGTGATGGAATGTTTGAAAGATTGTAAAACTTTCGCATATGCTGATGATATCGCCATAATAGTTATCGCACAAAATAAAATGCAGCGCATCTAAATACTACTACAAAATGGTGTAATGATAACGGCATTATTATCAATGCTAATAAGACTAAAGTCATGCATATTAAACCCACGCATATCACAGGATACAATATAGAAATAAAATTCCACAAAATATTTTACGTTAGGGATTTTTTCTTGAGTTCCATGAGTACTTGTGCAATATTTAAAACAATAAAAATTTTGTTTTAAAAATTTTAAGCTCGCAAGGTTATAATTACTGCAGTGGTTAAAATATTGAAAACGAAAATATATATTTCTCTAAATTGGTATACTCTTAATAGGTCTTATTAAGGGCTTTAAAAAATGTAAAAATATTTGAAATCGAATAAGAAACAAAATGTTGGCAAACATTTAAAAAATTTCTATGTTAGAGGTACCCTTCTTTGAGCCGCCATATCTTCGCTCCTGAGGGATATGTGAGGTCCTCCTGCCAACTAGCCGATTTTGTGTGTTTGTGCTGAAATACGCAAAAAGTGCAATTTTTTGTGAGATATTAAAATTTGAAGTAGCGTAGTTTTTGTTCTATAAAAAATATTGACTTATTTTTTTTTTTTTTAATATGATTAAGAATTATATTAGCTCAATTTGCAAGTTCTTAATAGAGTTTTTTCATATATATGCCAGTATTTCCAGTTTTATTAGTTTTTTCAAACTAGTTAAATAACAAATTTATCTATTGAATATAGAAAATTTGAAGTCAACATCTTCAATATATATATATATATATATCTATTTTTTCATATGCGAACTTTTTTTTGGCAAATTCTTGCCAAATAATTTTAGATATAATTTCCTATGGATTATATTATTATAATCTGTATTGAATATTATATATACATATATATATATATATATATATAAGAAAAAAAAGGTAAGTAAGTTAGTCCGAAAAATCATTAATTATTCACATAATTTTTAACTGGAAAGTTACAGAAAATATTCTTTGTTATGTATGAGAACATCTGATCGGATCTATAGCATGAAAGCAAACACTCGCTTTATAAGGGATATTATAGGGAAATATAAAAGACAACAGTCTGAAGCTTACAGTGGCCCAAAGAAAATTTTTTGAGAGATACATTTCAACGTACCTAAATTATTTTTAACGTCTACGAGAAATGGAACAGGATAAAAAACAAAACACATTTAATACTGCTTAAGTTCAAGTTTGAATCACCTCGAAGGGTTTCGGAAAAAGCTATCATGAGCCACTGCTTTTAGAATTATTAAATTCTAAATTTTTTTATTGAATATTCTTTTATTTTTAATACGAATGTGTTAACATTGACATTGAAAGCTCTAGTTTCTCCGTTAAGAGCATTGCAGAAAGAAATAGAGCTTTCGAGAAACATCTAGGAGGTAATGCAGTGTATATAAATTGGGCGTGAGAACACCTAATTGGAAGCATCGTTAAGTAAAGGCGAGTTAACTGCCTTGGCGGTATATTCTTGTACATTATTAAAGTGTGCTGCATAAAGTGTGTAATTTAAGTGCGTGCGTATTAGAACACACAGTAACTATTTAAACTGTTATTGTTGTGCATTTTTAAATAAAATAAAGAGTCGTTTCAACTTTTAAACTACTAAACTGCTTTTATTTGCAATCAAAGTATACGGGTTATTTAAAGGAAATAAACCGCCGTTTTTAAAAGGTAAAAACGTAGCAATATATAACAGTAACTAAACAAACATAAAAATGTTCGTGTTAAGAAATTATTTTTACATTTATAAAAATGCTAAAGAAAATCACAAATCTGCGGGATTTAAAATTTAATATGGTAACAGCTGGCATATATAACTGCTTGGGGAACCTTTTTCATCAAATAAATTAATAAATTAATGTCATAATCAATAGGAATTTTAGATATTTCACCAATATTGCGTTTTTAGTTAATTTTGACCTTGTAATACCTCTTAACCACTTTTTTCTTCATATATGGGCACAAATTTAATATATGATTCAAGTTTGGACTCTTTGCTTGGATATTCTATACTTTTCGTAATTAAACAGTAGCCGGATTATAACCTTTGCCTCTATGTGCAAATTTGAATTGAATTTTGGCTCTTTCTTCTTCACAATCTCAGATGGATTACCACTTTTTAAACGAGCTTTCAAAGTCTTCAAATATTGTTGCACATCTATGTTAGCTTATATAAAAATATCGAATTTTCAACTACATTGAACAAAATACCAATTCAAAATAGCGAATAACAATAATTTTCAATATTTTGGCCCAGTAAGAGTGTTTATTTCTTCGTAGCTTTCAACCTGCATTTGTATTCGTTCAGTATTTTTCTTATAGTTTCTTGAAAGATAAAAAAGGCATATTCTTCCTGTAGTCCTTTAGCATCCCTGGTGGATATATGCAAAGTTTCCTTTACCGCCATGAAATACAAGCAGCTCAATGGCTTGAAAAATTTGAAAAACAAAATTTTAGAAAACACAAAAAGTCCGGTTTATCTATTGATTTTATGAGGTACTCCATATCAAAATCAGTTTACAATTCAAAAAATGTCCAATGTTACAATAATTATCTTTTTAAGGTGAAAAGAAACTTTAAAAATAATCCAAAATATTTTTACCAGTTTGTAAATTCTAAGCGTCGAGTCTTTGGATATCCGTCCATGATGAAATTTGGAGATAAAGAGTCCTCAAATGATGTAGATATTTGCGATATGTTTGCTGCTTTCTTCGCATCCGCCTATTCTGATAAAGAATCACATCAACTTTCCAATTACCCATATCCAATTCCTGATGCAACCCTAATAAATTATCCAACATTAGATAAATCGATGTCCAACCTGTCTTCATATAAAATGTTTGCATTCTCTTATATCTCCAATAACCTGCTTATTCAATATATTAATATTTAGTGCTTACTTTCCTGAAGTTTGGAAGAAATCTTATATTATACCTTTCTTTAAATCCGAAAGCAGATCCGACAATTCTAATTATAGAAGTATTGCTAAATTAAGTGTTATTCCAAAACTTTTCGAAAAGATAGTTACTGAAATCCTTTCGCATTAATTTGTTTGTTATCTTCCCCATTTCAGCATGGATTTAGAAAATGATGTTCCACTACTACTAACCTTTTAGAGTACACAACAACAATTATAACTGCATTTGATTCCGATATGAAGACAGACAGAATATATATACAGATTTTAGTAAAGTTTTCGATAAAGTAAATCACGATCTCCTATTGTTCAAATTGGATAAACTCGGATTTTCTCCTGTTTAATGTTTAATGATCCTTACGTTTCCAAGCAATTATTCACATATCTCGTAAGACAAATCCTGGAATATACTTACGTGGTCTGGGATCCTCAATACGAAGTTCATATAAAGAAAATTTAACAGTTTTTATACATATATTGACTTCTCAGTAAATCCAATTTGTTTACGCACATAGTTTAATAGCCACTAATTATTGTTCAGTGGTTGTTTTCTATGTTTTACCCTTTGGCGGCATTATTTGACATTTTTCAATCTCCTTGTTATACATAATTTTTTGTAATATCACTTACTTTTGAAAATCCCGAGCGTACGGTACAAATTAAGAAAAAACCCGAGCTAAATAAAACCCCAAGTTATATAGAAAAAAAATTCTAATACCCGTGTTTTTATCTACATATTTTCGATAAAAATATTTCAAGCAAAACATTTTTTTGTCCTTAACCGAATATTTAAGAAACCCGCAGTGAACTTGAACTATTTTTAAGAAAATATTTTATTTTCAGAGCCTTTTTTTGGAAACCGGCATCCTTTTGGATAAATCCAGTTTTTTTATTTTTTAAACATCCCCTCATTCCCTCAAACAATTAAAAAGGTAAGTTGTTTGAATTTTTAAAATTGAAAAGTGCAAACAAAAGTGATACAAGTGAAAAAAAAGACAAAAACCAACAAACAAGACCAGTGCTAGAAACACAAATTGCCGTCGGCAAAACACAATTGAACAAAAAGCGGCAAAATTCTCTTTATTATTTTTATATTTTACCCCCAAAGTGTTTTTTATTCGCGTGTGCTTTTCCTTTTTTTAAGCGATAAAATAAAAGTTTTAATCCATATTTTTCAATTTTTGCTTCTACCCAGTCATTTTTTTATTAAAAAAGCGATCTTTTATTTTGTTGCTTTCTTTTTTGGATCCCAATTTTATTTATTCTTTGTTAACTCCTCTATTAACAAAAGCTTTTGTTTATTACAATTTCACCCAACTGTGCTAGTTTTAAAGAACATACCACAAAAGAGAATAAATAAAACAAATTTTTACTCGTTAGTAGTTAGACTGAGAGTGTTTTATATTTTAATAAAAACAAAAACACAGCTTATTACTCCCTCTTGATGGCTGTTTTTTTTTTTTTTTTCTTATGTTTCCCTTGTTACACATTACCATAACACTAGTGCTGTATAATTATTGTCAAACGATTAAACCGGTTACTATTAAATTTTATTTGATAAAGTGCATTTTTACTCAGTTTTTTACATAATTTTAACTCATTTGTGAAAAATTTGTGCACTTTATTAATTTAATATTGTTTTTT
Source organism: Protocalliphora azurea (assembly GCA_932274085.1). Classification (NCBI taxonomy): domain Eukaryota; kingdom Metazoa; phylum Arthropoda; class Insecta; order Diptera; family Calliphoridae; genus Protocalliphora; species Protocalliphora azurea. Next base: position 31,989,262 of record OW026523.1, on the reverse strand, counting down.
ACCCGGGATAAAATAAATTTGAAGAATAATTTATATATTTTTTAACGAAAATTAATTTATTCGTTTACCCGAAAGTGAGTAAGCGTGTTTATTTATTATATGTACTAGTGTATTTATCATTTTTATACCACTGCGAAAAGTGATTTTATAATTAATTAATTTGTTTCAAAATATTTTTAACCCAAAATTTTTACGAAAATTGTGATTAAACCGCTTAGAATTTTGAATATTTGTTCTGAATTAGTGATCAAAGTATAAAATCGCTTTCGCTATTATTATTTTACCGTATTTTTTGAAATTAAGCTCTATTTTTTTATACCTACCGTTTTTTTTTAATATTTACCCTTTATTTATTTATTATTATTTTTTTGAAACATTTACTCTATTTTTTTTTAATTTATACAATTTTGCTGAAAACTTATTGACCTTTTTCGAATTTTTCCCCGTTTTTTGCAAAATTTATTCATTTTTTTTATTATTTTTACCCCTTCCATATAAATTCTCAGTTTTAACGTGATAATTTTCAAGCTTTTTTAAATTAATTTTGAAATAATACTTTTTATTGAAAAAAGGAAACTAATTTACTCCTTTTTTGAACGACTAATTCGATTTTTTTAGTTTTAACACATTTTTATTTGCATTTTTATTTGCTTTGCTTTCGTAATACAGATCGTTCAGCCAGTATACCCGTTTCCGAACACAGAATAGGTTCGTTAGTTAGTCATGAAAAGGAACTTAACCGTTTATGGGAAGCTGTTAGGTCAACATACGACACTTTGTTGATTGAGGCTGAACAAAAGAAAAGTCCGCAAATTGTCGAGGTTAAGTCCCGATATATGAACTCTTATAGTACATATACCCGTAGTATATCATTAATTACGGCCCATATGGACCGCTTAAAATCGGCCGCTCAGGCTGAAAAGTTAATGGAAACATCAGTAGCCATTATGAATATACCCCCTTGTGATACCCCTATTTTCTATGGTGACTATAAGAGCTGGCCCTCTTTCCGAGGTATGTCTCTGCGTTGTATGGCAATAACCTCCGATTAACACCAGTTCAAAAACTGTATTATTTACTGCAAAAAACTACAAAAGATGCTCATGATGTCATACAAACCGTCCCGTTAACTAACGATGGCTATGCAATTGCATGGAAAAAGTTGGTTGACACGTATGAGAACAAAGGGGCTTCGTACTCTTTTAAGTATTAAACCCCTATCCCAAGAAAATGGTCCAAGTATAAAAAATCTACAGCGGACTATTAATGAAAATTACCTGAAAACACTCTGAGTCTTTGGTAACAGTCAAAGAAACTTTGTACGAAAAGTCCTAAATGGGAAGATATGGACGCATTTCTGACCGCTCATTTCAAGACTCTTGAATCTATTTCAGACATAAGGCAGTCTCAGTCGCAATCCGTTCAAAACCCGAACAAAAATTTGAGTACTGCAAACCTGAAAACATCTTCAAATGATTCAAGGAAAGTCCAAAGTTTTGTTACAAAAACTGTTTCCACCCCAACAACTTGTCGTTGTTTTATGTGTCAAGGATCACACCCCCTAAAACTTTGTCCTTCCTTTTTGAGTCAGAGTGTTGATGAGAGAATGTCGACCGTTAAAAACACTTAAATGTTGCACAAATTCCCTTGCGACCTCTCATGAATATAAGAACTGCAAAAGTATTCATGTTTGTTCCCTTTGTAAACAGAGACATCACTCCTTGTTACATAGAGATGTAAAGCCACAGGGACACATTCCCAGTGTTGTTTCATCCCAATTACCTTTAGCAACAAGTTCTGCTATTACCCAGCAAACAATCAAATACAAACCCCTCTTAATTATAGCCCTTCAACTTCCACAGCCGCTCAAAATATCCATACTTATTCAGCACATCTGAATCAAAACCCCCATTCTACAGTCCTCTTAGGCTCGACTATATGTATCAGATGTGCTGCTCGAGACTGGTTGACCCCGGTTCGCAAGGTACCTTTATTTCAAGGAGGTTACAAAGGAAACTTGCAATTCCTACGTTTTCCGTGCCAAAGACTAACGTTAATGGCATGATGGATTGTTATGCTGGAAAAGCTTCAAACATGTGTGTTGTAACTGTCGGAAATCCGATCGACCCCAATTTTAAATTGAAAATTTGCGCATATGTTGTTAATAAAATTACCGGTCGGTTGCCCTCGTGTTCTTTTACTGATATTGTAACCTCAAATTTCCCCGATATTACAATGACCGATGTTATGTGTACCCATATGGATATTCTTTTCGGAGGAAATGTTTATCCAAAAATTTTAACTACGGATGTTAAAATACATCCAAATGGCAACCTGATCGCCCAGAGTACAGTTTTCGGTAGGATAGTAACTGGTGAAGTTCTTCAATCTGAACCCCTACACTCTGTTGCAAACTTTTGGTCCTAAGTTGATTTAAATAATCAACTTTCTCGGTTTGGGGAACTAGAAGAAGTTCCACTAGCCACCCGTTTTTCAGATGCCGAAGAATATTGCGAAGAACTTTAACGGTCCACCACATATCGAAACCCCGATGGTCGCTATGTAGTTTGACTCCCCTTTCGTACAGAATTTCTTAATGAGTTAACTTTAGGAGATTCTTGATATAGCGCCCTGTCTCAATTCAAAAGAAATGAAACCCGTCTTTTAAAGAACCCTAAATTAAAAGCACATTACGATAGTGTGATTAATGAATATTTTGAAATGGGATATATTAGAGCTGTTGAACCCCCGAGTGCAAATGCGACCACATATTATTTACCCCATCACGCCGTATTTAAACCCGATAGCATCACTATTAAACTGACAGTAGTATTTAATGCTTCAAACCCCTCTTCTAGTGGCGTGAGCTTGAATAATATTTTATACTCCGGGCCTGTTTTGCAGGCAGACCTTACGATACTAACTCTAAAATGGCGACTTTTCAAATATGTCTTTAATGCGGACATTGAAAAGATGTATCGCCAAATATTGATTCATCCCGATCAAACCCAATTCCAACGAATATTGTACCGGGAAAACCCCGAAGTTGACGTAAAGGACTATGAGTTAAATACGGTCACCTTATTTAGCGATTCGAACTCTCATACAATTGGCAAACGATTGCGAACCCCGAAGCCCTGCGGCATCTGAAATTTTGAAAACCCAAATTTATGTCGATGGTGACTTGCTGGCTCTTATGAGCTAGAAGATGCTTTTAGGAGACGGGTTGAACTGACTCATGTTCTTAATTTGGCTGGTTTCATTTTGAGAAAATGGACAGCTAATCATATTCGTCTCTTAGAAGATTTACCCCGTGAGAATCTGCTTGATGCAGACTTCTTAAAAATTTCAGATGCTAGCAATGCGAAAACTTTTGGTTTGCGATGGAATGCAAATAATGATTGCTTTTATTTTAGACTAATTTCGCAGCCTCATAGAAACACAATTACAAAACGTGCTGTCTTGTCAGAAATTGCTAAGCTTTTCAATCCAGCAGGTTGGCTATCCCCAAAGATAATTGTAGCAAAAATTATCATGCAGAAAATTTGGAAAGACAAGACTGATTGAGATGATAATTTAAAACCCTTAACCCTAATTCAGTGGCAAACCTTTTTAAATGATTACTCCAATATCGATAAAATTAATATTCCAAGATGAGTTAATTTTCACCCCGATTCCGATATTGAACTTCATGCATTTTGTGATGCATCAGAAAAAGCTTATGGTACAGTGCACTATCTACGAAATGCATCAACAAATAATATCTCGGCGCACTTACTCGCGTCCAAAACGAAAGTAGCTCCTTTAAATTGTGAAAAAGATTTATCTGTGAACTGATTCTACCATAGTTTTATCTTGTCTCAAAAAACCCCATGCTATTGGCCCACTTTCGTCAAAAATAGAGTTGTATTAATTTTGAAGAAGGTTGGTAACTAAAATTGGTTTCATGTTGACTCCAAAGATAACCCCGCCGATCTCGCAAGTCGCGGAGCTCTAGTTCGTGACTTAATTGAAAATTTCTTGTGGTGGCATGGTCCTTCGTGGCTAACGAAACCTCAGAAATATTGGCCCCAGCATTCTGTTATCGATCATCAACATTTAGAAGTTCAATCATTTTTGGTTCAGACAAAACCCTCTTATGACATACTTGAGCGCTTTTCAGATTTACCCCGAGCAGTGCGAATTATTTCGTATTGGTTCAGGTGTTCAACATATTTGAAAACTCGAAAATGTTTGTACAACACCTTAGATTTAACCCAGAAGTAAATGAAATTTACTGATGATCGATTAGTGCTCGTATGTCAACAGAATTTTATTTCGGAAAATAATATTCTTTCAAAAGGTACCCCTTTACCCCCTTTATCGACTCAAATGGTTTCGTAAGAATCAATGGTCGATTAGTCAGATCATCTGGCTTGACATATGATGAGCGATACCCAAGAATTTTGCCTTATTCGGCATATTTTACCCGTTTATATGTGGAACATGTCCACAAATGTTCAGCCCATGGCGGACATTCTCTAATACTCCGATTAATTAGAAATGAGTTTTGTGTCCCTAAATTAAAGAACTTAATTCGTACTGTGATTCATAATTGCAAGGAATGTACAATTTACAGAAAAAAATCCTGTCAGCAAATAATGGCTGCATTACCCCCTGAACGAGCGTTTTTTTCGAGACCGTTTACTCATACTGGCTTAGATTTCGCTGATACGTTCGATATTAAGTCTTAGATTGGTAGGGCTTGTCGAATTACTAAGGGCTATGTCCTTGTGTTTGTTTGTTTTGCAACAAAGGAAATTCATTCGAGACGACCGGTGATATATCGACAGAAACATTCCTTGCTGCATTCTCTCGCATTTTCACCCGACGAGGCTGTCCTTCACAGTTAATGGTACTATCTTTGTAGGTGCGGCTAATATCCTAGAAACTGACCGCAAACATTTTTTACTCGATTTAACAAGGAAAGTCTTAGTACGAAATAGTTTTCAACCCATTGAATGGCATTTTATACCCCCTGGAGCACCTCATATGGGCGGCTTATGGGAAGCCGGTGTAAAGAGTATTAAAACTCATTTACGAAAAATTTCTGGAGTTCAGAAATTTACCTTTGAGGAATTTACGACAATGTTGACTCGAATAGAAGCATGCCTAAATTCAAGACCCTTAACTGCTATGAGTAAAGATCCCAATGATTTAGTTCCTTTAACCCCAGGCCATTTTCTTATTGGATCACCTCTTCTTTCACCCCCTGAACTCGATCATTCTGATCCTCAAAGAACTCCATCGTCGTGTAAAATGGAAATATCCAGGAAGGGACTTTCAAGTAGGAGATTTAGTTGTTGTTCATCAGGATAATTTACCCCCCAATGAGTGGTGTCTAGGTCGAATAGTGAAGAACCATGTCGGACAGGACTCTAAAGTCCGCTCAGCGGACGTGAAAACAGTTTCTGGCATTTTCACCCGCTCAATAGTAAAGCTTGTTCTCTTATCCAAAGAAACCAACTAATTCCCCCTTTTTTCTATTTTTTTTGTTCCCCCTTTTTTCCGAGGAAGTTGTCATCCATTTCTCGCCATTTGGAATGCACCGCATACTCGTTGAGGCACCTGGGTCCAGAAAAGCCCCACGTGACGAGAGCCTTCGGGACTGTCGTATATGTAAGAGCGATGAAGCTGTAAGAAAGTGCCTGCGGTTCCATAAAATGTCAGTGGGGGAACGGTGGGAAACGGTAAGGAAATACCGTTACTCCTTTAATTGCCTCGCTCACTCTCACATGAAAGACAAATGTACTTCACGTCAGAGGTGCAGCGAGTGCATGTCGGAGCACCACACGTTCCTCCACCGGCATAAAAAGGTACCCAAAAGAAGTACTAGCGGGGCAGCAACCCCCAGGAGTGAGAGTCCCAGGGCTGCAAGTGCTTCTAACCCCAAACGCCGGAGAAATAAAAAGCGCACCGCAAAAGCTAACACCGCCAACAACACCCAACAACAACAATGCTGCCCCCATTAGCATCAACAGCAGCTCTATCCGACGCAACAGCAGCCTCACTATCAGCAGCAATACCCGCAACTACAGCAGCAACTACACCCACAGCAACAACAATTACAACAGCAATACCGGAGATGAATATCCCGGCGGCAATAGTAATCAACTTTATGTCCGGACATGTTGTCTAATTTTTATTTTTTTTTTTCTTTGTTAAAATTAGTTGAAATTTAAAAAAAAATTAATTCATTTTGAAAAAAAATTTATCCTAATTTTATTTTTTTACTCTGTTTTCAGGTGTTAGTTTTTACCCGCGTGATGTTTACGCGCATAGTGTAAATAGCCACTAATTATTGTTCAGTGGTTGTTTTCTATGTTTTACCCTTTGGCGGCATTATATGAAATTTTTCCATCTCCTTGTTCTTATACATAATAATAAGTAAAAGTTAGTTCTGATTTTGAAAAAATAAACATTGAAAAATTAATAAAAAAAAAAAAACAATTAGTTTTAATAAAATTATTGGCGCAGTCGTTATACGAACCCATTTTAATTATCAGAAAAAAACAGAATTTCCATAAGTGAAAATGTTTAGAACTTGTTTTTTTTTTTTGAAGAAAACTTCAAATCGTTTTCATTGAAATAAAAAACCAAATGATTTTCATAAACAACAAAGAAAACTTTAAATCGTTTTCATAAAAAAAGAAAATTTTAAATCATTTTCACAAAAACTTTCTTGACAAATTGTCTCTAAACTAAAATATTTATATAAATTAATCATAAAATAGTGCGATATAAACAACAACAACATTAAAAAATCATTGAATCATTGAAAAAGTCTTCGTTTAAAGCAAAAAGACACAAATTCCAAATTCAATGTCATATTTAAAAAACTAATTTCAATAAAACAAAAAATTTCTGCAACACAAAAATTCTTTTCAACAACAAAAAAAAACATACAAAGCTAAAGAAGTAAGCAATATCAACAACAACAATCGTTAGTCAAACCAGCAATCAGCAATAACAAGAGAATCGGTCAGCACAACAACATAAATCAATATTGAAGTGCGTTCAGCCTTCTGGTTGGTGTACAAGAATTTTATGAAAAGGCGGAGGAGTTAGAAATGTTTACGAAACATGTAGACGAAATATGAAAACATGTTGACGCATCTTTTCTTACGTTATTCGATTTAAAAGCAAGAAACAAAATTATTTCTAAAGCTAATATTACTCCTAGATAGGGATAGGGAATATGAACAGTGGTATAGTTGCAAGATTAATGAGAATATGGTTTTAAAAATTTGTATATCCAAACTTCCTAACGAACTAAATTCAAGAAATTCTCACTCGCTGTTAAAGGCTAAAGAAATATAGATAAAGACTGAATAATTTTATTAAAAAAGAACGAATTTTGAAAATTTTTCATTTAATTCAAATAATAGAAATAATTATAATAAAAAGTTTAACAAGATTCAATCATTTAATTCTAGTTCTAATAAATTTTCGCAAAGCAATATTCCAAATAATCAAAATTATAATATTTACAATAACATTAACTCAGCAACTTTTCCAGAATATGTATGGAAATTTTCAGAATGAGAATTCACCGGGAAATTTTAGTAATACTAATAACACAATGCTCACTGAGGGAAATGTCAATAAACAACAATCCCAGCAATCGAGCATTAATAGCTCAAATAGAATGAAGTTGGAAATATTCAGATTTTTCAGTTGCAGGCCGAAGACCTCTTCCCAGCATAGTAGTGAAGACAGCAACAATACCTATCAAATTACTAATAGATAGATTATCTGGAAGTACACTTTTTAATAGAGGTTTGTATCACAGTTCATTTCGAACAGAATTAGAAAATCCTATCATACTAAATACTTTATCTTTGAAAACTGCTACATCATCAAAAGTGATAATACCTTAATTCAAATAATAACAACAATCCCAGCAATCGAGCATTAATAGCTCAAATAGAATGAAAGTTGGCAATATTCAGATTTTTCAGTTGCAGGCCGAAGAGCTCTTCCCAGCATAGTAGTGAAGACAGCAACAATACCTATCAAATTACTAATAGATAGATTATCTGGAAGTACACTTGTTAATAGAGGTTTGTATCGCAGTTCACTTCGAACAGAATTAGAAAATCCTATTATACTAAATACTTTATCTTTGAAAACTGCTACATCATCAAAAGTGATAACACCTTAGTTTAAGGAATTTAATATGAAATATTTTGTGATTTCGATGGCATTTTAGGATGTAATATTTTAAAACCTTTCGGAGCGAAAATTGATTTTAAACATAATTTATTGATAACCACAAATGCAAAAATTTCGCTTATATTTAATAATTCTTCCATAAAATACGATCTTATTGATAAGTCATATTTATAATCCATAATAATAGAAGTAAGCAAATGAAGGAAATGTTAGATGTTCTAAATCATATAATGAACCAATTTGGGTTGTTCCTAAAAAAACTGACAATTCTGGAAAGGAAAAATAGAAGGTAGTTGTAGATTAAGGGAAACTGAATGTCATGACTATAGAAGATAAATTTCCAATACCAAGAATGGAGGATCTTTTTTCAAAGTTATTAAACTCGCAGTACTTTAGTACTATAAATTTAGCTAAAGGCTTTCATCAGATTCCCTGTAGTCTGAAGAAAGCCTGCAGCATGTAACGTTAGAGTTTTAGATTGTTTTTCGAATTCATCGTAGCAGTAACATGCAATTAACATCCGTATTCCATCTCGTCGGTTATAATGTGGATTCTCGATAGTTATCAGCGAAAGATTAAAACCTAATATCTGTGGTGTGTCTATGGGTGCAGAATAGTATTGTTTCCCTATAGCCCTGGGTTATTTTTAATAGCTGTCAGGGTTCCAGCTGGTTTACAAGGCGTTCAAAAGAGCCGCCGAATTAGTTGAGCCTTTTCAATTAAAAACTTAGGCAAGTTGTTGCGGGATTAGTTTAATAATGTCAAGTCTGTCTTTATTTAAATTTGAAAATGCTAATATACTATAAATGTGACTTGAACTTAACCGTTCCCACTCATTCTATTTATCAATAGAGTTTTTATTTGTCTCTGTCGGTATCATGAAATATCAATAGTTTACAATAATTTACTCCTTCTAGTTATTCTCACCAATCAGAATGTTTGAGAATGGAATGCACTCATTTACATTTTTCACTCAGTATAGTGTCATTCCCCTACATTCTGATTGTCGTCATTTGGTTATGCCGTTGTTTGATCTTCTAAAATACCCTACTCTGTTTAAGTTGGTATATATAGATATCAGAGCGGTCAATAGGTATGCGGTGGCAACTTATGAGGTACACTACACCCTCACCGCTAAGACATATAGTATTTAATTTTAGCATTACAACATTTATATTTGAATTCTTAATAATTAATTATTAATATTAAAATTTTTATTCTATTTATATTTAAATTCTTAATAATGTGAGTAATAATTATCTTAATTCTATATTTAAATGGTCACGGATCAATAAGTACGTGACTTTTCGAACTTCCCTCGTAGTTATATGAAAAACAACACTATTCCCATCAAGTACCACCTGTTAATAGACTACTGTCAAATTTTGAGCAAGTGTCGTCATTTTCCCTTGGCTTTTTCCCGTGACTTTTCGAACTTCTCTCGTAGTTATATGAAAAACAACACTATTCCCATCAAGTACCACCTGTTAATAGACTACTGTCAAATTTTGAGCAAGTGTCGTCATTTACTTTGCGTAAAAAATAGGATTTTTCGAGGTCCTTGAAATAGGCATTTGTTTGGTCAATATTTTCATCGTTGGAGCTGAATCTCTTTCCACCGAGCCATTTCTTTAGGTTTGGAAATAGGAAGTAGTCACTAGTGGCTAAATTCGGAGAATATTGCGGATGAGTTACCAATTCGTAGCCCAATTCATAGAATTTTGCCATTGAGACTGCACACGAGTGCACCCGTGCATTATCTTGATGAAAAAGAACTTTTTTCTTGGCCATATGGGGTCGTTTTCTTTTAAAATCCTCATTAAATCGGTCTAATAAATTGGCATAATATTCGTCATTTATTGTTTTTCCCTTTTGAAGGTAATCGATGTGGATTATCCCGCGTGTATCCCAAAAAACTGTTGCCATCACCCTATTTGCCGACGAACTTACCTTGGCCTTCTTCGAAGCAGGTATACCCGGAGAAACCCATTGTTTAGACTGCTGCTTGATGTGATAAAATATACCATTGCACTAAAAAATGTTCGGGAATAGACCAATACTCTATCGGAGTTTTGGAAGCTAACAATTTTGTGCGTTTTATATGTGAGGACTGCATGCAATATATAAGAAATGTGTATTTAGCTTTAGGTGAAATCCAAGATGGTGTACGCATTAACAAACAAAATTTGAAAGAATATAAAAGGGAATTTGAAACATCACTAAAACAAAACGAAAACGTAATAACACAATTACTTACTATGAAAACAAAAATAAAGAAATTTGCAGCAACATAGAGCAAAAAAATGAGAAGATGTGTAATGAAATAAAAAAAGTGATAAAAGAAACAAAAGACAATCATAGTAAGATGTCATTTTCAGATGCATTGAAAAAAATATGGTATTATCTGAATTAAAAAATCAAGTGTCATTAGTAATACAACCGAAAATGAAACAACAAATTAAAAAAACAAAAAAGTGGACCCAATAAACTTTAAAATACTAAACATTGAAAATAAAAAAACGGAACTTTAGTCATACAAAGTGAGAATGTTGATGAGAGAAAATAAAGAATGCAATTGAAAGCGAAATGAGTGAAGGGTACGAAATTAAAGTTCCAAATAAGATTGAATCGTCAATAATTGTAACGGACATGGCATTTAAAAATGGAGATAACGAGATTATTGAAAAACTTAAAAATCAGAATCACATTCTAGGTGATAGTACACTGGAAATAATAAAAGTATATGAAACGAGGAGAAATAGAAGATCAATATTTAATGCGAAGTTAAAAATTGATAATGAATTATATACAAGAGTAATTTCGGCTAAGAAATTAAATATCGGTTGGAAGAAATGTGGAGTGTTTAATGGTACAGAAATATTACGTTGCTATAAATGTGAAGGTTTTAATCATAAATAAGTAGATTGCAAAAGTGAAGAAATGTGCTTGAAATGCCACGGAAAACATACAAACCAATGTAATAAGGATATTATAAATAAATGTATTAATTGCATTAGGACAAAGAACAAACTAAATTTGGGCCTTGATGAGAACCATATGACGTCAGATAGAGAGTGCCCAGTTTATAAAAATAATTTAAAATTAAAAGGAAGAAGAATGGGATTAAATGAATAACTATTTGAAAGCATACAAGGACTATACACAAATATACAAGGACTTACAAATAACTTTAATAAAATTGAGGCAATTGCTAATATTGATAAGCCAAAGTTCATAATATTATCGGAGACACATTTGACTAACAGAATTGATGAATATGAAATACTGTTAGAAGAATATTGTCAATTTTCAACTCCATCGAATTCTACGAGAACCGGAGGAGTAATATTATATGTTAATAAGAACTGGCATGTAAAAATATTAACGATCACCAAGTAGTCAAGAAGCAGAATTTTATGAAGTATTTGAAGAAATCGTAGAAGAAATAAGTGAAAGAAATACAGATATAATTATTGCTGGTGATATTAATATAGATTGGATAAAAGAAAGTACATATAAAAGGAAAATAGAATCCATAATAAATGATAATGGATTACAACAAGTGATGACTAAGTTTACAAAAATTCAAGAACAATAATAGACTTTATTATAACAAATAGTACGAATATTAGTGCAAACATAAGTAATAGAAATAAAATATCGGATCATGAAGTAATAGAAATTAAAATAGACAATATATATGAAATCGCAATGAAAAATTAAAGTGAAATAAAAATCTTTAAATATAAAAAATACCGTTTTCAAAGGGTAATTAGTGCATTTATCACCTTCAATGAAAATCAAGTCGTGAATTATAACGTAAATTGTTTTGATATAGTTATAGAAAGAGTAATTGAAAATTTCTCAATATAAAAGAAAATAAATGAAAAAATATTGTAAATAAATGGTTTAACAGGCACTTGCAAGTTCCGAAAAGAGACAAAATATTAAAATATAATATAGCGAAAACAACAAATAACTATGCAAAATGGAATGATTATAAAAAAGCCAGAAATTTATATATAAAAATACTTAAAAATAAAAAAAAATACATATGTTAATAGAACAATAAGTAATACCAAAGATCAAAAGCAAATGTGGAATATCATCAAAGACTTCCCAGCAAAAACTTTTTGGTTTTCGGTAATAACAACTACTTATTAAAGTAGTTTCTTGGTAATGAGGCGTCATTATTATTTGCCTACTCTGTATTACATTAATAAATACTCAATAGTATAATAGCGCAGTAATACTGCAATCACGTGGAAGGTTGTTGGTTCAACCCCATTCTGAAGCTGTTAGTTTTTTATAACAAAATGTCTAAAAAGATATTTTAAACTAAATAGAGTTTTTGTCGCTTAGGATGCTATGTGCGAGATGGTGTACTGAGTAAGACGTTAGTCAGTAAAAACGAATGGTTAGTATGTGTCCAAGTTCGAGTCTCACTGACGGCAAAATTTTTTTGTTCTTTTTTTTATTCTTGTTTTCGTTTAGGTACATATTTTTGAGTACCCCTAGAGTCAAAAAATAACTACATGAATTTGTGGACAAGTCGAAAATCTGTGATATTTACAAGTATAGAATATAAGGACAGTAATGAAATAGCGAATCAATTTAATAAATATTTTGTAAATAGTATAAAAGAAATTATAGATAATATAGAATATGTACAATATATAAGTCAAATAAATGTGATAAACTGTAGATTTAAATTCCGAGAAATAACAAAAATAGAACTTAAAAATATATGCAATAACATGAACAACAAACCGGACAATAATAATGTTAACATAAATATGAATTTAGATAATTGGAACTTGAATGGAGAAGTGTTGCTAAAAATTATAAATAAATCATTAAAAACGGGTATATTTCCTGAAAATTGGAAAACTTCAATGGTGACGCCAATTTGAAAAGGTTAATAAAACAAATAAATGTGAAGAATTTAGGCCAATAAACTCGCTAAAATTATGTGAAAAAAATCTTGAAAAACCCGTTGAAAATTATCTAGAATCAAACAATATTTTATCGAAATATCAATCTGGATTTCGGAAAAAATTTTCATGTGAAACGGCAGTTAATTACGTTTTAAATAGATGGAAAAGTAACGGCAGAAAAAAAATAATGGAAATTTTTCTCGATTTTAAAAGAGCGTTTGAAACAATAGATAGAAAAATATTATTACAGAAATTATACTTGTACGGAATACAGAATATAAAATTAAATTGGTTTGAATTATATCTAACAAATAGAAAGCAAATAACTAAAGTGAATTATAAAAAATCAGAAACAATTAATAATGAATATGGAGTACCAACCGCAAGGATCAATTCTTGGAGCTTTACTATTTATAATCTACATAAATGATATGACAACTGTAATAGATACAAATGAAATAGTACTTTATGCGGACGATACTCTAATATTTAATATAGCGGATACAGATGAACTGTGCCTGGAAAACTTAGTATACGAAACTGGTTAAAAGTGAAAAACCTAAAACTGAACGAAAATAAGACAAAAATTATGGAAATAAATATGAATAACAATACAGAATTTAAAATTAATAACAAAATAATAGAAAAAGTAGATAAAATAAATTATTTAGGGTTTATAATCGACAAAAACATGAATTTTAATGATCATATAGAATACAGTTGAAAAAAAAAATCGGAAAAAAGATAGGCTTTCTTAGAAGGATTAGAGACAAAATATCAATAATCACTGCAATAAATATATATAATACAATAATTAAACCACATTTTGAATTCGGGTTAACCGTACTATACACTTGCTGCACAAATATACAATTAGAAAGGTTACAAAAACTACAAAATAAAGCTATGCGATCGATTTTAAAATGTTGTAGATATACTTCGATACATTATATGCTTGACACATTGAATTGGATAAGTATCAGACAAAGACTCCAGCTTAACACATGTATCCTTATCTTCAAAATGAAGATGGGATATGCGCCAGAATACTTAACTCAAGAACTAGCATATGTGAATGAAAGCCAGCCATATAACTTGAAGAATGGAAATGATTTCCGAATACATATATAATAGCAACTAACAAAATGAATGGATATTTGCTCTACAAAGGACTGCAATTATTTAACCAACTCCTAAATTATATTAATAATGAGACAAATATTAATGCTTTTAAAAGAAATTGTATAATACATATAAAAAATAATCTATATCAGAGCATTTAAAAAATATAAAATTGGAAAAAAATAATATTGGTTAATTAGTGTGTTTAATATATTATTTTGTGGAATTCCTTGATAAAGGCTGCGATATCCTTTTCAATATTATATTTTTCTAAGGCTTATGTCGCACCATTCACAGCATTTTGTTGCATTTCTTCGCTCATATCAGCATTTTTAATAGCCGCTTTGTGGTCCGACATATTTGTGACTTTTGTGTTCTTTAAAAAGATGTAATGTTATAAAAAGGATCTTTATTTATTGGTCCGAGTGAGCAGAATCAGTGTTCCGAGTTGCAGGATGTAGTGTTGAATTGGCAGGATCGCCATGTGGCGTGTCTATGGGTATAGAATAGTATTGTTTCCCTGTAGCCCTTGGTTATTTTTAGTAGCTGTCAGGGTTCCAGCTGATTTACAAGGCGTTCAATGGAACTGCCGAATTCGTTGAGCCTTTTCAATTAAAAACTCAGGCAAGTTGTAGCCGGTTTATTTTAATAATTTCAAGTCTGTTTTTATTTAAATTTGAAAGTGCTTGTATACTATAAATGAGATTTGAACTTAACCGTTCTCACTCATTTTATTTATCAATAAAGTTTTTATTTGTTTCTGTCGGTATCAGGAAATATCAATAGTTTACAATAATTTACTCCTTCTATGGTTATTCTTACCAATCAGAATGTTTGAGAATGGAATGCACTCATTTACATTTTTCACTCAGTATAGTGTCATTCATCTACATTCTGATTGTCGTCATTTGGTTATGCCGTTATTTAATCTTCTAAAATACCCTGCTCTGTTTATGTTGGTATATGTAAATATCATAGTGGTCAATAGGTATGCAGTGGCAACTTATGAGGTGCACTACATACCTACTTGAATATATTTTCATTATGAAGTTGTGTTTGATGTGGTTTCAACTAAAATTAACCCTCCCATCCATGATCGACATGATCATGTAACTTTTATCCCTTATAATTTTTACATGATTCCAAATAAACTTTACCTGATCAGACCTGTAGTTTTAAGAAATCAAGGGAATGAATTAGAAATTCATCGTAACAAATATTTATTAAAATAAGAAGGAAAAAAATCGATAACATCTAGTTATTATTTGTAGTTTTAAATTCTATTTTATAGTTAAATATACAACTTTAAGAAATTTTAATTTATCAGAACAATAATTTAACATATTTTGTTTCCAATTAAATAAAAAAAATTAAGTATGAAATAAATAAGGAGACTCAAGCAAAAATTACAATATTACACTGCTGAAATAAATTTTGCATCCAATTCGGCTGCCATATGTATATTTTTCTAATATATTAATTATAAAAAAATAATAAGAAAAAGCAATTAAAAAAATTAAAAAAAAAACAAAAAAAAATAATGTTTACCCCGAATGGTATTCGAACCCGGGTATACAAAAACATATGAACTATTAGGAGCTTACGCCAACGGGTAAATAACGAAAAATAAAAAAAAACAAAATTGTCAACACAAATATTTATTAAAATTTCTTCATAAAAAAACTAAGTTGCAATTTCATTTGTTTTATTAAAAATTATAAAAGAGGAATGAAAGTGCAACCTTCTTAAAAAAAACTGTAAAGTATGCAAACGATTTACGGCGTATTTACTTGTTAAGGCGTGTGGTATTTTTAGAAAAAAAAAAATAAAAAATACGTCGATTAAGATAATTAATTGCATTTTATTCAATAAATAATCTAAATGTTAATATTTTTTTAACATATTGGTACTCAAATTAAATGTTTTTGAATTTCCGATTCAATTATTAAAAATTAATCAAATATGAGTTTTATTTAACATTGCAAAAAAATTTAACATGATCTAAAATGTTAATAACGGCAAAACGAAATGTTTAGTATTTAGAACTAATACATTTTAGTTTGCTGAACAACTACAACTATCAAGAAAAAAAAACAAGAATCCGGAAATAAGAAAAAAATAAAACAAAACTAACGGATATTTTATGGATCCATCGACGAAAGATCTTTCAACAGGAACTGGGTGTTAGGCGATTAGGTAAAGGTGATTTGGTGGATTTCATGGATTACAGGTGATTTTTTTAAAAGGTATTACTGGGTATTATGGCTAATTTCAAGATATATATATATTTTTTTCTTATTTGTGTTTTGTTTTATTTTTTTTCTTTTATTTATTTTTTGTATTTTTCTATTGACCTATTTGTTTGCACAACACTGTACTTTTAAGTGATCACGTTTTACATTTCTTAATTCAATACCGCTGCTCCTCTCACGACCGAATTTTTCTCAAGTCATCTTAATTTGTTCATATATTTATGCAATTTTATATTGTTCATTAAACAATTATATTTGTTTATAGGCTTTTATTATTATTATTATTATTTTTTTAATTAATTTAATATTAATTTTAATAACACGTGTTTTAATGAAATTTCTTTAATTTTCAAGATTTTGTGATTTTTGCTTTTATATCACCTTGTGAGACTAATTAAAATTAGTTTAAATACTATTTAATACAAATAAAAAAATATATTATAATTTAAAATATATGTGAAACTTTATATATATTATAATTTAACGGATAAAGATAAAATTTGGAAACTTCAAATGAGTTTATATATTTTCTTAACAGAGAATCAAGATAGGTGACTATATTGCACCTTTTTCATTTTGTGCTTTTTTTATATATTAAATTTATGACTTTTGTTTTTTTAAAGATCAACTTTAAACATCAATTTAAGTAACCAAGTAAGATACTAGTTTTAGTATAGTCTTTAGTTTCTTTTAATTCAAATAATGCCAAATTTCACTGTGATATTCGTTTAAGTATAATTTTTAGTTGTTTATAATTTAAATAGTGCAATATTTAAGAGTGATAGCAGTTTTTAGACAATTTTAGGTTACTTTTAATTAGAATTTTTTCTTTTTTTTACATTTCAAATAATTTTTTTTATTTTTTATTTTATTTACTTTAGTATTTAATTTTCTTTTCATTATTTTCAATTGCAATATTTAGTCTTTTCTTTTTATGGGTGTTATTAAATGAATTTTTTTTTGATAAATTGTTCACTGTCACCGAACGAAATTTCACTCGAGTATATATTTTTACCAAGTTTTTTCTGTTACGTGGAGGATTTATTTCTAGCTGATCATTTTGCCCACAATTCTGGTCCTAGCGGATTTTCGTGAAGAGTTTCCCTTTGAATTGAATTATAGCCAATAAGATAAATCTATGAAGAAAAGAGAAACAAAATGGATGCAAATGTAGAAACTTCATTTTTTTTATGTCATTTTTAAATACCTTTGGTTATATGGACATTTGTATGAAATATCCCTCAAAACCGAGATTTTGCAATCTTCCTTCAAAGCGTTGAACAAGTCACCAAACAATTTAAGGTTTTTAAAAATAAATTACTCACTCCACTTTTTGCACATAGAAAATATAAAAAAATTAACACCACAAATACATTTCCAAATAGTTTAATTAATTTCAGTGGTTTTACTTACGGGTATAAGCCAAGGTTTTAGTTGCAGAAAATAAATTGTATAAAACTATTCACTTGAAATTTCGTCCAAGAAAAAAAGATCGCTTCCTTAGATGTGCCTTTTATACCCTTCAAAACATGAAATTTCTGGAAAAAATAGTGTTAGGATGCATACCAACATAAATTCAGCATAATTCGTTAGCTTCTAACTTCACCCTAAATACTCTGCACTGCATTATCATTGACATACATGCATGAACAAAACGCAGAGTGGTATTTGTGCATTTATGTTTATGTTAATTAACATAAAAAAATTAAATGTAGATATCAGTTAAATTTTCTCTGATTAGTTTCAAATTTCAAAGAAATATAAGAACAACTCGTCTCTTTTCCCTTTTGAATATTCTCATTTATAAAAAAAATTAAATGTAAATTAAAAAGTAAATGTAAATTAAATGTAAGTTATATAAACTTAAGGAAAATCTATTTCCTTAATATTTAAAGGGAAGAAGAAAAAAATTAGTTTCAGCAAAGTAAAAAAAATTATATAGCTACAAGCGCCTCTACATTCCCCAGCATCATTTCAGAGAATGATGAATGAAGTATTACAGGATTTCATTAAAAATATTTGCGTGGTTTATTTAACGATATACTGGTATTTTCACCCTCTCTTCAAACAAAAATTTTCCAAAGATTAAAAGACTATAATCTAAAAATCCAAGTGGACAATTGCAATTTCTTCAGACGTGAACCGGAATATCTGGGTCATATTATAACACCGGATTATATTAAGCCAAATCTTGGTAAGATTTATGTTATACAGAAAATTTCACTACCAAAGACTATTAAGGAAATAAGGTCTTTCCTGGGCTTAACTGGTTTCTATAGAAAATTTATAAAAGACTATAGCCAAACTGCACTACCAATGATTTCATATTTAGAGAAGGGTTCACATAAAAATTTTAATAACTCAAGTTACATTGATTCCTTTAATAAATTAAAGACAATTTTATGTACAGCCCCAGTTTTGGCATATCCATAATTTGACAGATTTTTTGCTTTAACTACAGATGCAAGAAATGAAGCTTTAGGCGCAGTTTTATTGTATTTTCGTCAAGAACTTTAAACCAACATAAACGTAATTATAGTGCAATTGAGAAAGAACTGTTGACGATTGTGTGTGCAGTTAAATATTTTAGACCTTATTTCTTCGTTCGAAAATTTAAAATACAAACTGATCATAGACCACTTGTGTGGCTAAATTCCTTAAAGGAATCTAATATGAAATTACAGAGTTGGAAGAAACAATTAAATGAATATTACTTTGATTTTGAATATATTAAGGGAAGAACAAATCAAGTGGCAGACTTTCTTAGTCTTTTAGATGTCAATCATTTAGAAGAGAATAAAGAAACAGTTTACTCAGACAAAGCTACAATTCATAATGGAGAAAAAAATTTGAATGATCATATTTTTATGTCAGATTCCACAATTTATATTTTTAAAAACCAGCTTGTAGTGAAATGGGAAACAAATATAAATATGAGAAACAAGTATTATTTGAGAAGAAAGTTAGGCACGTAATAACACTGAAAGAATACTTTAAGAGAAAGTATTCGATTTTTTAAGATAATTATTTCCAATAAAGATAATTTAAGCAATTTTCTGTGAAAATTTTGATATATTTAAAAAACTGAAGCAAACAATAATACATTACTTTTCAAATTCGTCGGAAATGAAGTTTTTACGATGTTCTAAAATGGTAAAAGATATTTTTGAGAAGGAAAACTTGCTAGAAATTTTAGGAAAATATCATAACGATAAAAATCATAGAGGCATAGTAGAAACTTATTTAGAATTGAAGGAAAAAATATATTACCCTAATCTTAGTAGAGAAATACACAAATTCGTTTTCGAGAAATCCAACTAAAATTATAGCAGACAACGAATTTTATACAGCATTTATTAGAGATTACCTAAACTCAGAGGAAATTGATTATCATTTTACATCCCCAAATACACATACTGGAAACGCAGATATTAAAAAGTTTCATTTAACACTTAATGAACATATTAGACTGTTTAAGTTAGAACAAAAAGATAAAGACTTACTTAAATGACAAAGCCCTTGTTTATAAATCTGTTCAAATATATAATGATTCGATTTCAAGAATTTCATATAAACTTAATGATTTTCTTCATAATATTTTCATAACAAATCTATTTTGGAAACGTTTCATAATAAAACACATTCTGATAAAATTGATAGATTTAGTAAAAAATCATTAAAACAGAAGCCTAAATATATTATCAAACAAGTAAAGGGGAAAAATAATACTAATTTTGTTGATGAAAAAGAATGTAAAAGAGATAAGCAAATAATAAAAAGAATTTTTAAATACCAAAACGATATACCACAAGAAGTTCAATTTGATAGAAAAATTACTGGAACAAATTATGCAAAAAAGTAAATAAAAATACATGTATTCATATAACAAAAATAAAATATATAAATATATAGACGAATATTGTACAACAAAAGAAAAATTGTTATTAAAAGATATTTAATTATGAAATTAGAAAATTGCTGTTAATTATTTATTAAAATATTTGTAAAATTAATTTGTTTGATTTAAAATAATACACACTTACTTATTGTAATATTTGAAATTAAAACACATTTCCGGGAGTAATGTGTGTTCAAAGAGTGGTTGAGTTACATATTCTGTGAATACCCCTAATAAATTAAATATATTTTCTTTTAACTTATTTATTGTTATCTTATTTTTATGTTCTTATTTTTTTTAAATAAATATTTCCATTTACTCTTTAATTACCCAACTATCAAATATTTTCTTTTAATTACATAATTTATCAATTTCTTTAAATTACATTAAACTAGTTATTTTTTTCAGTCTATGTTAAGCAAGATCTCATATAAAATGTAAGAAATGTTTAGTTCAATGATTTTGGAATTAGTTTTTATGGAAGTAGTAGGGAAATGGGAAGGCAATAGTTGTTTTTGTTTTTAATGAGGAGTAAGAGCAATTTTGAAGAGCAAATTGTTTGTATGAAATTGAAAGCCAATGAATTTGTTTTGTATAATAATATGTATGTATGTATGTATGTATGTATGTCGCTGGCTGCGACAGTCGTTCGTAAGGGACGAATTTAACTCCGCTACACCGTCAATTGAAACACAGATTTTCAATTATTGCTTGGCTCGATGAAGCGCGTTTATTTCTAATATAATAATTAACTTAATAAACAAACAAACAACATAAACAAACTACACAACTAACCGCAGTGCTTTTCCCTTACAAATTGATTTAACTTACAAAATTATTTTCTCATGTACCACAAACCATTGATGTGTATAACAAATTATAACACATTTCAAATAACGGTACCATCTTAACTGCAGTAAGATCAATGTTAAAAGGAACAACAAAGTATATAATAATTCTTACACAATAATTTACATAAGACAAAATAAAATAACATTAAGGCAACTCAAAAACAAATGAATACAAAATAAATATATAAACGCTAATATTAAATGAAATTAAGGCAAATAAACAATAATAAATTCATCGTAAACAAAAATAATAATAATCAAATAAATTCACTGCTCCTTTATGAGCCATTTGGCGACAATGTATTTAATTATGTTAAAAGTACATACAAACAATTTAACAGGGGAGACAATTTTTGTATTTATTTTGTTTTTTGCACTTTTAATTGTGATGAAATTAAAAACTGATGACTTATGTAAATAGCGTTTGAGTATTTTTGGTTTATTCATCTACATATTTTTATATGGTTATTTTTGTTTTTGTAAGGTGGAAAATAAACTTGAGAATATGAAAAAATAAACTTGTATAAGGTTCTTGACATTAATGAAGATATATTTTATGTTGTTGAGTATGATCGTGATTAATTTTGAATATTATAATAACAAATTAAGGGGAGAGTATTTTTTATTCACATTAAACATTTTTCATATCTAGAATACGTTTAAAATTGGTTTAAGGCTCAACATTTATGTATTTATACTATTTTCTCAATTTGAAATATTAAGAGGTATACCCAAATTACTCTTCCTTGGAGATAAATTAGATTAGATATAAATATAAATGTCTGAAATAAAATTATTTCAATCAGTTAATAAACTTTTTAAAACGCGGAACAAAAATGGAATCAAATAAAATTACAAATGCTGATATTGTTGCGGCTTTCAATAATCTAGCAGCAAAGGATTTACTACCATAAGGTATTAAGTATGTTCCGCCATAAGATGAAATATGGAAATGTGGTGATGGCAGAGCTTGAATTTGGAAGATAAAGTAATAGATGGAGTTAATAATACACAATTTACTTTAAGGAGGATGTTAGATAATGGTTTATATGTTTTGGAATTGGAAGAGGTAGTCAGCGAAAACTCCGCTGGAGAAGATGAAGTGGGAGAGTTTTTTATCCCAAATTCTCAGCCATATTTCAGTTGGGAAAATAGTAAAATTCCAAGAAATTCTTAATAAAGAAAATTAGTTAATTAGTATATAAGTATCATTGTTTTTAAAAACTAACTGATTGTAAAAAGAAGGCTTTATAATGAAGATGTCACATATAAAAATTCAAAAATTTCTTCAAGATTTTGATGATTTAATTTTTGTTGAACATCAGAAAACACTGGAAGAGAATTTGGCACTTATAAATAAAACTGAGAATTATAATGAAGAACCTATATCATCTAAATATGGATTACACTTCAAAAACTGTTCATGGACGGATGATAAAGCAAACGCTGATCCTGATACTTGTAATTGTGAAAAGCATGAACAACTTATAAGCCAAATAGAGGATTTTATAAGAAGATATTATTTATTATCTAAACGTCTAAAATAAGTAAACAGGGAAAATATTTTTAATTTCAAATTTGTTAATTTTAAAGTAAAAACAAATAATTATTTGTAATAAATAAAAAATAATACAACTTCAAACAAATTTTTGTTTTTTTCTTTTTTTTTCTTCTTTATAATAACTTCTTGCAATTTTGAACTTGGTAAGGGTCTTATGAATTTTAGAAATAATTTTAGTAAATAATTGACTATCTATCAAGAACAACATATTCAGAATAATGGATACGTCCAACAACACTAAAATTGGATTAAATTATACTTCATACTACTATAGACATTCCACTATTCCTCGCATTGCATGATGGTCGTGAAATTCTCCTGGAAGTTTTACTAAATGTGGAAAAAGAACTTGGAATAAAAACAAAATAATATATATTTTTCTTATTTATTTATTTTTATTTTCTATAAAAACAAATATCATTTTCATGTAAATTAAAATAATTAAAAATATTTAAAATTTTATTAAAAGTTAAATTTTTACATCTTAAATAAATAAAAATGCAACAATAAACACCACAAAAGAGCTATGATTCACTTTGAATTCGCAGACAAATATTTTAGAATTTCGGTTTAGAAATAAAATAAATGGTTTTATTGGAGGTTGACCTGCAGAGCAAAAAAAATCTGCTGGATCAGTGTTGGCTATGTAAAATGATGGTTTTGTAACTGATATCTTGGGTAATTTATTACTCGCAAAAAATCCTTTAAATTTATATTTTGTATAATTATTTGAATTTAAAGTATTTATAATATTTATTGAATTCATAGCGTTTGAATTATAGTGCGAGACTTATCAATTTCTATTATACTGTCAAATTCACAATATACTAAGCAGGTAATTGCCTCCCTTATTGGTTTCCCGAAACGTCCTTCTATTCGAATAATTCCTTGATTTATTAAATTTCCACAATTAGAATTATTATTGTGATCTGGTGTTAAATCAAAAGCTAGTAAAAAAATCCGCTATCAAAAAGTTCCTTTGTAATTTGATGACCTTTATCAAAATGATGGATTCCGGTACCTTTAAATAGGGTTTGATAACCACGAGAGTTAAGTATATAAAACCAAACACTAACACTTGCATTAGGAATGACCCTATAGATGAATTTATTGCAAACATAATTACTAATAAATAAAGAAAATTTAATATTAAACTCATTTCCGTTTTGTTTAAAGAAATTATGATTTAAATTCATAAATCAAAAATATTTTTCGGTCGCAATTCCAAGAATTGCAACCGTCCCAATTTAACTAATTTTTCACTAATAAAGTAAGTTGCAATAAATATTGTCAAAACTGCATTTCCGTTCCCACACGAAAATGCAATATTAACATTCCGTAGAATTATTAACAAATAAAACAATAATTTTAGTTGATAAGAAAAACTTGTATTTAGAATAAGTCAGTCTTGTTCCTCCCGTTCGGTCAAGAAGTTGTAAATAAAGATTGATAAAGAAAAAAAGAATAAATTAATTTTTTTAATAAAAACCAAAACGCGGAAACATAATTCGAGTGCTTAATATTCCTCCATTGTTGTAGTTAAATTCTATTGGCTGTGCTGGAAATTGTACTCCATTAACAACCAAATTAAATCTTTGTAAATTAAAATGTTGAAAGTTGTATGTATTTTCTTTTTTGTCTCCAATATAAGCTTTGTTCGACTCCATTCCAAAAATTAAGAAATTTGGTAATTGTCCAAGTATAACATTATCTAGAGATAATGAATGGTTTCCTGGATGTATAGTGAAGGTCTTAATTTCTACTCTCTTATATGGGTAAATTGCATGTTTGATTTGTAATACATTATGATGTGCCATTAATATACTACTATTGATAGTAAGATGATTTATATATAAATTAGCTACATGTATTCCTAGATAAGATTCATTTTTATCCCCACTTTCTAAAATATAAAATTCTGGTTTCTCCAAATTTAATGTGACCTTAAGATCAACATTATTAAGCAAGTACTTTTGTTGATTAAATACATCTACATGAAGTTTTCCGAAAAGCTCCACCTTTTTCCCATCCTTAAATAATTTTTTTCTTTTATCTAAACCGGGATTTTCTTTATCGATTAATGAATTAATTTTATTCACATCAGTAGCCCAACCACACGATTCAAGATGGGTAGATCTAGCATCATTTCCATAATTGAGCAATGTTTCCATATATGCTCTATAGTGATAGTTGTTGTCAGGTTGAGATACACTTTTATTATTAAAATGAACTGTACAATTCCTAAATATGGAATGCAATATTATTAAATACTATTAAGATCTCTATATGTTTCACCATTCCCCAATGATACAAATTCAATTGTACTAGAGTTGTCCAATGAAGCAATTGGATTATAACATATTTCTTCTGTTTTAATTACATTAGTTTGAATTGGGGGAGATTCAAATAAATCCAATTCACTTTTCATACATTCTATAAATCCCGACATTTTAAATTTCCAAAAATATCGTTAAAGTTCTTTCCTCTACAACGTTTGGATTTATTATGCGGTTTTTGTTTTAAGCGTTTAAGTTATATATGCTTCTCTTTACCTTTCTGCATTGTTTTTATTTTTTCAATAGTAGCTTCTTTGATATTATTCATAATTTTTCTCCCTTGATTAAATAGAATATCTTTCACGGGTTTTGTTCCGATTTCCTCCAAAATTTCTTTTCCAATTTCTAATGACTTATTTTTTAAATAATTTAATCCTGTTCTCAAGAATGGTTTCAGGTGTGAAAACAAAGATGAAAACAGTGATCCAATACCACGTCCATATTGCACAAACCTTGGTGTATGATATATTTCACCAATATTTTGAACATTATTTCCAGACTGATTTGTATACATCACATCCTTGGTTATTACAAAAATGATTTAAAATTTTACTAAACATTTATTTTATATATTTTTTAAAGTGTAGAGTACAATAAACTGGTATGAATTCATTCAAACTTATTATTCCTCTTTCATCATTTCGAATCATTATAGTATATTATTAATGTTATAAGATTCAATAGGAAAATATTCAATTCTATTAAAATGAATATAATTTTTAATGTGGATATTGAAAATATTTTCAAACATTTAGTTTTTTTTTATTACCTACATGTAGTGGTTTAATTATATCAGTGTAAATAAATACAATTTCATTTATATCTGGTGAAAAGACTTTATTTAGTAAAATAATTTATCATATTATCTGAAAATTTGGTTAAAGATTTGTGCAGAATGTGGTTTGTTGATTTTAAAATGGAATCCTTTTCAACATTTTCTAATTCATCTCTACTAGTATAAGAATCAAATTCGTTGACTTTCTTTTCTGTTGCTAAATTTATTTGTGAGGTACCATTCTTTAACTCATTTAAAGGATCTGATTTTTTATCACTTAAATCTTTTTTTTTCTATGGATACATTACTTTTTGAAGTATCATTTAATTTATTCAAAAGTTTTGTTTTATTATTAAAACTGGGGTTTGTTATCATAAAATCATTAGAGCTTTCTAAGAGTTCGTGAAATTTTAACTAAATGTCTTCATATTCATTATTTGCACTATGCTTTGTTATTTTTGTTTTCCCATGTACTATAGCTTGTATGTGGACAATTGAAATTCTATTTCGTTTTCTACGTTTAACAATATTTTGATTATTTCTTTCCAGTAATGAAAATGAAATATCTGATAATCCAACTACCCAGTGATCATCCAAATTTAGAGATTGTGTTAGCAAATTTGTAAAAGTGTTTGGAGTATTTTTATAAATATCCATTGAATTATTACTTAATAAAGTACCATAAATATTTTCTTCTTGTATACTTGAAGCCATCTTTAAAAAGAATGATCAATATAGTATGTTGTTTGTTATACATATATTATTTACTAATATCGTTCTGATGAATATAATAATTCTTACACAATAATTTACATAAGACAAAATAAAATAACATTAAGGCAACTCAAAAACAAATGAATACAAAATAAATATATAAACGTTAATATTAAATGAAATTAAGGCAAATAAACAATAATAAATTCATCGTAAACAAAAATAATAATAATCAAATAAATTCACTGCTCCTTTATGAGCCATTTGGCGACAATGTATTTAATTATGTTAAAAGTTCATACAAACAATTTAACAGGGGAGACAATTTTTGTATTTATTTTGTTTTTTGCACTTTTAATTGTGATGAAATTAAAAACTGATGACTTATGTAAATAGCGTTTGAGTATTTTTGGTTTATTCATCTACATATTTTTATATGGTTATTTTTGTTTTTGTAAGGTGGAAAATAAACTTGAGAATATGAAAAAATAAACTTGTATAAGGTTCTTGACATTAATGAAGATATATTTTATGTTGTTGAGTATGATCGTGATTAATTTTGAATATTATAATAACAAATTAAGGGGAGAGTATTTTTTATTCACATTAAACATTTTTCATATCTAGAATACTCTTCCTTGGAGATAAATTAGATTAGATATAAATATAAATGTCTGAAATAAAATTATTTCAATCAGTTAATAAACTTTTTAAAACGCG
The DNA here is from genome assembly GCA_932274085.1 of Protocalliphora azurea. Classification (NCBI taxonomy): domain Eukaryota; kingdom Metazoa; phylum Arthropoda; class Insecta; order Diptera; family Calliphoridae; genus Protocalliphora; species Protocalliphora azurea. The sequence continues at coordinate 31,961,882 of OW026523.1, read as the reverse complement.
GAACAAAAATGAAATCAAATAAAATTACAAATGCTGATATTGTTGCGACTTTCAATAATCTAGCAGCAAAGGATTTACTACCATAAGGTATTAAATATGTTCCGCCATAAGATGAAATATGGAAATGTGGTGATGGCAGAGCTTGAATTTGGAAGATAAAGTAATAGATGGAGTTAATAATACACAATTTACTTTAAGGAGGATGTTAGATAATGGTTTATATGTTTTGGAATTGGAAGAGGTAGTCAGCGAAAACTCCGCTGGAGAAGATGAAGTGGGAGAGTTTTTTATCCCAAATTCTCAGCCATATTTCAGTTGGGAAAATAGTAAAATTCCAAGAAATTCTTAATAAAGAAAATTAGTTAATTAGTATATAAGTATCATTGTTTTTAAAAACTAACTGATTGTAAAAAGAAGGCTTTATAATGAAGATGTCACATATAAAAATTCAAAAATTTCTTCAAGATTTTGATGATTTAATTTTTGTTGAACATCAGAAAACACTGGAAGAGAATTTGGCACTTATAAATAAAACTGAGAATTATAATGAAGAACCTATATCATCTAAATATGGATTACACTTCAAAAACTGTTCATGGACGGATGATAAAGCAAACGCTGATCCTGATACTTGTAATTGTGAAAAGCATGAACAACTTATAAGCCAAATAGAGGATTTTATAAGAAGATATTATTTATTATCTAAACGTCTAAAATAAGTAAACAGGGAAAATATTTTTAATTTCAAATTTGTTAATTTTAAAGTAAAAACAAATAATTATTTGTAATAAATAAAAAATAATACAACTTCAAACAAATTTTTGTTTTTTTCTTTTTTTTTCTTCTTTATAATAACTTCTTGCAATTTTGAACTTGGTAAGGGTCTTATGAATTTTAGAAATAATTTTAGTAAATAATTGACTATCTATCAAGAACAACATATTCAGAATAATGGATACGTCCAACAACACTAAAATTGGATTAAATTATACTACTATAGACATTCCACTATTCCTCGCATTGCATGATGGTCGTGAAATTCTCCTGGAAGTTTTACTAAATGTGGAAAAAGAACTTGGAATAAAAACAAAATAATATATATTTTTCTTATTTATTTATTTTTATTTTCTATAAAAACAAATATCATTTTCATGTAAATTAAAATAATTAAAAATATTTAAAATTTTATTAAAAGTTAAATTTTTACATCTTAAATAAATAAAAATGCAACAATAAACACCACAAAAGAGCAATGATTCACTTTGAATTCGCAGACAAATATTTTAGAATTTCGGTTTAGAAATAAAATAAATGGTTTTATTGGAGGTTGACCTGCAGAGCAAAAAAAATCTGCTGGATCAGTGTTGGCTATGTAAAATGATGGTTTTGTAACTGATATCTTGGGTAATTTATTACTCGCAAAAAATCCTTTAAATTTATATTTTGTATAATTATTTGAATTTAAAGTATTTATAATATTTATTGAATTCATAGCTTTTGAATTATAGTGCGAGACTTATCAATTTCTATTATACTGTCAAATTCACAATATACTAAGCAGGTAATTGCCTCCCTTATTGGTTTCCCGAAACGTCCTTCTATTCGAATAATTCCTTGATTTATTAAATTTCCACAATTAGAATTATTATTGTGATCTGGTGTTAAATCAAAAGCTAGTAAAAAAATCCGCTATCAAAAAGTTCCTTTGTAATTTGATGACCTTTATCAAAATGATGGATTCCGGTACCTTTAAATAGGATTTGATAACCACGAGAGTTAAGTATATAAAACCAAACACTAACACTTGCATTAGGAATGACCCTATAGATGAATTTATTGCAAACATAATTACTAATAAATAAAGAAAATTTAATATTAAACTCATTTCCGTTTTGTTTAAAGAAATTATGATTTAAATTCATAAATCAAAAATATTTTTCGGTCGCAATTCCAAGAATTGCAACCGTCCCAATTTAACTAATTTTTCACTAATAAAGTAAGTTGCAATAAATATTGTCAAAACTGCATTTCCGTTCCCACACGAAAATGCAATATTAACATTCCGTAGAATTATTAACAAATAAAACAATAATTTTAGTTGATAAGAAAAACTTGTATTTAGAATAAGTCAGTCTTGTTCCTCCCGTTCGGTCAAGAAGTTGTAAATAAAGATTGATAAAGAAAAAAAGAATAAATTAATTTTTTTAATAAAAACCAAAACGCGGAAACATAATTCGAGTGCTTAATATTCCTCCATTGTTGTAGTTAAATTCTATTGGCTGTGCTGGAAATTGTACTCCATTAACAACCAAATTAAATCTTTGTAAATTAAAATGTTGAAAGTTGTATGTATTTTCTTTTTTGTCTCCAGTATAAGCTTTGTTCGACTCCATTCCAAAAATTAAGAAATTTGGTAATTGTCCAAGTATAACATTATCTAGAGATAATGAATGGTTTCCTGGATGTATAGTGAAGGTCTTAATTTCTACTCTCTTATATGGGTAAATTGCATGTTTGATTTGTAATACATTATGATGTGCCATTAATATACTACTATTGATAGTAAGATGATTTATATATAAATTAGCTACATGTATTCCTAGATAAGATTCATTTTTATCCCCACTTTCTAAAATATAAAATTCTGGTTTCTCCAAATTTAATGTGACCTTAAGATCAACATTATTAAGCAAGTACTTTTGTTGATTAAATACATCTACATGAAGTTTTCCGAAAAGCTCCACCTTTTTCCCATCCTTAAATAATTTTTTTCTTTTATCTAAACCGGGATTTTCTTTATCGATTAATGAATTAATTTTATTCACATCAGTAGCCCAACCACACGATTCAAGATGGGTAGATCTAGCATCATTTCCATAATTGAGCAATGTTTCCATATATGCTCTATAGTGATAGTTGTTGTCAGGTTGAGATACACTTTTATTATTAAAATGAACTGTACAATTCCTAAATATGGAATGCAATATTATTAAATACTATTAAGATCTCTATATGTTTCACCATTCCCCAATGATACAAATTCAATTGTACTAGAGTTGTCCAATGAAGCAATTGGATTATAACATATTTCTTCTGTTTTAATTACATTAGTTTGAATTGGGGGAGATTCAAATAAATCCAATTCACTTTTCATACATTCTATAAATCCCGACATTTTAAATTTCCAAAAATATCGTTAAAGTTCTTTCCTCTACAACGTTTGGATTTATTATGCGGTTTTTGTTTTAAGCGTTTAAGTTATATATGCTTCTCTTTACCTTTCTGCATTGTTTTTATTTTTTCAATAGTAGCTTCTTTGATATTATTCATAATTTTTCTCCCTTGATTAAATAGAATATCTTTCACGGGTTTTGTTCCGATTTCCTCCAAAATTTCTTTTCCAATTTCTAATGACTTATTTTTTAAATAATTTAATCCTGTTCTCAAGAATGGTTTCAGGTGTGAAAACAAAGATGAAAACAGTGATCCAATACCACGTCCATATTGCACAAACCTTGGTGTATGATATATTTCACCAATATTTTGAACATTATTTCCAGACTGATTTGTATACATCACATCCTTGGTTATTACAAAAATGATTTAAAATTTTACTAAACATTTATTTTATATATTTTTTAAAGTGTAGAGTACAATAAACTGGTATGAATTCATTCAAACTTATTATTCCTCTTTCATCATTTCGAATCATTATAGTATATTATTAATGTTATAAGATTCAATAGGAAAATATTCAATTCTATTAAAATGAATATAATTTTTAATGTGGATATTGAAAATATTTTCAAACATTTAGTTTTTTTTTATTACCTACATGTAGTGGTTTAATTATATCAGTGTAAATAAATACAATTTCATTTATATCTGGTGAAAAGACTTTATTTAGTAAAATAATTTATCATATTATCTGAAAATTTGGTTAAAGATTTGTGCAGAATGTGGTTTGTTGATTTTAAAATGGAATCCTTTTCAACATTTTCTAATTCATCTCTACTAGTATAAGAATCAAATTCGTTGACTTTCTTTTCTGTTGCTAAATTTATTTGTGAGGTACCATTCTTTAACTCATTTAAAGGATCTGATTTTTTATCACTTAAATCTTTTTTTTTCTATGGATACATTACTTTTTGAAGTATCATTTAATTTATTCAAAAGTTTTGTTTTATTATTAAAACTGGGGTTTGTTATCATAAAATCATTAGAGCTTTCTAAGAGTTCGTGAAATTTTAACTAAATGTCTTCATATTCATTATTTGCACTATGCTTTGTTATTTTTGTTTTCCCATGTACTATAGCTTGTATGTGGACAATTGAAATTCTATTTCGTTTTCTACGTTTAACAATATTTTGATTATTTCTTTCCAGTAATGAAAATGAAATATCTGATAATCCAACTACCCAGTGATCATCCAAATTTAGAGATTGTGTTAGCAAATTTGTAAAAGTGTTTGGAGTATTTTTATAAATATCCATTGAATTATTACTTAATAAAGTACCATAAATATTTTCTTCTTGTATACTTGAAGCCATCTTTAAAAAGAATGATCAATATAGTATGTTGTTTGTTATACATATATTATTTACTAATATCGTTCTGATGAATATAATAATTCTTACACAATAATTTACATAAGACAAAATAAAATAACATTAAGGCAACTCAAAAACAAATGAATACAAAATAAATATATAAACGTTAATATTAAATGAAATTAAGGCAAATAAACAATAATAAATTCATCGTAAACAAAAATAATAATAATCAAATAAATTCACTGCTCCTTTATGAGCCATTTGGCGACAATGTATTTAATTATGTTAAAAGTTCATACAAACAATTTAACAGGGGAGACAATTTTTGTATTTATTTTGTTTTTTGCACTTTTAATTGTGATGAAATTAAAAACTGATGACTTATGTAAATAGCGTTTGAGTATTTTTGGTTTATTCATCTACATATTTTTATATGGTTATTTTTGTTTTTGTAAGGTGGAAAATAAACTTGAGAATATGAAAAAATAAACTTGTATAAGGTTCTTGACATTAATGAAGATATATTTTATGTTGTTGAGTATGATCGTGATTAATTTTGAATATTATAATAACAAATTAAGGGGAGAGTATTTTTTATTCACATTAAACATTTTTCATATCTAGAATACTCTTCCTTGGAGATAAATTAGATTAGATATAAATATAAATGTCTGAAATAAAATTATTTCAATCAGTTAATAAACTTTTTAAAACGCGGAACAAAAATGAAATCAAATAAAATTACAAATGCTGATATTGTTGCGACTTTCAATAATCTAGCAGCAAAGGATTTACTACCATAAGGTATTAAATATGTTCCGCCATAAGATGAAATATGGAAATGTGGTGATGGCAGAGCTTGAATTTGGAAGATAAAGTAATAGATGGAGTTAATAATACACAATTTACTTTAAGGAGGATGTTAGATAATGGTTTATATGTTTTGGAATTGGAAGAGGTAGTCAGCGAAAACTCCGCTGGAGAAGATGAAGTGGGAGAGTTTTTTATCCCAAATTCTCAGCCATATTTCAGTTGGGAAAATAGTAAAATTCCAAGAAATTCTTAATAAAGAAAATTAGTTAATTAGTATATAAGTATCATTGTTTTTAAAAACTAACTGATTGTAAAAAGAAGGCTTTATAATGAAGATGTCACATATAAAAATTCAAAAATTTCTTCAAGATTTTGATGATTTAATTTTTGTTGAACATCAGAAAACACTGGAAGAGAATTTGGCACTTATAAATAAAACTGAGAATTATAATGAAGAACCTATATCATCTAAATATGGATTACACTTCAAAAACTGTTCATGGACGGATGATAAAGCAAACGCTGATCCTGATACTTGTAATTGTGAAAAGCATGAACAACTTATAAGCCAAATAGAGGATTTTATAAGAAGATATTATTTATTATCTAAACGTCTAAAATAAGTAAACAGGGAAAATATTTTTAATTTCAAATTTGTTAATTTTAAAGTAAAAACAAATAATTATTTGTAATAAATAAAAAATAATACAACTTCAAACAAATTTTTGTTTTTTTCTTTTTTTTTCTTCTTTATAATAACTTCTTGCAATTTTGAACTTGGTAAGGGTCTTATGAATTTTAGAAATAATTTTAGTAAATAATTGACTATCTATCAAGAACAACATATTCAGAATAATGGATACGTCCAACAACACTAAAATTGGATTAAATTATACTACTATAGACATTCCACTATTCCTCGCATTGCATGATGGTCGTGAAATTCTCCTGGAAGTTTTACTAAATGTGGAAAAAGAACTTGGAATAAAAACAAAATAATATATATTTTTCTTATTTATTTATTTTTATTTTCTATAAAAACAAATATCATTTTCATGTAAATTAAAATAATTAAAAATATTTAAAATTTTATTAAAAGTTAAATTTTTACATCTTAAATAAATAAAAATGCAACAATAAACACCACAAAAGAGCAATGATTCACTTTGAATTCGCAGACAAATATTTTAGAATTTCGGTTTAGAAATAAAATAAATGGTTTTATTGGAGGTTGACCTGCAGAGCAAAAAAAATCTGCTGGATCAGTGTTGGCTATGTAAAATGATGGTTTTGTAACTGATATCTTGGGTAATTTATTACTCGCAAAAAATCCTTTAAATTTATATTTTGTATAATTATTTGAATTTAAAGTATTTATAATATTTATTGAATTCATAGCTTTTGAATTATAGTGCGAGACTTATCAATTTCTATTATACTGTCAAATTCACAATATACTAAGCAGGTAATTGCCTCCCTTATTGGTTTCCCGAAACGTCCTTCTATTCGAATAATTCCTTGATTTATTAAATTTCCACAATTAGAATTATTATTGTGATCTGGTGTTAAATCAAAAGCTAGTAAAAAAATCCGCTATCAAAAAGTTCCTTTGTAATTTGATGACCTTTATCAAAATGATGGATTCCGGTACCTTTAAATAGGATTTGATAACCACGAGAGTTAAGTATATAAAACCAAACACTAACACTTGCATTAGGAATGACCCTATAGATGAATTTATTGCAAACATAATTACTAATAAATAAAGAAAATTTAATATTAAACTCATTTCCGTTTTGTTTAAAGAAATTATGATTTAAATTCATAAATCAAAAATATTTTTCGGTCGCAATTCCAAGAATTGCAACCGTCCCAATTTAACTAATTTTTCACTAATAAAGTAAGTTGCAATAAATATTGTCAAAACTGCATTTCCGTTCCCACACGAAAATGCAATATTAACATTCCGTAGAATTATTAACAAATAAAACAATAATTTTAGTTGATAAGAAAAACTTGTATTTAGAATAAGTCAGTCTTGTTCCTCCCGTTCGGTCAAGAAGTTGTAAATAAAGATTGATAAAGAAAAAAAGAATAAATTAATTTTTTTAATAAAAACCAAAACGCGGAAACATAATTCGAGTGCTTAATATTCCTCCATTGTTGTAGTTAAATTCTATTGGCTGTGCTGGAAATTGTACTCCATTAACAACCAAATTAAATCTTTGTAAATTAAAATGTTGAAAGTTGTATGTATTTTCTTTTTTGTCTCCAGTATAAGCTTTGTTCGACACCATTCCAAAAATTAAGAAATTTGGTAATTGTCCAAGTATAACATTATCTAGAGATAATGAATGGTTTCCTGGATGTATAGTGAAGGTCTTAATTTCTACTCTCTTATATGGGTAAATTGCATGTTTGATTTGTAATACATTATGATGTGCCATTAATATACTACTATTGATAGTAAGATGATTTATATATAAATTAGCTACATGTATTCCTAGATAAGATTCATTTTTATCCCCACTTTCTAAAATATAAAATTCTGGTTTCTCCAAATTTAATGTAACCTTAAGATCAACATTATTAAGCAAGTACTTTTGTTGATTAAATACATCTACATGAAGTTTTCCGAAAAGCTCCACCTTTTTCCCATCCTTAAATAATTTTTTTCTTTTATCTAAACCGGGATTTTCTTTATCGATTAATGAATTAATTTTATTCACATCAGTAGCCCAACCACACGATTCAAGATGGGTAGATCTAGCATCATTTCCATAATTGAGCAATGTTTCCATATATGCTCTATAGTGATAGTTGTTGTCAGGTTGAGATACACTTTTATTATTAAAATGAACTGTACAATTCCTAAATATGGAATGCAATATTATTAAATACTATTAAGATCTCTATATGTTTCACCATTCCCCAATGATACAAATTCAATTGTACTAGAGTTGTCCAATGAAGCAATTAGATTATAACATATTTCTTCTGTTTTAATTACATTAGTTTGAATTGGGGGAGATTCAAATAAATCCAATTCACTTTTCATACATTCTATAAATCCCGACATTTTAAATTTCCAAAAATATCGTTAAAGTTCTTTCCTCTACAACGTTTGGATTTATTATGCGGTTTTTGTTTTAAGCGTTTAAGTTATATATGCTTCTCTTTACCTTTCTGCATTGTTTTTATTTTTTCAATAGTAGCTTCTTTGATATTATTCATAATTTTTCTCCCTTGATTAAATAGAATATCTTTCACGGGTTTTGTTCCGATTTCCTCCAAAATTTCTTTTCCAATTTCTAATGACTTATTTTTTAAATAATTTAATCCTGTTCTCAAGAATGGTTTCAGGTGTGAAAACAAAGATGAAAACAGTGATCCAATACCACGTCCATATTGCACAAACCTTGGTGTATGATATATTTCACCAATATTTTGAACATTATTTCCAGACTGATTTGTATACATCACATCCTTGGTTATTACAAAAATGATTTAAAATTTTACTAAACATTTATTTTATATATTTTTTAAAGTGTAGAGTACAATAAACTGGTATGAATTCATTCAAACTTATTATTCCTCTTTCATCATTTCGAATCATTATAGTATATTATTAATGTTATAAGATTCAATAGGAAAATATTCAATTCTATTAAAATGAATATAATTTTTAATGTGGATATTGAAAATATTTTCAAACATTTAGTTTTTTTTTATTACCTACATGTAGTGGTTTAATTATATCAGTGTAAATAAATACAATTTCATTTATATCTGGTGAAAAGACTTTATTTAGTAAAATAATTTATCATATTATCTGAAAATTTGGTTAAAGATTTGTGCAGAATGTGGTTTGTTGATTTTAAAATGGAATCCTTTTCAACATTTTCTAATTCATCTCTACTAGTATAAGAATCAAATTCGTTGACTTTCTTTTCTGTTGCTAAATTTATTTGTGAGGTACCATTCTTTAACTCATTTAAAGGATCTGATTTTTTATCACTTAAATCTTTTTTTTTCTATGGATACATTACTTTTTGAAGTATCATTTAATTTATTCAAAAGTTTTGTTTTATTATTAAAACTGGGGTTTGTTATCATAAAATCATTAGAGCTTTCTAAGAGTTCGTGAAATTTTAACTAAATGTCTTCATATTCATTATTTGCACTATGCTTTGTTATTTTTGTTTTCCCATGTACTATAGCTTGTATGTGGACAATTGAAATTCTATTTCGTTTTCTACGTTTAACAATATTTTGATTATTTCTTTCCAGTAATGAAAATGAAATATCTAATAATCCAACTACCCAGTGATCATCCAAATTTAGAGATTGTGTTAGCAAATTTGTAAAAGTGTTTGGAGTATTTTTATAAATATCCATTGAATTATTACTTAATAAAGTACCATAAATATTTTCTTCTTGTATACTTGAAGCCAAAAAGAATGATCAATATAGTATGTTGTTTGTTATACATATATTATTTACTAATATCGTTCTGATGAATCCATGAATTATATTCTTTTCCGAAACCAAGCCATTTTACCAATAGTTTTTCTCCTTTTCGCTTTAAAATTTTTTCTACCAAAAAAATGTTTGGGGCTTTTGTTTTTAACAATTCTTCTTCATAAAATCCACCTTTAGTTATATTTCCATTAAAATCTAGAAGTTGATATGTTATAGGATTGGTTACGTAAATTTTGTTTATCTTAAAAACCTCTGTAGACCAATTTGGTGTATATCATTTCTCAAATTGATTTTTATATTACTAATGCGAACAAAATCAATTATTTTATATTTTCCTCCTTTGAAAACCTTAAAACTACTGTCTACAGCTTATTGTATTAAGCTTCTGTTCATTTTTCTTATTAACTGAATTGGGTGTTGTTTTTATAGAACGATGATATGAAGAATTATATTTTTTCAATAATTTATTTAATATATCTAGCCATTTATAATTTCCCTGCATATTAAATTGTTTCTACATTTTATTTTTTAAAGTTCTATTAAAACGTTCAACTATTGATACTGGAAAAAGTGTGGTAATGGTTAATTTCATATTCTTTCATAAGAGTTTTAAAATATATATTATAAAATTCTTTCCCTTGATCAGAATGGATATTTCTGGAAGATTTTTCTTTGTTTAATTTTATAATACGTTTTAATGCTTTCGAAATTTCTATTCCTGTTTCAGTTTTTAGTGGTATTGCGTATGCATACTTTGAAGATACATCAATTACAATAAGCATACGAGTATATTTAAAACCTCTATTAAATTTTGCATACGGTATCATTTCCACTAAGTCAATCTGCCATGTATCTAAAATACCCTTTTGAATAAATCGTCGGCGCTGAAAGCACTTTCAGGATTGACGGTGCAGTTCATCGACAAGAATTCTTTTACTCATATTTATATTTATAGAATGTTAATGCTTCCCTTCATTTAAATGTCGTGTACTAAAGTGTAAACATGTTTCTACAGTTTATATATCCATTCACTATGATGATGTTCCCTCTGGTTGTGGGAAATCCACATTTATTATGAATTTGATAAAAAATCAACATTTAATATCTAAAAACATAGATCGTGTTATTATTTGTTCAGAAAAAAAATTCTCTTCCGAGAATTAACAATATAGAGTTTATACATGGTATTCCAGAGGGTTATGCTACTGCAGAAAATGAATCAGCTTTAATAATATTGAATGATTTAATGCTTGAATCATCTAATAAAAAAGTGTGTGAACTTTTTACTAAGTGATCTTATCATAGAAAAATATAGCTGTGATTTTAGTAACACAAAACATTTTTCATAAAGGTGCTTATTCCAGAGATATTTCTTTCAACTCTAAATATATAGTTATGTTTAAAATTCCTAGGGATAAGTTACACAGAAAACTCTGGTTGATGTATATAACAACTGAACGCAACAGACTCATGATTATTTATTAATTGATCTCACTCAACAAATACACAACGCATTAAGATTTAGAACGGATATTTTCAATAAAAGTCACTATTTAATATTTGCAAATATAAACAATGACCTCGAATCTAAAACTGTTGAAGGAGAACAAACATATTCTTTACGTTCTTAAGAAAGCTGATCCTAAACTACGAAATGCAAACAATATTCATCATCATTTGGATAGTTGAAACAGGCAATGGTATATATTAGTGGTAATGGTATATATTTGGAGCCTCTAATGAATGAGGCCTTATTTATATTTATTTCCAAATGTTTCATTCGTATTAGGAACCATCCACTATCCCTCTCCTAGAATTATGACATTTTTTTACATATATACGTGTATTGTGCTTTCAAAGATTCTTCAATACTATCACTTATGGTTATAAGTGACATTTTTGTTCTATGCGTTATGGTGGTTAGCATTATTTCATCTTATATAATTTTAATATATTCGCACTGTACTTCTAAATTGTATTTCAATGCTATGTTTTTATTTATAGCATTCTCCAAAATTTCAAAAATATCATGGCTTACATCTTCTAAAAACTCTTGAGGATGCTCCTTTAGATGTTTTTCTTTTGAGAACAATGTCCAACATTCCGAACAATGAAGGACCTCATGTTCTTCAAGCATCTCTCTTTCCACAAAAATTGATTTGCAATTTTTACATTTATTAGATGGCATAATGTTTAAAATTAACGTGTAATCACTTTATATATATATATATTTAAATACTGATCAAAGGTTTGATATTACATTGCTGATATTACAGATACACCTTATGTATGCATATTCCTACCAAAGTGTTTTTAATTTTTTAACGGAAAAAGTATGTTGCTTCGTTAAATACTTTTAATTTACCAGCAATTATTAAATTGAAAGAATAATTCTTAATGCACTTCAAACATGAACGGACAGAAGCTTACATGTGAATTTTGTATTAATGAGACCTTTTCCACAAAGTGGAATAAAAAAAACATTTTATGAAATATCATAATTTCCATAAAAATAAAGCGAAAGATTTTTCAAACTATTTGGAGCCTGCAGCTACTTCAGTTCGGGAGTATAAGGAACTAATGGAGGAAGGTGAGTATCTTCTACTAAATTTGGATGTTAGAGCATACTCAGTTCCAGAGGAATATAAAAAAATAATGGACGAAGACGAGGATCTTCTTCTTAATTTAGATATAGAATAATTTTCAAGTATTATGTAAATAAAATAATAATAAACCCTATATAAGTTCAATATGTTTTTATTTAATAAATAAAAATACAAATAAAAAAACTGTTTTATTTATAAAATTTTAGCTATAACTAAGTTCAAATATTGCAAGCCCATTTGAAGATTGACGACTTATGTAAATAATAGTTCTGTTTTTATCATTCAATTGCGTTAAATAAGGATCTTTCTTGTTTAAAAATTTCACGAATCGTTTCGGAAAATAAAACCATTTATTGTTATTTAAATATGTGATAACTTTTGATCCATATTGTGTTTCTTTCCTCTCAAATTTTAAAATTTTGAATGGCTGATGTAAGGGAATATCATCAATACCAAGAACCAATTTAATAATTTGTTGATACATCTAAAAAAATAAAAATAAGAAGTCTATAAATACTTGAAAACTTAAATGCATTTCCCTCAGATCAATGGGAACAAATATGACTTGATTTCTCTTTTTATACAAATTTAAAAAAATACTCTTTTATACTTAAATAAGTAAATTGAATACTTTGAGTATTTCTCTTTAATATTTCAAATGAGAAAAATATTAATTTAGCTTTCATATAGAAATATTGAGTTATATACTAATTATGTAAATGAAATATACTCCCTTTCATTTGTTATTAGAATATTCAAAAATAATCATGGCCATACTCAACAACATAAAATATATCTTCATTAATGTCAAAAACCTTACACAAGGTTATTTTTTCCATATAAACAAAAAAATTCTCAAGTTTATTTTCCACCTTGCAAAAATAAAAGTAACCATATAAAAATATATAGATGAATGAACCAAAAATACTCAAACGCTATTTATACAAGTCATCAGTTTTTAATTTCATCACAATTAAAAGTGCAAAAAAATATAAAATTGTCTCCCTGTTAAATTGTTTGTATGTACTTTTAACATAATTACATACATACATACATATTTGGAAGGAATGAATTTATCTCATATTGATGAATACAAAAAAATTCTTAAAAAAAAATATTTTTATTATTTTTCATCATTCCCTTGGACTCCTAATAGTACAGGGGATGAAAGATTATCCATAGACTTACTATTACAATATTTATTCTAAATGTAAATAGAACATAAAACTAGAATATAAATCGAAAATAACAAAAAGTGGTATTCTCCTGACACAGTTCTAACCTTTAAATTCTTTAGCTCTCTCAGCCATGATGATGTTTGAATAGACGATTATTGTTTTGATGTAAAATATGCCGAAGAATATAACGCAATTCCTTCGTGTTCTGCAACACATCCTGATGGTAAAATTAAGAAACCTTTTAAAGATAGCTTTATTGAACTGCGATTATGATTATCATAGTCCAAACTTAATGTAAATGTATCAGAAACAGTAAATATCCACTGATTTTCTGTTGATAATTTGGTTCAAATAATTTTCTTTTGAACTATTTCAAAAATACATTCAGCATGCCTTGACTGTTTTGGCGCAGAAATTTCACATGTTCGGTCATGAGTTGATTTCCATGAAAAATTATTTCTACAATTAAATGGTTCATCATTGTTTTTAGTACATGCAATAAGTTATAATTGAGTCATCAAAAAATACAAATATCTAATTTAATTTAATAGTTGATGTTTGGCCACTTTTATTTTTATATTTTTTATTTAAAATTTGAATTTAAATTTTATTTTTTGTTTTTATTTTTTTTTTTTTTTTTAATAATAGTAATAATTATAATAATAATATATAATTTGAATTTTAATAATACTTACCTTAGAATATGTACCTTAGTTTAGATTTAAGTTATAGTAGGAAACCCTGTTGCTTATAATGTTAAAAGTAACGGGGTTTGCTGAAACCTTATATATTTAGAAAAGTAGGCTTTTTTAAAACATAAAAATAAATAAATAGCTACTTGCAAAGTATACAATCAAGCCATCGGTCGTGTTTTATTCGTACGCTTTCTTTTATCTTTTCACCGTGTTCATTATTTTTTTAAATTATAAATTAGTTAATTTAATTGTTCTTAAAAACTATTAAGACAAAACAGTTGAATTATTTTGTATCTTCAGAGGTATGATTGGTAACTATGGTATTTCAGCTTATATTACAACTCGATTTTCCATCATTGTCCAGGAAAAATCAAATTATTTGGTAAAAATTTTTTAGTATGTAATAATTAGGCTTGTAATTTGTTAATTGTAAAAAGATCTGGATTAACATACCCATGATTTGTGCCAATCAATAGATATGTAAATGGTAATTGAACTTTATTAGAATTATCTACTATAAAATTTAGTTGAATGGTTACTTGAAATAACCATTCTGCATTTGTTCTATTTTAATCTTCATCGCTATTAATCAGTTTCAGTAGTTCATAAATTTTAATAATGTTCATTAATAGTGTTTAGTTCATTAGTAGTGTTTTTTAATATGTTCTTTGCAGAATCTAAAATTTATATTTGTTGAATTATAAGCTGATTCAAATTTTGCTGGTTGTTAAAACTATTTTTTTTTTTTATTTTTGTTTGCAGAGCTTGGTGATCTTTGTTAATTACATCTCCTGAGAAGGTTTTTGATGGTTTTAGAAATAAATTGTCTTGCTGCAATGAATAATACATTTTATCGAATTTTCCCTTCAGCAATTCACATATCTCTTACCATATTTATTCATTGAGACTTAATTTGTATAACTTCCATTGATTTTTCTTATCTTAAGTTCATCATGAAATTCATAGAAGTCATAGTAAATATTGCTCCTATATTGCAAAAAAAATATGATGCAGTGTTTGATGATATTTCTCGAGCTCTAATATTAGTATTATATTTTGATAATACAATACTTAGTCGTACATTTGTCACGAGATGTATTAAAAAGCAAAGTAGTTTATAATTTATAAAATTCATAATCTTTAGGTGTTGTTTATTTGTTAAGCTTTACTTTCCTACTAAAATTTTTTTTTTATTTTGACCAAACATTTATTATACTTATTAATTTTTAAAAAGATATCGAGCTGAATTGTCAAATAAAATATCAGGTCTCATAGGAGATAACATTGATAAATACTCATATTTGATATTAAGTCGTATTTTAAATTGATTCCTTATTTCAAACTTCAAGGATCGCATTTCGGATTTGATACCTAATTTTGAAGTTCAAAGCTGTTTACTGATATCACTAATCATATATTATATTCTATAGTTGCTATCAGATCTGATGTGAGTTAGCAGATATCAGCAATCAGATATAAGGACTGATACCAGATGATCAGGTCTTATATTTGATATCAGCTACCAGGTCTAATATTTAATATCAGATCTGGTAACTGATATTATTGGATAGAAACAGTTTGGAAAAGCTATTTTATCCTCAAAGAATATTCCGTTAAATAAAATGTTTAAAATATAGAAGATTGAGAAAAAGAAGACAAAATATGGAGAAAAACAATTCATATTTAAAGAATGTAAATCTGATCACCCCAAACCCAAAATTGACAACCACCCACTGACTCCAACCTCTTCATAGACTCCTGATCCACTCCGAATCTAAAGTCTCTGCCTTGCAGGTCATGGAGTTCATAATCTTCCATTGACCTGTAAGAAGACCTTAATTCTGGTTTTTCAATACTGTCAGAATGGTTCCAACCTCTGGAATGGGTGGAGGAAAACATACTGTCACTATTGGATAAAGGGGCAACTCTGACGCCAGCATCACCTCAAGTTTATATATATATATATATATATATATATATGTATATATATATATATACATATATAGCTTTGAAACCGGCTTTCCTCTTATATGGGCGATCTCCTCAATGAACTTCTGGTCAATCTATCACTATTGCTCAACGCTGATCCTCCCATCTGGATCAACTTTGTCAATAACAGCAGCTTAAATACAGTTCTGCAACACTAATTCCTTCGACTTAACCAACTCTCTTAATAACCTCCTTATGGAGGCCCTTAACAGAGCTTTAAGGTTGTTAGCACCTTCTTGGATATCTAAGTTTTGTGGCCATTCCCAGACCTGGCGCTCTTGACGACCCCGTTTTGGGTACCCTTAAAAGAGCCGGGAGGGTTTTGACCAACAACATTCGATGAAGAAGACCGCATGCCAGAGGTTTCAATAATCACATTAATGGTGTCCTTGCGGGTTGCCTTCTTACTCGCCGATGGCTGATCATTTCCAGGCCTAGCACCCCTGACAACCTTTTGCGAATTGCCAGATTTGCTGGTACTTTCTGGCTTGCCAATCTTTATCTGCTGTTCCAAAAGGGCTGCAGGTTTGGTTGGTTCGCCTCTGCCCTTATTTATCGTTCCGGCATGGATCGTTGAGGATGCTGACTTTTCGCCCGTGTTCTCATGAAACACTTCTGAAGTACTGGCCACATCCTCATACAATCCTTCAAAATAAGACATTCCCAGAGAGTCACAAGCAAGATATCCTTGCCTGCAAGTGAAAAGGAACCTCTCTTAACTATCTTATCAGATATATAAGAGTTGCTCTTGTACCACTCCGATCTTCCTCCTCTTTAGTTCGGAATATAACATCTTTTTTCGCATCACGCATTACCGCGTCTTGCCAAACTAAAGCACTGCCAAACGTATAACACTCTGAGCCAGTCGAGCCATCCCATCGCTCCCAAGCTCAGCTTCAGATCCAAGAGATAGATCCCTGAACTTCTCTGTGACGCTGGTCGCAGCAAAGGAATCCATCAAGATGCCCAGAATCTCATCCGTCTCTGATAGCTGGTGTAGTGTAATCATGTTGTCACACACTCACCAATTTCAACCATATAGCGTAACTAACAAACAACATTTATTAAAGTGTGTCATGTTACAAATGTTGAAGTGGGTTATAAAACCATTGACCACTTGCATTATTGTATGACACATATAAATTAAATGCTTGAAATATAATTCATATCTATTACTTTAATTCCTTTTTATGTAAATATGTATTACTAAAATAACAACAATAAATATTGAGTGATTTAGAAATCACTCAATACTAGATAACTAGAATAATTCTCATAGATAGTATATAAGACAAAACATTTGAAAATAAAGACAGACTTATAATTACTAATCTTAACCGGCAACATCTTGCCTTAGTTTAATTAATTAAAAGGTTCATTTAGTCCGGCAGATCTTTTGAACGCCTCGTAACCAGCTGAAACCCTGACAGCTAATGTAAAAACCCAAGGGCTATAGGGAAGCACTATAGGGAAACACTATAAGGAAACACTATAGGGAAACTGAGCATAACAAACCTACCAACATTCACCACATGGCGACCCTACCAATAACTCTACTTTTTCAATCTCCCTAATAACATTACACTGGCCCAACAATTGGCTTTCTTGTACTTTCTATCATCCCTGCGAGCGTTCGTCATCTGTCCGAATGAAATTTAAATTGAAATTATCTATTTCGTCCCACGAGTATGCCTGTAATGGAAGGACTATCTCGCGCAGTGATGGCGTGACTAGGCTAGAAATTACAACCATAGGCACGGGTTGAGGACCATTCACGTCCTCAGCATCGCCTTGCTATTGAGAATATCCATATGGTTTGGGTGCCAAGCCACGATGGTGTATCATTTAATGAGCGGGCTGATAGACTTGCCAAGTTATCGCTCCCTTGAGGGTTCATCACTCGACTGCTTGGGTATTGAAATTGATTCGTGATAGTTTACAGAAGGTATGAAGTTTCTCTTACTCTTAGATATCTCGAAGTAAAGGTAACTTTTTTTCCTTATGTCGTGAAACCACTTTGAAACCTTGGTATCCTGATTTTTCGTTGGATCCCGGGGGAAATTAAGATCATTAATGGACTGTTATCAGGTCGTGCTTATGACAAGAAATTTCTTAATCTTATAAGGGTAAGTGCCTCCGGTTTCTCTAACTCATGTGACATGATTGAGAGTGCCAAACATCTCATTTTTTACTGTTCTAAATACTATGAAATCCGCAGAAAGCACAAGATTTTTGATAAATATTCCTGTCTTTTTGATTTGCTTAAATCTTTCAATAAGGAAAATTTCTATGATTTAGTTAAATTTATTCGTAATTATAAACTTAGTACTTTACTTTGATTAATGTTGAAAAGAGTACAACCCTTTACAATTATAGAGGTATTCTGTGGAAGTAGGCATTTTTAAATGCTCATTTACTCATCGAAATTTTCCCACAAAGTTTTTAGTGATTGAAATTTTTGCATGTATACGCTTGTGAGATAAACTGGCAATTTGTATGTAACGAGTACCTCCATTTTAAATCAAATCTAAAAAGTAATAACAATAATAATAAGAATCGCTACTTGAATAAATTGTTATTATATGTAAATGAAAGAAGTAAGGTAAATTGTATTTAAATTACAAAAAATATATAAAACAAATAAAAAATAATGAATATTTCGATTATAGAATTTTAAAGAGACAAATTACTACGAAAACTTACCCTCGTATTCTGAACTTTATGACTAATGACAAAACAATAACAATTAAAAAAATAATTTTCATGAAAAAATGCGAAAAAAAAAATTATTTTGTTATAATTTTGTCATTGTCACAAAGTTCAGAATACGGGTATTAGTCTTTTATACAAACAATTTTTTTTAAATCATTAAGTTTGCTTAAAAATGGTGCATCACAATCCAACCTTGGTAGATAATAGTACGTTATGTGCTGACCCGGATGATTAGAACATGGTAACTTGTTCCAAATGTCTTTTAAAGGACCATAAAACTTGCTGTAATGTTGATAATACAACCGAAATATTTTTATGGCGGTGTCGGCATTGCATAGGCGGTACAGAACAACAAGATATACTCAATCCGTGTGACATATATTTATATTCTAGTGTAGAACTTATTGGGGAATTTCTTAAACAGGGACATCAAACACAAGCTACAAATCGCCAAATGAAAAGTAAGTAAAGTTAATGGCAATACCCAGTTATAATTGCACCAAATTGAGAAAGAAACGAGTCTCATCCCTATGTCGATAGATCGTAAACGCAAACTACGGCCGGTGTCTAATAGCTTAACCCCAGGTCTACAACTGAGATTAACGCTGACATATATTCTTATATTATATTCACCCTATCGTGAATAACAAGTGAAATTTTTGTTCCCAGTGAAATTTTTATTTCTATCGGAGGGAAAAATGCTATCATCTTTCGAAAGCTTCACAAATCCGCAGGCAATCGACCTGCTTTTTTGAATTTTGTTGAGCAATATATCAGTTTGTGCCTTATTAACGGATCG
Organism: Protocalliphora azurea; assembly: GCA_932274085.1. Taxonomy (NCBI): domain Eukaryota; kingdom Metazoa; phylum Arthropoda; class Insecta; order Diptera; family Calliphoridae; genus Protocalliphora; species Protocalliphora azurea. The sequence continues at coordinate 31,942,054 of OW026523.1, read as the reverse complement.
TTCCCTTAAAATTTTTTTAACTTTAATATTCGAATTATAAGAAGAACTACTTACATGTTCTGTTCTGTTTCCCACAAAAATAAATTGAATAAATTAAAGGGTAAAGCGAAAAACTTGTGAGAAAAAATCATTCACGATAAGGGGAATTTTATTTTATCATGAAATTATTCATGGGGAATATTTTCACTATTGCAAATTTAGGGAAAGGGAAAACATTTCGAAAAAGTATTAATGATAGGGGTGATTATGTTAAATCTTAAATAAGGGTTATACGTATTTTAATAAATCCTATAATATATTATTATTTTCAATCATTCACAGGGTAAACATATCCCTTTTATTTAAGAAATTCGCACTTTTTTAGCACAATTTTTATAAAAATGTTTTTTATAAAGTAAAACAAACATTAAAAGAAAACAATTTTACAAAAAACATTGCTTTTTTAGTAATTTCCAAAATACGCATACACACAAACAAACTTCCGTGTATGTGTATTTTTTTTTTTTTTTTTTTTTTGACAGTTCATCTTATAAAATAGTTGTGTAGAGAAATCTCATCACAATAGTGTCATAATACTTCTTATTAAACTAATATTTGAATCTACACGTGAGATAATTCTCTCAGAGAATGAATTAAAAATCTTACATATTCTGTTACGTGTAGGGTTGTCATGAAGTCACACATATGACAGGTTGCAAATGTCATTGTTTATTTGGTGACGAAACCAACTTGAAATAAAGTGGTGGAAACAAATAATTGCGAAAATAATAATTTGAACATTACAGCGACTCAACTTGTAGCAAGACAATGTATTTCAAGAGTATTTCCTACCTTTAATACACTTATCAATGCATTTGAACAAAGCAGTCGGGTAGCCGGTTACAGCAATGAAGAAAATCTCATGCGTTAGCAAAATTGTTTACGTGGAAAAGCAAGAAAAACAGTACGAAACTGTTTAATGCTATGCCATAATGCTATTAGATATGGCACCAGATATCATATCATAATAGTACCTACTAAGCGAAATCATATTTAAAATCAAATCTTCAGAAAGTATGGCACAGATTGGGATCAGCTTCTAAACAGTGATCTTTTCTGTTACTGAAAAAATTAGCTTGCGTTTTTACCAATAATAGCAGCTCTTTCTATACCAAAGTGCTACTCTATGTCACTGCAATACAAAAACTATAATGCTGAATTGCATACACTCGTTGACGTAAGTAAGGAGTAAGTAGGAGGTGGGTGCTTAGCGCAATGAACATTGCTGACTTTTTCACCAAAGTCAGGCCAACTACAGATAATTATAGTAACTGGTTTGATGGTCCATATTGGTTAAGACTTAAAGAAAATGAATGGCCAAAAACAAAACATAAGTCGGTACAAATTGAGGTGAAATAAATGTCTCAGAAATTCGACCACTTTATCTCAACGTACATACTAGAAAGTCAACTTTTATACCAATTAATTTTAAATATTTTTGCAGTTTCATCTGGCATCTCTGCCTCCAGATAAAATCATTGCGTTCATTTTTGCTAGAAAAAATTAATTGAATTTTTAAATTAAAAAGTGTAAAAAATTACCTAAATCTGCTTTAACTTTCTTTTGTTTGGCAATGTTTGCTCAAGAAAGAAGAAAGCATTGGGGCAATAGCCCTAAATTCGAGGTGCCAAAAACTCAGCACCAACAGGTTTCAGCTTCTATCTGAAGACGAAGAAGAAGGAGTTGCTTTCAAAGAAAAGATTCCACCAATAATTGTGGACTCTACCCACACTTTTTCAACTTTTATCGGATAAATTGGGAATAAATATACTTATAAACGAATGTCTATTGGTACAAAAATTGTATCAAACTCGTTATCGCTGTATAATGAAGCTTTGAGTGTTCCAGTATTATGCACATGAGTTGAAGAATGCAAAAACTTTTAAATTGGTTATATTTAGCCTGCCAAAACTGGACACAAAGATAATTGGTGAAGAATTTGTTAGCTAGCTCAATATAAACCCTGTAAGCATTAAGGAACTAGCAATAAAAAGTTACAGTGTAGATAACGCACTCTATCTTATTGAGTTTTATCGTCAACATGTTTCAAAAAGAGAGTGTAGTGTACCTATTATAATGAAATACACTATACTCATTGTAACAATTAACACTCAATAATTTTGCATTAATTTCTTTGAAATTTAAATCCTTCATACAACGAAGAGCAGGCACAATAAATTAGACTACAAATGTAACAAAACACTTAGCTAAGAAACTAAAGAAATTTTTATGTTATTTTGTAATACAAATATTTATGAATCACAAAGAAAATTGTAAATCACAACTGAAGAAATTTTGAATAAATACGATAAGGAAAATCTAAATAAATCAGAACTAATTTTGGATTATAAACCAAAGCATTATTCGTTCTCAAATATTCTGACTGAGCACTTCAACCAGTGCTTAGGTGAATCAAAACTGCTGCAGCCAAATGCAGCACTATAATCTAATTGGCAACCTTTTTTTCAGAATTCCTATTAACAAAAACTATCAACTTAAATAAAGACTTAATTTGGCGCTATCAGGACTTAATAAGAGGTTATGAAAATAAGATATTTTTGTAATATTTTTGTGTATTGGAGAAACCCTCTAAAGGGCAATAAAGGTCCCACACAATGTTCCAAATGTGCTATGTATGGACATAGTGCTAAAAATTGTAACCGCAACGTAGTGTCAGCCTGCGCCGGAAATCGTGCAGTTTGTTCACTCAATAGAGGTAATAGTGATGGTCGTATAATTTATAAGCGCTACAACTGCATAAAGAAGAACTTAAAAAATGTTAACCATAGAGCTGATGATCCAAAATGCCCAAGTCGTCAAGAATATTGAGAAATCCGTCAACGAGTAACATCTAAATATAAGGCGACCAGCAGAAGAACTAATGTATCATATTTTAAAGAGACGATCATGATTTTTCTCAATAGAAAAGACAAGAACCCCATAATATTACACGCAATTCCCGCGATTTTGGTGATTTGTATTCTGAGATAGCTGAAGTCAAGAGCTACGACAAAAAGAATAATGATGACATTTCCAATGAAAGACTTTTGGAAATATTTTTTTATGCTGTCGATGCTTTGCAAAGATGTCAAATAAGTACGACAAGCTACGAGTTTTTGATGTTTTGACACAATGTTCATGTTATGCATTGGAATGCCAAAGGCATAACAACTGTCAGCAGCTGCCCAGCTGAAATACGTTTTACACAAAAGGAAAATCAATATTCTCCTATTAAATGAAACTTTTTTGAAATTTCAACTTGATGGTTATAAAATTTATAGAGAGGATCCATCTAGATAATATTAGGCATACATTATTATCAAAAATAAAAACAAGTACTGCTGAAAGTATTTCAGTACAATTTATGATTAATAGAAGGCAAGTTATATTCACTTCAGCGTATAATCCAGTTCATACTACTAATTTTAAAGATGATTTGGATAAATTAGCTTCATTTTCAAACGACTATTTTATTTTCGGTGATCTGAATGCCCAAAATACACATTGAAATTGTATGTCAAATTATTCAGCTGGTAATGATCTATACAACCACTGTCTTCAATCCAGCTACTACATTTCTTACCCAAATGAATGCGCTTGCTTTGGACAAAATATCAACCCCGTTCAACCCATTCAATCTAACTCGTTTCTCCATTTTTCAAACAATGAGACACGTCCAAATGTTTTACAGTCGGACCATGTACCTATTATCTTGCGTTATTTCTGGACAAGTTCAAAATAGGTCATATTCAGTTCCTTGTATTATCGCGCAGACTAGTCAGCTATCAGAAACTGGGTGGAAAATGAAATTAGGTGTCAGAACACTGGCCAACCTGTTACTAATTCAATTAATCTAGATTTTTATTTTAATAAATTAATATCGATAGTTAAAGAAGCGTTTAATAAAATACCTGTCGGTCATAAAAATTCTTGGCAACGAGGAATCTCTGAAATTAGTAAAATGTTAATTAGTCAGAGAAATAGAAACATAAATTTTAAAGATGTAGGGATTTTAATTATAAAAATCAACTGAAAAGTATTTTGAAGCTATTAAATAAACTTATTTATTTCCCCCTTAATAAAGACCGAAATGAATCCTGGTCAAAATTTATTTCAAATTTACCCTCGGACTCTAAAAAGTTTTGGAAAGTAAAAAAATCCCTTAAAAGAAAAAAATGTCATTTTACTGATCTTCATGTAAACGGTGAAGTTTTAAAAACTGGCAATGAAAATGCTAATTCAATAGCAGACGTATTTGGTAATTCACACACCATTACTTTAAATAATTATTCATCTATTGACACAGCTGTCTCAAGATTCATTCATGATCTTAATGATACAATTCTTGACAGATCTAACGTAGAGCTTACCAATTTAGATGAAGTTAAATCGTTTATAATTTTAATGGATAATAATAAAGCCCCCGCATAAATAGCATTATCCTTAAAAAGTTGCCCGATTGCTTTTTTGAAACTCTATATAAGCTTCCCAACTCTTGTTTAATAGAAGGCTATTTTCCCACGATTTTTAAGGAGGCAAAAATTATCCCAATTTCTAAGCCAGGAAAGGATCCTAAATTACCATTTAGCTATAGACCAATCGACATCCTAAGCCTATTGGATAAAGTAATTGAAAAAAATAATTAATAAGAGAATTTGAGACTTTTACAACCAAAATAATATTATTAACCCTCAACAGTTTGGATTCCGCAAGGAGCACTCTACAGTACATCAACTAAAACGAGTAGTTAATTTTATTGAATCAAACAAAAGAAATTGTAAGAGCACTGGAGTTATTTTTCTTGACATTGAAAAAGCCTTCGATTCAATATGTCATGAAGGCCGGATTTTTAAACTAAACTCCAATTATCCAACTGCAAAAGATAATAAATAGCTTTTTAGATGATCGCTCATTTATTGTATCTTTATTCAATATATATTTCCGATTTTACTGTTCGCAAGAAACAAGAAGTAGCTTTTCGCAATAATCAAAAAAATGGAAGATAGTTTAAAATCTACCCGTAAAAACTTTGATAAAGTTAATATTATTAAAACACAAGCTATTATATTTTTATATAGCAGGAGGTGGAAGATCGTGGCATATGCTGATGATGTGGTCATACTGGTAAAAGGAAAATTTCTTCCCACAATCAGAGAGATCATGCAGTTCGCGCTGAATGAGCTGTCCTCTTTTGCCGCTGATAAAAGGTTTGGAGTGAATCCAGAAAAGACAGAGTTGGTTCTGTTTACTAGAAATTACAAGGTAGAGAATTTTAGATTACCGGTACTGTGTGGAACGGAACTGAGACTTTCCGACTCAGCGAAATATCGTGGGGTATTCCTCGATTGAAAGCTCACCTGGAAGAAGAATGTTCAGGAGAGACTCAAACGTGGCCTTAATGCCTACTACACCTATAGAAACTCCATAGGCAAGAATTGGGGACTCAAACCAAAGGTTGTAAATTGGATCTACACCTCGGTGATGAGACCAATTCTTACTTATGGTTGTTCTGTTTGGTGGCAGGCACTAGAACGTAAGAGTAATAGGAACCTTTTGTCGAAGGCACAGGGGTTTGCTTCAATTGGCATTACAGGTGCAATGAGAAGTACACCACAAGCGGCTCTGGACGTCATACTTCATCTCTTACCCACTGATGACAGCAAGGAGTCCGCTGAGACTTAAGGAATTAGAACTATTAGGTTCATCAAGAGCAGGACCTCATATACGAGGTCAGTTATGGTGAGGTTAATCTGAACTCCACGAGGACATCGGATTACATGGCCGCTGAATCGGACTTTGGGGTAAACCTGTCATGGTGATACCTGATAGGGAGGTCTGGTCCGACACTGAGAGACTGTACGAAGGTTGCGTAGTATTTACAGACGGATTAAAGATGGACATAGGTACTATTGCGGGAGCCTATATTATGGGCACGGATCTAAAGGGCTCTTTTAGACTCCCTGATGAGTGCAGCGTTTTTCAGGCTGAGATTCTCGACATCTTGAAGGCCGCAGAATAAATCAGGCGGACCGTTGTGAGGGGTACTGAAGTTACTCTCTATGTGGACAGTCAGGCGGCTCTGAAGGCCTTGGGGACACATCTGGTGAAATCCAGGATAGTTGCTGACTGTAAGAAGTCATTGTGAGAGCTAATGAACACTACGTGGTGAAACTCTGCTGGGTGCCTGGCCACTGTAATGTTTCTGGTAAGGAACTGGCCGAAGAATTGGCAAGGCAAGGCGCAGCAAGGGATGCCTCGGAGAGGGAAACCACTGTGGAACCCCCCGCTGAGTTTCTTCTTTGGGAAGATCAATGATTGGATCTTAGTCAGAACCAATTCGGCTTGGGAGAGTAGAGTGGACTGTAGGGTGTCGAGGGCGGTATGGCCGGCGCTCGACAGGCAGGCCCAGGCACTTAAGGATAAGGAAGAGCTTAAGGATCATAATAAAAAAATTGCAATTGTCCACTTGGATTTTTAGATTATATTCTTTTAATCTTTGGAAAATTTTTGTTTGAAGAGAGGGTGAAAATACCAGTATATCGTTTAAATAAACCACGCAAATATTTTTAATGAAATCCTGTAATACTTCATTCATCATTCTCTGAAATGATGCTGGGGAATGTAGAGGCGCTTGTAGCTATATAATTTTTTTTACTTTGCTGAAACTAATTTTTTTCTTCTTCCCTTTAAATATTAAGGAAATAGATTTTCCTTTAGTTGATATAACTTATTTTTTTACATTAAATTTTTTTTATAAATGAGAATATTCAAAAGGGAAAAGAGACGAGTTGTTCTTATATTTCTTTGAAATTTGAAACTAATCAGAGAAAATTTAACTGATATCTACATTTAATTTTTTTATGTTAATTAACATAAACATAAATGCACAAATACCACTCTGCATTTTGTTCATGCATGTGTAGTTTAAATACAATTTTTACAACAAAGGTAATTGTCAAGTTTGCTTTTCACATAAATTTTTTACTTTATATATGCTATAAGAATCGCTACTTGAATAAATTTTTATTATATGTAAATGAAAGAATTAATTGTATTGAAATTATAAAAATTATAAAATAAATAAAAGCAAGTTAGAGTGCTGTATTCGTCTATGCCGAATCTCCCACGTTGAGATGTGTTATATGAAAGTGAAATACCTTATATCGGATGTAATTACAAATATATTTACATATACTATGTAAACAATAAAAGCTTTAAATAATTTTTATTTTATTTATTTATTTTTTTTTTTTTTTTATAAAGTATAAAATTGAAATAGAATGTAAATCCTTATATCCTTATATATATTTTACGTCCACCTTTTTAAAACTCCCAAACGGATAAACCAAATAGCTTAAAATCGGAGCAGGAGTGTAGTACCCCCCTAATATAAAGTAAATATTCATTATGATATATCTAAGGAACTATTACTGTGATAGCCCTCAAATTTCGTGGGAACATTTACCCTATCATATCGCATTGATGAAATGAAATACAAAGAAAATATAAATTTTCTTATCCGAAGAACTATTACAATTAAAGTCTTAAAAAATTTTAAAGTAATTTTCATATCAAATTTCGAATGGGGTAAATATTAGTCATCGCATCCAATATGGTACCGAAGCGCAGCGGTAAAATCTAGTAAATAATAAATTTAATACTTTGGAATTTTACAAAAGTTCGCATATATTTAAGGGAGATATAATCACTTCGGTGCAGAACAAATATTTTATAAATGTAAGACAATATTAATTTAAAAAAGGGTATGGTGGAAAATTTATGGACCGATTTGACTGATTTAAAATTCTGACTAAAATAAATTTTGAAAAAATATTTGTGATAGATTTATGCAAGAAGAAGGTTCATAGCTTATGTAGGTCAAAAATGCATTTTGGCCAACTGAGTTTATTTCTTCAGCGGAAAAATTCAGAAAAAATTTTCCGATTTTGTTTTGCAAAAACGAAGTCCCTAGCTTATATAGGTTTTAAAGACGCTTTTTCTAAATATCTCCGCTATTTTTGAACCGTTTTTCCGAGTTTCAATAGAAAAATTCTGGAAAAAAAACTTCTGATCTTTTGAATATATATATATTGTTGCGGGTTGATCAGGTCCACAGTACTTCTATTGAGTGACGTCTCGTCTGTGAAGTGTTGATGATAATTGGGCATCCAAGCGGGGTCTGTGTGCGATGGCCTGTTGTGTGGGTTGCATTATGCTGGCATATGCTAAAGAAAAAAGAAGAAAGTTGGTTTGCATATACAAGTTGTAGTATTTGGGTTTTTATATAGGAATTTTACTTACCTTATATACAATTGAATGTTGGAATAAAGTTTTTTTTTAATATATTTATGTTTGTTTTTTTTTTATTTTGCTTTATTTATCTGCTTGTGACTGTGTTGTGCATTGTAGATTTGTCGATAGTAGTAAATGTCAAAATGTGTACTAAAAATACTACTGACGTAGTGATGTTGCCAGTACAATATAGTTATGAATGAAAAACAGTGTTGTATTTTGCCTATAGATTCATTCATAAAATGAGCACAAAAATAGCACAATGTCATACCTAATTTTAGTTTTTATTTATAATGTTAAATGGAGTTTGACAAATGGAAATTATAGCAGTCTAGCAGTTTTTAGGGAATAAGTTAATAAAAATGGAGACTATTGGAATTATAAAAAGGTTGTTTAAGGTATAGATACAAAGTTGAAGATCATTACAGAAAAGAAAGCTGAACTAAAAGCAAATAAGCTTATTTTAATCCCAAGTGAAGTGGACAAAATTAAAAAAAAAAAAAAATAAAGAGGCAATTGTTTTAAAGTAAAATCGGTTATTAACGTTTGTGAGATAATTGAATTTGAATATATTTATATAAAGTGTAATAGATCGTGTTGAAAAATGTAAGTGTTTTAAATGTGTATTATAAAGAGGTGTATTAGGTTTACGAGTTTTTTTTATGCAATTTAGAGAAAAATTTATTGGGTGGAGAAAAGTGTTTCAAGTCAGGACTAGTATTGTGGCTGATATACTCACCGTTTCCTTGGCATACCAAATTAATATAGGGAAGAGGAAGAAATAAACATCGGTGTTCTAAACAGGTAACTTGTAGTGGTAATTGGGAAGAGAAACTAGATATAATGTAACAAAATTTTAATTTTTTCTAAACAGAAAGTCAGACATTTTCTTGTTTTTTTTTTGTGCATTGGCCATAATAACGAGGCAATTAATCTGGGCAATAGAGCCAGTAAAAAAAAAAAACAGGAAGAAAAAAAAAACTTTTCCCATTCCTCAAGACAGAGAATTACAATTAACATAAAAAACAGACAGATATACTCAAGGAATCTAATTTATATAAATAGGGTTATTAATGATTAAGTGTTAGTATTAAGTGTAGATATCATCTGATTTATTCGTTAAGTCCTTACTCAGCATAAATTTGTAGAACATCTTTTGTTAGTGCCTAAATTAAAGAAAATAATAATCTTTTTGTATGCAAAATTTCCAGTTTATTTAATCCACGCCTAATTAGAAAGGAATTTGTAGGAATAGATACTGAATATATATATATATATATATATATATATATATATATCAGCACCAATAAAAAAATTAAACCACCTAATCGAGCTCTTTTAGGTAGGGTATAGTGAAAAATAAAAACCAGTGTTGGGTAGCAAACAGTATCAATCTTCTGTGCAGGTTCGTTTCTCTGATAGCGGAAATTGGGTTTTTTTTTTTTTTTGTAAACTATTGTGTACTTCCTTTTGTTTAAATTTAAAACAAAAAGAGAAGTATTTTTTTTATTTAGGCACCTTATATATATACGTATGTCTTCTTTGTATTGATTTAGTTTTTTTTATCATTGTTTTTTTTTTTTATAATATCATATTTGGCGGTTTTAATATAATATCCTACCAGTATCAGAATTAGGTTTCTTCGACCATTCGCATAATTTAAATAAGACCCAATTAGCTCAATAGAGAGCGATTATTTTTTTTTTTTAATTCGAATAAGTACCCTGTAGGACCTAATATTCATAAAACACATTTATTGTTAGATTTAAGATTAGTTATAAAATTTGATTTAATAAATATGTAACTCTTGTTCTAAGTGTCCAATATGTATATGTGTTAGTTTTATTTCTTTAAGGGTTAGGTTAGATGTGAGGTGAGTATTGTGGTTAAAGTGAGTGGTGGTAATTGGGGACACTATAAAGATTTTTTTTGTTTTGGAGATCGGTGTCCTAGGTTGGGTGGGCATGAGAAGGACATTGTCATCTGGTTCTTCGTCTCGGATGTTTCCTGTTTTTTTTATAGTTTTTATTTCGCTCTAGAATCTTGTTTTTTTTTGTGCTTGTCTCTAGGCTATGATTGTGGGTTGGGACCTGCCCTGTTGAAGCGCTTGAGCTAGCTGGCTACACAATCATAGTGCCCTTTTTGGGACACGTAACAATATGGCGCCCAAAGTTTAATGTAATTTTTTTTTTGAGTATTAGTATATATGTCACCTACATATACTTTCAGATAGAATACTAAATTCAGACAATATCCCTAAACCGACTTTTGGTTCAATATCACATCGGATACATGTAAACTATATCGTGAAATTTCTATAGGAAAATATCTCATTCGCTGGGTTACTGTATCCAAGGTTAATTTTATTTAGTTTCAGCATGAAAAATATGTTAGAGTAATTTCATGATAGCCGCTTTGAATAATAAACTTCAAGGGTCTGATGTATCATGAAATTATGTCGCACGTATTTAAATAAATTCTTAAATAAATCTCACGATATCCGCTCGAAACATATGGTTAGAGGTCTGTCGTATCGTGGACAAATTAAGAAACCGGGGAGTGCTTGATATCAGGACTTAGACAGTTTGTGTAGTAGCCGCTCTGAAGAAAAAGAAGAGGTCTGATGTACTGCAAACTTTTAGGTTTTCTGGTTTAAGTATTCTCATGCCTTAGAAATTTAATGACTGATGGAACATCAAGAGAGTATTTATATATTTAAATTTTTAATACTCACACATCACTCAAAATCTCACATCTATCAAACCAAACCCGTAGAATAATTATAAAATACTATATTTGTTGTGATCTTGTAAACAATTTCTTTATTTTTTTTTTTATTTATTAAAAATCAATTTCTGACATTGTTGTTTGTATTGGTAAAATTTTGGAAATTGTGAATGTTTGAATGATCAAGTTTTACGTCTCTTGTATGATTAATTAGTTGATTTTATGTTGTATTGGTTGATTGTTGATATCTAAAATAAAAAAGGAAATAAATAAATAATGAAAGTAAATATAGTTTCTACTCATTTCTAATTATTGTAACAAATTTCTATCGTATAACTTGTTTTAGTATTTTTTAAAGTATTGTAGTTGTTAATTTTAGTAATATTTAGTTTATTTGTTTAATGTTTAATTAATTTTTTTTTACTAGATTGCGATATAGGTATTAAGGAAGTGTGTTATTTATATTTTAAGTTAAGAATTTGGAGTTTTATTTTAATATCCGATCCATTCGTTATAATCTTTAACAAGATAACACCGAAAACAATCTAAATAATAGAGAAGTTTATGGCTGAATTACAAACATCTCTGAAAGGGAAAATTGTAGAAAATCAGATAAATTAAAAAGGCACAGGGAAAGACATTTCTCATTCGACTTGAATCGATCGTCGCCGCAGATAAAAGAGAAATATAGGAAGACAATCAGGCTGCTAGAATGGCGACCAGACCACCTCAAATAGAAGACCTGTCAGGGACCATAAATGTACAGACAGTAGATCAGGGTGCGGTACCGAAAGATAAAAATAGATATGGTAACAATCGCAATAACAATCCTACTCATGATGATGTGTCTCCAGGCTTAAGAACTATGGTTACCGAGAGTGTTGAAGGGATGAAAGCAAGTTTAGATCGGTCGATAAATAACATAATCAATGATAAAATTAACAGGGAATTGCTTAAAGTTCATGATAGTATAGCTCAATTAGCTAATTCTGTTAGGAGTTTATCTGTTAGGGATAATAACCGTCCTGGTGGATCAGCGGAGTCTAGAAATAGACAGGAAAATTTACAACTTCCTGACAGAGTAAATTTTCCAGAGCTAGAACCAAATCCGAATATGCCACGAGTCGGAAATTTCAATAATGATTCGTTTAAGATTAGAGTGGATAAATTCGGTTTAGAATTTAATGGCAACCATGGTGGAAGAGACCAGCTTTCGGTAGAAGACTTCGTTTTCAGATTAGAACACATGCAGAGACAGTATCAAATACCATGGGACGAAATTTTGCGAGATTTTCATCTTCTTGTTTCGGGATCGGTAAGGCAATGGTATTGGGCACTATTACAAACAACAGTAATCACCGATTGGAACACTCTACGATTAGCATTGTTAAATCGTTATAAGACCCTAAGATCGAATTGGGAACTGATGCATGAATTAGTGGAGAGAAAACAAATGCCAGGGGAATCGACCGATGATTATTTTCATAGCCTAAATTTATTTAGAGCGAAATTAGAGATTCCAGTAGCAGAAGGTGAGATGATTAAGATCGCCAAAAGAAACCTAAAGGAAAGCATAGCACGAATAGTATACCCTATGGCCATTAACTCAGTAGAGCAATTGCGAATGGAATGTCTCGAAGCAGAAAAGACTTTTCCGCGGAGAGACTCACGTAATATACAACCACCTCCGATGAGAACACAAAGATATGTTAACGAAGCTATAATGAATATGATAGAGGAGGAAGAGGCAGAGTTTGTAAATGAAGTTACAACGATGAGCAGTCAACCAACATGTTGGAATTGCCAACAAAAAGGGCATATGTTTAAAGAATGCCTTTCACAACAAAGATCTCTTTTTTGCTATAAATGTGGGAGGCCTAATACAATCACACCTAAGTGCCCCAAATGTTCACAGGCTCAGTAAAACTTGAGGAGGAACGCGGCCCTATCGGGGGAGCCACGGTCCATCGAAAGTGCCCCGAAGTAACCTCGGAAAAGACTACAACTCATTTGGACTTTTCAAATATTCGACACTATTTGCCTATTGAAATGAGGGAAGAAAATTATACAAATGTGAGAAGAAGAATTTTTGATAATGAAAATTTACAAAAAAATAATCAGAATGAACGAAAGCAGGGGCATGGGAGAGTTACAGGTACGCTATTATTAGGTGAGAAAAAACGTAAATACAATTTAAAAACAGCGAAAATTAATTATAGAGACTCTGAATAGGTGCAATTCTAAAACTGATCCTAGACCCTACGTAGAAATTTTGCTCGAGGGTAAACCCTTTAAGGGGCTCTTAGATTCGGGGGCTACTGTTTCCCTTCTTGGTAAAAATTGCCGAGAAATAATAGAAGAATTAGGAGCACAAATAATAGGGATATTTGGTAACGTTCGCACAGCTACAGGTCAGCCTCATATGGTGTTAGGTAAAAGTGAATTAGATGTAGAATATAACGGTGATAGACATAAGGTTACCTTCTATCTTTGTCCGGAGCTAGATCAACAAATTTATTTGGGAGTAGACTTTTGGCGACTCTTTAAAGTAGCCCCACAAATCATATCATCAGCGGAGCTAGATATAGATATCGTACGTGAAATGCACAATACCTCAAATTCCCATAAATTAAATATGCACGAATTGTCCCCTGAAGAAAGAAATTTATTGGACAATGTAATTAGAAAATTTCCTTCATTTGAAGAGAGAGGCCTAGGCTGTACAAAGTTAGAAAAACATGAAATAAAGCTTAAAGAAGGTACCAATCCCGTTAAAGATAAACATTATCCTATATCTCCGGCAGTCCAGAAAATTGTTTATGCCGAGTTAGACAATATGCTAAAACTCAACGTTATCGAGGAAAGCGACAGTCCCTGGTCAAACAGAACCACGGTGGTCAGAAAACCTAGCAAAAATAGATTTTGTCTAGATGCGCGGAAACTAAACGCGGTTACCATCAAAGACGCCTACCCCCTTCAAAATATAGATGGCATTTTAAGTCGCATAGATCAAACGCATTACATAAGTAGCGTCGACCTGAAATATGCGTTCTGGCAAATTGAACTAGAGGAAGCGGCCAAGCCATATACGGCTTTCGCGGTTCCAGGTCGACCGTTGTACCAATTTCGTGTAATGCCGTTTGGTCTATGCAATGCGGCTCAACGTCTGTGCCGCCTGATGGATAAGGTGATTCCTGCGAGACTGAGAACCAATGTTTTCATATATTTGGATGACCTTCTTATAATTTCTGATTCGTTTGGATCACATTTAAATATCCTAGAAGAAATAGCAAAGTGCTTAGAAGAGGCTAATTTGACCATAGGGCTCAAAAAGTCAATGTTTTGTTTCAAAGAACTTAGGTATTTAGGTTTTATAATAGGGAGAGGAATGTTAAAAACGGACCCGGAAAAGATTGTAGCGATTCAACGGATATCCATGCCAAAATCACCTAGAGAAGTACGGAGCTTTTTAGGGACTGCTGGATGGTATAGGCGGTTCATAAAGGATTTCGCGACCATCGCAGCGGCTCTTACCGATGCATTAAAAAAAGGGAAAAAGTTTACGATGACACCTGAAGCCATTAAATCTTTCAAAGCTCTTAAATATTCTCTTACTACTGCCCCAGTACTACAACATCCTGATTTTACCAAACCTTTCTACATACAGTGTGACGCTTCAGAATTTGGAATCAGTGCAGTACTGTTTCAAAGAAGTGACCAAGGAGAAGAAAATCCAGTTGCCTTTTATTCCCAAAAACTCACAGCCTGTCAGAAGAACTATTCGGTCACCGAAAAGGAATGTTTGGCGGCCGTGTTAGCAATAAAACGCTTTAGGCCTTATGTAGAGATGATGGAATTCACGGTCATCACAGATCATGCTAGCCTGAAATGGCTGATGTCGCTTAAAGACCTCAGCGGGCGATTGGCTAGATGGTCACTACAATTGCAATCGTATAACTTCACGATAGAGCACCGAAGAGGTTCGGAGAATGTAGTGGCGGATATGTTGTCGCGAATGCCCGTTGAAGTGTCTGAGATTAACGGAGAAGAATTTTTTGATTTTCAGACAACAGCTTTCGAATCTGAAGAATACTTGCAGTTAGTGAAGACTATTCAGGAAAGTCAAGGAAAGTTACCAGATTTGAAAATAGAAAATGGAAAAATTTATAAAAGAACTGTACATGATAGGATCGAAAACTTGGGTGAACTGGTTTGGAAGTTGTGGATTCCCCAAGATATAACCCATATTTTGATTGAAAAATCACACAATGATGTTACGTCTGCACACGGAGGAATACGAAAGACCTTAGACCGCCTAAAACGATTATATTATTGGCCTAAAATGGCTATTCAAGTCCGGCAATTTGTTCGCAATTGTCAGATATGCAAAGAGACAAAGTCCTATAATATACATACAATGCCGACTATAGGAGATGAGGTTCACACGGAAAGACCATTCCAGAAAATATACATAGATTTTTTAGGTAAATACCCCAGGTCAAAAAATGGTAATACATACATTTTTATTGTAGTCGATCATTTCACAAAATTTGTGTTCTTAAAGGCGATGAGGGAGGCTACCGCTAAAAATGTTACACAATTCTTAATTCAAGAGGTTTTTCAAAAATTCGGAGTCCCGGAAGTGTTGCATAGTGACAATGGCCAACAATTTGTTTCCACCGTATTTAAGGAAATGATAGAAACGTACAAAATAACTCATATGAAAACTGCATTTTATTCACCACAATCCAATGCAGCGGAAAGGGTGAACCAATCAGTTTTGGCAGCCATTAGGGCTTATCTGGATAGTGACCACAGGGACTGGGATTTATATCTTCCTGAAATCGAATATTCTCTGAGAACATCTATACATGCAGCCACCGGTCTGACGCCTTTTTTCGCCCTTTTCGGTTATCACCTGTACACCAATGGTTCAGATTATAGACTAGCCAGAAAATTACAATCGATGACTGACCATGAAATAACAAATTTAGAAAAAGGAGATAGAATGGAAATAATAAGGGAAAGGATAAGAAAGAATCTTGCTAATGCTTACCAGTATAGTGCGAGAAAATATAACGAAAGGGCACGTACTGTCAGATATACTCCCGGACAAGAAGTGTACAGAAAAAATTTTGTATTGTCAGATTTTAAAAATAATATTAATGCGAAATTTTGTCGCAAGTACCTCAAATGCCGAATTGTGAAACCAATTGGCAACAATATGTATGAATTGGAATCTCTACAAGGAAAACCCCTTGGTGTTTTTCATACAAAGGACAAAAATCTGATGTGCAATATAGTTTCTGTGATATCTGGTGGAGTCGTGCAATATAGGGTCAGGATTCAAATATAGTGTGCAATATAGATATAAATATGTTGGTGAACGTCTTGCATATTTATAGTTATACTTGCGATTATTGAGAATTTGGGAAAAATATCACATTCTGACTAACCCTATGGTAATTTTATTAGTATAATTTTATGACGACTACTACTACTGTGATTACGGAAAAGAGGCCCGTTCAATAATAAAACTTACCATAGTAGCCCGGCTAGAGACTTTTCAGGTTGTAGGAAAAAAGAAGTGATGAGAGACAAGCACATACAAATTTGGCCCGCACACCGGTCCTACTATCGTGTGCGTTGTAGCCCCGGAGTTTTGTTGCGGGTTGATCAGGTCCACAGTACTTCTATTGAGTGACGTCCCGTCTGTGAAGTGTTGATGATAATTGGGCATCCAAGCGGGGTCTGTGTGCGATGGCCTGTTGTGTGGGTTGCATTATGCTGGCATATGCTAAAGAAAAAAGAAGAAAGTTGGTTTGCATATACAAGTTGTAGTATTTGGGTTTTTATATAGGAATTTTACTTACCTTATATACAATTGAATGTTGGAATAAAGTTTTTTTTTAATATATTTATGTTTGTTTTTTTTTTATTTTGCTTTATTTATCTGCTTGTGACTGTGTTGTGCATTGTAGATTTGTCGATAGTAGTAAATGTCAAAATGTGTACTAAAAATACTACTGACGTAGTGATGTTGCCAGTACAATATAGTTATGAATGAAAAACAGTGTTGTATTTTGCCTATAGATTCATTCATAAAATGAGCACAAAAATAGCACAATGTCATACCTAATTTTAGTTTTTATTTATAATGTTAAATGGAGTTTGACAAATGGAAATTATAGCAGTCTAGCAGTTTTTAGGGAATAAGTTAATAAAAATGGAGACTATTGGAATTATAAAAAGGTTGTTTAAGGTATAGATACAAAGTTGAAGATCATTACAGAAAAGAAAGCTGAACTAAAAGCAAATAAGCTTATTTTAATCCCAAGTGAAGTGGACAAAATTAAAAAAAAAAAAAAAAATAAAGAGGCAATTGTTTTAAAGTAAAATCGGTTATTAACGTTTGTGAGATAATTGAATTTGAATATATTTATATAAAGTGTAATAGATCGTGTTGAAAAATGTAAGTGTTTTAAATGTGTATTATAAAGAGGTGTATTAGGTTTACGAGTTTTTTTTATGCAATTTAGAGAAAAATTTATTGGGTGGAGAAAAGTGTTTCAAGTCAGGACTAGTATTGTGGCTGATATACTCACCGTTTCCTTGGCATACCAAATTAATATAGGGAAGAGGAAGAAATAAACATCGGTGTTCTAAACAGGTAACTTGTAGTGGTAATTGGGAAGAGAAACTAGATATAATGTAACAAAATTTTAATTTTTTCTAAACAGAAAGTCAGACATTTTCTTGTTTTTTTTTTGTGCATTGGCCATAATAACGAGGCAATTAATCTGGGCAATAGAGCCAGTAAAAAAAAAAAACAGGAAGAAAAAAAAAACTTTTCCCATTCCTCAAGACAGAGAATTACAATTAACATAAAAAACAGACAGATATACTCAAGGAATCTAATTTATATAAATAGGGTTATTAATGATTAAGTGTTAGTATTAAGTGTAGATATCATCTGATTTATTCGTTAAGTCCTTACTCAGCATAAATTTGTAGAACATCTTTTGTTAGTGCCTAAATTAAAGAAAATAATAATCTTTTTGTATGCAAAATTTCCAGTTTATTTAATCCACGCCTAATTAGAAAGGAATTTGTAGGAATAGATACTGAATATATATATATATATATATATATATATATATATATATATATATATCAGCACCAATAAAAAAATTAAACCACCTAATCGAGCTCTTTTAGGTAGGGTATAGTGAAAAATAAAAACCAGTGTTGGGTAGCAAACAGTATCAATCTTCTGTGCAGGTTCGTTTCTCTGATAGCGGAAATTGGGTTTTTTTTTTTTTTTTTTTTGTAAACTATTGTGTACTTCCTTTTGTTTAAATTTAAAACAAAAAGAGAAGTATTTTTTTTATTTAGGCACCTTATATATATACGTATGTCTTCTTTGTATTGATTTAGTTTTTTTTATCATTGTTTTTTTTTTATAATATCATATTTGGCGGTTTTAATATAATATCCTACCAGTATCAGAATTAGGTTTCTTCGACCATTCGCATAATTTAAATAAGACCCAATTAGCTCAATAGAGAGCGATTATTTTTTTTTTTTAATTCGAATAAGTACCCTGTAGGACCTAATATTCATAAAACACATTTATTGTTAGATTTAAGATTAGTTATAAAATTTGATTTAATAAATATGTAACTCTTGTTCTAAGTGTCCAATATGTATATGTGTTAGTTTTATTTCTTTAAGGGTTAGGTTAGATGTGAGGTGAGTATTGTGGTTAAAGTGAGTGGTGGTAATTGGGGACACTATAAAGATTTTTTTTGTTTTGGAGATCGGTGTCCTAGGTTGGGTGGGCATGAGAAGGACATTGTCATCTGGTTCTTCGTCTCGGATGTTTCCTGTTTTTTTTATAGTTTTTATTTCGCTCTAGAATCTTGTTTTTTTTTTTTTGTGCTTGTCTCTGTTGAAGCGCTTGAGCTAGCTGGCTACACAATCATAGTGCCTTTTTGGGACACGTAACAATATATATATATATATATATATATATATATATATATAAATTATTGCAACGTTTCCATCAAAGTAGACATGTTATTTCACAATTTTTTATGCTTTTACGAATAATATTAAATCTGATATAAAACAATATTACGCGATTATTTTATTGAAAAATATTAATAAAATTCCTTATAGAAGCCTGCAAAATAAATAATAACAAAATTACTCTGCGTTTTGTTTTATTTATATTTCTTTGTGTATTTGCTTTTGTTCAAAAATAATAAGAACACAAGTGACGGAAAAAAGTTGAGAATACTCTTTTTATGAATGTCTCAAGTGTTAATATCATTTTGCGAAAGCTTAGTGTAAATGGCAGAAATGCCTATATATCTGCGATTGCTGAAGAAAATTCTATAAGCAAAAAAATAGAGGAATTGATGGCAGCTTATATTTAACCACCAATCCAGGCAATCGCGCTAGTTATTGCTCTCCCACTTTGTTGACAATTGGCGATTGTCTAACAAAAGAAAATAAATCAGCTGTTAAAAACAGGATTTAATTGCACCTGAACACATGCTGTACAATTCCCCATCTAAAGTAACAGCAGTCACAGTTAGTACTGATTTAATTAATCGTGTAATTGGAGCGATACCTAAGATAGACCAACCTAGAAATACTGCAACTAAAACCTAAATTAAAGTTATTATCGTTTTTCAATTTTGCAAAATAATTATACCAAACCAGTAAGTAAAATTTCATTTTTTTTTTTTTTTTTTTTTTTTTGATACAACAGAATTCGAATAATTTGATTCAGAATCCGATCACATAGATAGGCGATAACTCATTTTACGTAATTCCCTTTAAGCGAGGTACAATTAATGGAACAAAAAGCCAAGTAAATAATGAACAGGATTTTCGTAAGTTAGTTACAGGTCTCGAAACTCGCAGGAAAAATTTTTGTACTTATCAATTCAAATGTACTATAGGTCTCCAGATTGTTATAAAGCGTAATGACTCCACTGTTGATTCAATTGAAGTTAAACAAAGTTTGGAGGGCAAAATCTTTAAAATTAAAAACCATTCGACCATTCTTCCCAGTAGAACGTGATCTTGGTGATATGAGACTGAAAAAAGTCGAAACTCACCTCATGTACAACCTAAAGTACTTATTGCATCGCAAAATCACTGTAGAAGAACCTCACAAACGCTCCGGACCCGTCCAATGTATGACAAATCTAAAACTGACTCTAGATTGAAAAAAATGTAGCAATTACGGAGGAAACCACACTGCAAATTACAGAAGTTGTCCAGTTTACACAATTATTAAAAAGTCTCAAACCCAAAAATCAAGTATTTCACCCGTCTAACCAATAAATTTTCGCGAGGAAAATTTCCCCCGGATAATAGAATCATCAGACAATAAAATCTCATATACAATCAAACTTTACTGAAAAATTCGCTACCCAGGAGTAAATCTAACCTTAATTTTAACCTTGAATTCATGTTTCTAGCTTAATTATTACAAAAAAGTTTCATTAGAAGAACAAAAAAGTACCACAAAGTTCCCCCTTGTGAATTCTTACCCACATAGGACCCTGTACATATATTTAATTTAATGTTTCTATATATATATTCAAAAAGTAGAAGATCGAAAAAAATATCAAAAAGTTTCCCTTATGATTTCTTACCCAAATAGGACCATCTATATTTAATTTAATGTTGCTCTATTCAATATTATAAAAAATCAAAAAGTACCGCAAAGTCCCTTCCTTTATATTCTCATTCACTTAGGACCAAATATATTAAATTTCATGTTTTTATGTTCAATATTATAGAAAATTTAAAAAGTACTAAAAGTCCCCTTTTGTGAATTCTGACTCACTTAGGACTACATATACTTAAATTCATTTTTCTAGTTTTAATATAATAAAAAATGCATTATTGAGTTTGAATAAAACGTAATTTCCCGCTTTTACCCGTTTTTTTTTTTTTTTGGTATTTTTTTCCATATTGATATAACAAAAATTATATTCCAATGGATTTGTAAATTGTAGTGGATCCCGACTCAAATGCGCATATGAATATGTCAATAAATATAAAAAAATGTTTTATGGAAAAAGTAAAAAAATAGGTACAATTTTAACCCCTTAAACGTTCGAATTTCAAAAAAGTTACGAATACGATATAAATTTTATTTTTATGTTTATTGGATATATATGGTGCCAAAAAATACCAAAATATAGTTTTTACCCGTTTTCTCCCTAAAAGGTGTAACGAACGTTAAACTGGGACTCTATTTATCCAAAGAGGGTACTATCTATAACACCAGCCTTGCTAAACGGAAAATGGGGAGATTCATTTCTTTATCTAAATAGAGTTAGTTCATTACAATAAGATTTAAACTTAGGTAGTATTATGAAAAGATCTGAAACGACTATTAACTATAAACTAAAAGATAGATATCAAAATAATAAAGGAAAAGAAAACTATGATGCAAATATATATGTGAAAAGGTTTCAGATGTTGACTACCTTTTCTGCTCTTAACCCGCCCATGACCTATGTTATTCTTTAAAATTTCTGAATAACCCATTACAAATCTATCTAACTGATTCACAAGTTTCGCGAAAAGTAAAAAGTAATTATTCAAAGGTCCATATTACAACTAAAAATATAATTTATTTAAACAAAGAAAGCTTAGTTATTAAACAACAAGTAAATAATTTAGACATAGCTTAAACTATTAAAATTATTTAATTTAAATTATTTAAATTATTTAACTAAAGTTTAATAATTTAAATTAATAAATATAGTAAAAGTTTTAAGTAAAATTAGTGTAAGTTAATATAGGTTAAAGAGTAAAGTTTAAATGCAACTGTTTAAATGAAATAAAAGTATAAATTCTACAAGAAATTAATAATAAGTTATTTATACTCTAATATATTGGTGAATTAAGTAAAAGAAAATATCATTTTTGTTTCATTTAACATTTTCTTATATTTTTTAACTGTATTAACCCGAAATTATATATATATATATATATATATATATATATATATATATATATATATATTATTTTAGAAGACTGATGTTTCAAATTTATTTAGAAAGTAAACACACCACATATTTTTTTCCTTTCAGGTTTATACTTAAACCTGAAAAGGTTTAGATTTAAGTAAGGTAAGTATTTAAATTGATTGTAATGGGTGATTCAAGTAGAGATGCTTTTTTCAATAGCCTTTTTTTGACAGATCACGTGTGAGTCGTGTCATGCTGTCATGTTATTTTTGTTCAGTATCGCTTGGCATTTCATAATGGAAAAACTTACGCCTGAACAACGTTTACATCGCTTTGCTCTATGAGCTCTTGAAAAGTTCCAAGAAGATCCGACGTTTTCGAGGCAAATTTTGTTCAGCGATGAGGCCCATTTCTGACTCAATGGGTATGTAAACAAACAAAATTGCCGCATTTGGGACGAAGAGCACCCTGAAGAGATTCAAGAACTGCCATTTCATCCAGAAAAAACAACGGTTTGGTGTGGTTTGTGGACCAGTGGAATCATCGGTCCATATTCCTTTAAAAATGATGCCGGTGCGAACGTAACCGTCAATGGCGACCGTTATCGTACCATGATAACCGACTATTTGATGCCTAAAATTGAAGCTCGTGATCTCGGCTACATTTGGTTTCAGCAAGACGACGCCACCTCCCACACATCGCATCAATCAATGGATTTATTGAGAGAACACTTCGGTGAGCACATAATTTCACGTTTTGGCCCGGTCGATTGGCCACCAAGATCGTGTGATATCACACCGTTAGACTTTTTCCTGTGGGGATAGGTAAAGTCTAAAGTTTATGCGGACAAACCTGCTTCGATTCAGGCCTTGAAGGAAAACATCACGCGTGTCATTCGCCAGTTACCAGTCGAAATGCTCGAACGAGTCATCGAAAATTGGACGCAACGGATGGACCATCTGCGACGTAGCAACGGCCAACATTTGATAGACATAATCTTCAAAAAATAAATGCCAAAGAATTTTTATTTGTATTTCGTTTTAGGTGTGTGTGTGTGAATTATGTGTTTTTAAGTGTGTGCATTTGTATATAAAAAATTAAATTTTTACATTATTTTTAATTGAGTTTGGTGACTAATAAAAGATCAATATGTAGGTAAGTATAATCAACCAAAAAAATAAATTGTTAGGTTTAAGTTACGTTACGATGTTCGAAATTAAGCTACAAAATGTTAACTGTGTTTACGATATGTTTAGGTTACGTTACGTTTAAGTTTGGAAAATGTTACGTTTAAGTAGAGTTAAGTTAAATACATTTACGTTATCAGGTTAAGTTATAAAATTTTTTTTTATGTTTCCAGGTAACTTGCAAATTCTAATTTATTTTTGAAAGGTCGTTTTGTCTTGTAAATTTCGGTATATGATCACTCTGAAAAGATCTCAAATTCTGTATCTTTTCTTTTCAAAATATTAATAAAATTGCGCGTAGGATCTTTTCTCTTGGATCCCTTGTAGTGTAACCATGTTATCAGCGAACACTCACCAACTTCAACCAACAAACAACACTTATTAAAGTGTGTCATGTTACAAATGTTGAAGTGGGTTACAAGACTATTGATCGCTTGCATTATTGTAAGACACATATAATTTAAATGCCTTCTTGAAATGTAATTTATATCTATAATTTTAATTTCTTTTTATGTAAATATGTATTAGTAAAATAATAACAGCAAATATTGAGTGATTTAGAAATCACTCAATACTAGATGACTAGAATAATTCTCATAAATAGTATATAAGACAAAACATTTTGAACATAAAATTAGACTTTAATCAACAACATAAACTGGCTCATCAGCCTTGTTTTATTTCATTGTCTCACAATCTTTTGGCACCTCTTTTGAGCGCCTACAATTTAGCTGGTCTCCCTCACAGCTGCATAAACAAAACAAGAGACTATAGGGAAACTAGTTAGACACCTTACATACAAACACTACACTGCCTATAACACCTCACTTAATAACACTACATCCTAAAAGTAAACACAAAAATTGTAATTATTTTGAAGACATTAAACAAATTTATAATCTAAATACCTTCTTTTCCCCGAAATTTCCTATTAATATTGTTTCCGAATCTTTCTTTAAAATTATTTCCGAAATTCCACGGTTTTTCTTATTTCTTAAAAAATATTTTGTTTAAAATTTAATTTAAATTTTCGTATCCTTCTTATATGTTCGAAAAATTTTCAATAAATGAAATTTCCCAAAAATTTTCTAAACTAAATTTCATTGCTATTATATATATGTATATATATATATATATATGTATATATATATATATATATATATATATGTATATATATATATATATATATATATATATATATATATATATATGTATATATATATATATATATATATATATATATGTATATATTATAATTACAGGGAGACAAAACATGTCCTCACCAAAGGCCGATTTTCAAAAAAGTACCAAACACCTGTCCACTTATTTTTTAAATGAGATACAGTACCTATTAAATTTTGCTTGTATCTATATTAGTAGATATAAGGAGAAATAAGGTTACTGATTTTACCCCTTTTTACCTCCCATTAAGACGGGATTTCCAAAAATCTTCTTATACTTATATATATATAAAGATATATAAGCTACTACAATTTGCCTTGAAGATTTTCATCGAAACTTAGTGATTTCATCGATATACTCACCCCCTAGATTTTTAATTTCAGAAAATCAATACGAAACTTTTTATAAATCACTATTACCCTGTTTTCTGGCAGCTGACGATTGCAATGCTAAGCATATATTTTGGAGATCACGGCTGACTAGCCCAAAGGATCGTGTTCTGTTTGATAAATAAAAATAAAATAAATAAATACATAAAAAAAATAAAAAAATGTTCAGTGTTTACCCCAAATTTATCAGATGACTTAATAGAGTTGCTACCTGTTGTACCCCATTTTAGAGCAGTTCAATCCCTTTGTTTTCCCTTTTGTTTCAATCGAGAGATCGGGAAGGCCATTGATGATTTAAATTCCAAAAAGCCCCTAGTATTATTAAAGTCATGAACAAGATGCTTTTGGAGACTGGTAGCGTTAAAAATAATACTTTTTTATTTTTTACGCAATATTATGCTTTAAATACTATCGACCAGAATGGAAAGTTTCATTGATTATTACGAATCCTATCAAAAAAAGATTACACTAAAGAAGGAAACGTCCTAAGTTTACCTTAGCCACTACCCCAGGGAAGTAAACTGGATCCTCTTTTGTATTTAATATTTACCTCTGATATGCCAACATATAGTCGAATCCATATATCAAAATTTCCAGATGACACAGCTATTCTAGGCGTTTATGAAAATCCCCAAGAAGCATCTATACTCCCGCAAGACCATGTATCTAATCTAAAAATATGGTTAATGCAATAGAAAGTAAAAGTAAACAAACAGAAATGTATACACATAACATTCACATTACGGAGAGAATCATGCTCAACAATGCGAATAAATAATCAAGTTATATCCCAACAAATGGACGTTAAATATTTTGGTATGCATCTAGAACGACGCCTTACATGGAAAACTCACATTGATGCAAAGTTAACCCAAATGAAGTTGAAAGTACTTGAGATTATCTAGCTCATTGGAAGAAATTCTAAGCTAATTTTAGACTGTAAACTATTGCTTTACAACTCAATTCTAAATGGTGCTATGGTATTTTGGTATTTGAAAAAATACAAAGGCGCCAAAATAAAGTTTTAAGAACAATTACATCTGCCCCCTGGTATGTAAAAAACTCGAATATCCATAACGATCTCGGCGTACCTCTGATAACAAACGAAATAAAAAACATGCATTAACATACCTGAAAAAGCTTGAAACAGACCCAACTCCACTCGCTCGTAATATATTAAGAAGTAGTGGCCACATATACGCTTAAAAAGAAGAAATACGTCAGACCTGAGCCGTATATAAAATCCATGAGAAAAGATATTTATCGTCTGATACTGGTTGGACCAGATAAAATATAATTTTTAGATTTAAGATTTGAATACTATTTTTAAGAAGATGCAATAAATAAATACAAATATTAATAATAATTATTATTTTTTAAGAGGTGGAAACCTTAACTAATTAATTAATTGGCGCACAGTTTCCTTCGCATAGATTCTTCTTTGCAAAAAACAAAAAAAAAAACTAAAAGAAAATGACAATAAAATGGTATCGACGTTTGTCTTGATAAAAATTTGTCTAATATAGACTCTAATTAAAAAAAAATAAGCTGTCGTCGAAATTTTTCTTAAATTCATGTTTGATAAATTCTTATTTCTAAATACTTACGTATTTGTAATGATTCAAATATAAATTAAAAATTTGTGAAATTTTGCTTTAAATTTAAGTTTTATAGAATTAAGCAGCTAAATGAACCTGCAAAAAAACCCCACAACCGAAAATCGTGCAAATTAATCTGCAGCATTCAAAATGTGCTACAGATAATGTGATGATTCTTTTAGCGGAAAAGGACCTCGATATTGCTATAGTCCAGGAACCCTGGGTTTCAAACTTCCAAGTCAAAGTTTTCCCGACTTTAACATATAAAACACTGTATTATTGCTAAGAAACACATAAATATATTTCTCTGCTCACAGTATAGCTCAGCAGACCTGACATTCGCAAGAGTCGAATTAGTGCGAAACAAGAGTTTCCTGATCGCCTCCAGCTATATGGCACACGACAATCCAGCCCCGCCAGATGAAGTGAAGGCGTTTCTAGCCTCTATAGAACCTCAAGATGACATTATCCTTGGCTGTGATGCAAACTCAAGGCTTACAATATGGGGTAGCACTGAAATCAAAGACAGAGGTGAGTGTCTACTTGATTTCACTAATACTAACCACCTGACCATATTCAACTCTGATAACGATCCCACATTCGGTTTTCCGAGCTTGGTGAACCGTACTGGGTGGGAAGAGGTTCTAGATATTGCACTTACAAAAGACAGATCTAACTTATCAGTTGATAGGTGGAGAGTATTCAAAGAGAAATCCTTTTCGGATCATTGCTGGATACTCTTCGATATTGGACTTGTCTGCAATGAAACAACGTCGACCTTCAGAAACGCAAGACGAACAAACTGGACTAAGTTCAATGGGATTCTCAGGCACAAACTAAAAAGAATACCTCCAGTCGAAGCAACGACTGAGGGTATTGATCAAATTGAGAGCACATTAAGTAAGGAAATTGTTGAAGCTTATAACATATCCTGTCCAATGACGAAGGCTAAAAAGAGTTTCCCTCCCTGGTGGAACAAGAAACTCTGGATGCTACGCAAGAAGGCACGCAATGCTTTCAATATTAACTACAGGACAAAATCATGGCAGTTTTATCACGATAAGAGCAGAGAATATAAGAAAGCAAAAAAGATGGCGAAAAGAGATTCATGGGAAGGTTTCTGCGAATCTATCAACAATGTCAAGGAATCTGCAAGACTCAGTAAGGTTTTGGCGAATGGACATAATAGTCCATCATATATTAAAAGGATGGATGGCTCATGGCAGAATCTTTAGACATTTTACTAAATACTCATTTTCCTGGATACAGATGATCAGGAGATTGGGCATATTAAATCCTCGCAAGGAATCGAGGAAGACATGATATCCGTGAAGAAATTTTCATGGGCAATGGATAGTTTCTCTACGTACAAATCTGCAGGGCCTGATGATGTTATACCGCGGATGCTACAAAATGTAGAGGTATACATCATACCCTGGCTACATAGAATCTTTAAACTCTGCCTAACCCTCAACTATGTTCCCTGGAATTGGAGGAAGGTAGTTTTCATTCCAAAAATCGGAAAAATAAGTCATGAGAATGCAAACGACTTCCGTCCGATTAGTCTCTCATCTTTTTAGCTTAAAACCCTGGAGAGACTCATTGATTTACATATAAGGCAGTGACTAGAGAGTACAACTCGACTCTCAGGAAGTCAATACGCCTATATTAAAGGTCGCTCCACGGAGACGGCTCTTCATGAGGTCGTAAGGATCATCGAGCGATCCATTGAATTTAAACAATACACAATAGCAGTCTTTCTGGACATAGAAGGCGCATTTAACAATGTCACGACTACGGCGATACAGAGAGCTCTGCAAGAACTAGGAGTTGAGAATTACATCATCAACTGGCTAGTCTCAATGCTAGAGACAAGAATCGTCATTGCGAATTTAGGCAACAGTGTTAAGACCAAACAAATTATGCGTAGAACACCACAAGGAGGTGTGATTTCTCCGCTGTTGTGGCTCATTGTCATTAATACCATCCTGTGCAAATTGGACAACAAGGGAGTGAAAGTCGTGGCTTTTGCGAACGATGTGGTGATACTAGTATCGGGACTGTTTCTGAACGTGATAAGCGATATCATGTGGACTAGGAGTGAATCCGGGCAAGGCAGAGCTGGTATTTTTCACCACAAAGACCAAGATTCCAAGCTTCAGACTACCACAGTTAGAAAACTGTGAACTCGCCTTGTCGGACAATGCAAAGTACTTGGGCATAATTTTGGACTCTAACATTACTATAGTCTGGGTTCCTGTGCATAGGGATTACTATGGTAATAAACAGGCAGACGAATTAGCCCAGGCAGGCTCTGCTATGAATGCCTCCTTACCGGTTTCTGTCGCAATCCCGTTAGGATCAGTCAAAAGCAGAATCCAAAAACACTATCTAGAGAAGGCGAAAAATAGATGGCGAAATCTAGACAAATGTAGAGTCGCGAAGGTAACGTGGCCTACCTACAACGAAAAACGCTCTATGCAACTCATTGCCTACAAACGCAAAGACATCTCGAGAGACTAATAGCATTGTTTACAGGGCACTGAACGATCGGAAAACTTGCAAACAGACTTGGTCTCCCTTACAATGAATGCTGTCGTAGTTGTGACAATCGAGGGAAGGAGGAGGCAGTATATCATCTTCTACGTGAATGCCCAGCCTTGAACGCAATCAGACATAAATTTCTGGGAAGTTACCAATTAGACAACCTCTGTGAGATATCTGACACTAGACTCAGTGACATTATTAAATATCTCAATGCTACAGGCTGGATCTAATTAATTTATGTTCTCATTTTTCTTCCCTACACTTCTATCTCACTACGCACTCAATCCAACTCATTCACCTGGCGAGTAATGTGGTCCTATCAAAACGAATTCTAACGAATCTAATTGATTGCCAGTAAGGTTACGGGCTACCACGTAAACCAACCAACCAACCAAGCAGAGAAATTCGTCCAGCATTATATTACAAATAATAGAATAGTGGCTAATAAAGATTTACAAATTGATTCCGAAAGCGCAACTAAACATTTAAAGTAGCTACCAGTGTTGCCAAAGCAAAACATTTCTTGTAACCAAAATATTGACAAAAGTAACCAAATTAGAAACAAAATAACCATAATAACATTAAAAATGTTGAAGTTATTTATGTAGAAGTTGATATATATCTATTTTTTTATATTCTGGTTTAAAATATTTTTTTACTTTCTTTGTTTTAAATGTGTCGAAAATGTTCAAAAGAGAAAAATATTTCAAATTTATTTGTTTAAAACAAAGCAAAAAAATAAATAAAAAAGTTCTTATTTTAACATTATCTCGTAATTGAAAGTAAATACTTAGTACTGAAAAAGAGCTGTAGTTTATTATTATTTTTTTAACCCATGATACCATGGTTGTAAAATGTTCTGTTTTGATAATTCATGTTCTCTTAAAACAATGTTTATAAAATTTTTTAATAAAAATATTGGTTTAGCTTTGTTACAAATTAGAAATTGTTAACCTTTTTTTTCCTGCTAAAAATACATTTCACTCATTTACTTCAAGAAGTTCATAAATCAAACAAAAAAACTAGTTTTGTAGAAATCGCATTCAAGGTTTTCAAATGCCATTTACCTTAATAAAAAAAATCGGCGACAATAACAGATATGGACATGTACATTTAAATGTTATTTGCTTTATGAATTGTTCATACATGCAGACTTGTGTGGTACACTATGTGTTTATATGTGGGGTACACTATAATATTTTTACAGAAGATGTAGCATATAACCAAAAGATGCTTATTTTCATTTAAATGTTAAGTTCTTGCACGCTTAAGATTTTCTGGCTCGTCGGCCATCGGATTGCATGCAAAAATGATAAAAAAAAAACTATACAAAAACTAACAGAGCTAGAATATAAAACTTATGAACGACTGAAAACTATTGGAAACTATTGGGGTTTATTGCATCTAAAATTTCTTTGTTGCAATAGCTGGAAATTTGCAACATAATGCCCATCCCTACCTTGATCATCTAAATACTTATAAACCAAACAAAATTTCTCTAAATGATCCCTAAAGGCAATAAAACGCTACGTAGCTCCAGACTTGTCCGCAAGAATCAAAAACAAGAAGATTCAGCAATTCATGGTTTTATATTTATTCAATAATTTTAACATTATTGTTTAAACCAAAAGGAATTTTCATAGATATGATAATAATTCATATAATAGCAGTAGGGAAATGGGAAGGCAATAGTTGTTTTTGTTTTTAATGAGGAGTAAGAGCAATTTTGAAGAGCAAATTGTTTGTATGAAATTGAAAACCAATGAATTTGTTTTTGTAATTTTTTCTTGTGAGTGCATTAATAGGAGAATTTTTCCTCCTATTAATGCATTTTATGAAATTGAAACCAATGTATGTATGTATATATGTATGTATGTATTATTGTAATTATGTTAAAAGTACATACAAACAATTTAACAGGGGAGACAATTTTTATTTATTTATTTTTTTTTTGCACTTTTAATTGTGATGAAATTAAAAACTGATGACTTGTATAAATAGCGTTTGAGTATTTTTGGTTTATTCATCTACATATTTTTATATGGTTATTTTTGTTTTTGTAAAGTGGAAACTTGAGAATTGTTTTGTTTATATGGAAAAAAAGTAACTTTGTGTAAGGTTCTTTGACATTAATGAAGATATATTTTATGTTGTTGAGTATGGTCATGATTAATATTAAATATTCTAATTACAAATTAAGGGGAGTATTTTTTATTCACATTAAACATTTTTCATATCTAGAATATGTTTAAAATTAGTTTAAGGCTCAATATTTATGTATTTATAATGTTTTCTCAATTTGAAATGATTAATTTTGAATATTCTAATAACAAACTATGGGAGTATATTTTATTTACATAACTAGTTTATAACTCAATATTTCTATATGAAAGCTAAATTAATATTTTCTCTTTTTGAAATTCCCTTACATCAGCCATTCAAAATTTTAAAATTTGAGTGGAAAGAAACACAATATGGATCAAAAGTTATCACATATTTAAATAACAATAAATGGTTTTATCTTCCGCAACGATTCGTGAAATTTTCAAACAAGGAAAATCCCTATTTAACGCAATTGAATGATAAAAACTGGACTATTATTTACAAAGGTCGTCAATCTTCAAATTGGCTCGCAATATTTGAACTTAGTTATAGCTAAAATTTTATAAATAAAACAGTTTTTTTTATTTTTTTATTTTTATTTTTATTTATTTAATAAAAAAATATTAAACTTATATAGTGCTTATTATTATTTTATTTACATAATACTTAAAAATTATTATGTATCTAAATTTAGAAGAAGATCCTCGTCTTCGTCCATTATTTTTTTATACTCTTCTGGAACTGAGTATGCTCTGACATCCAGATTTAGTAGAAGATTCTCATCTTCCTCCATTAGTTCCTTATACTCCGGAACTAAATTCAATGTTGAGCCCCCTGAAGTATCTGCAGGGTCCAAATAGTTTGAAAAGTCTTTCGCTTTATCTTTATGAAAATTGTGATACTTCATGAAATGTCTTTTTTTATTCCACTTTGTGGAAAAGGTCTCATTAATACAAAATTCGCAAGTAAGCTTCTGTCTGCCCATGTTTGAAGTAATTTTTAATTAAAAATTATTTTATTAATACACCTATACATTAAGAATTATTCTTTCAATTTAATAATTGCTGGTGAATTAAAAGTATTTAACGAAGCAAAATACTTTTCCGTTAAAAAAATAAAAACATCTTGGTAGGAATATGCATACATAAGTGTGTATCTGTATGCGTAAGTGTATAAAAATATCAAACCTTTAAACAAATTTTTAAATATATGTTTTTTCATTAGTCTGTTGACTTAATTAAAAGTGATTACACGTAAATTTTAAACAATATGCCTTCTTATAAATTTAAATATTGCAAATCAATTTTTGTGGAAAAGGAAATGCTTGAAGGACATGAGATCCTTCATTGTTCGGAATGTTGGAAATGGTTTTCAAAGGAAAATCATCTAAAGGAGCATGAAAGGACTCTTGCCAGCACATCCCATGTCAATGGTAGAAGTGAGCCTTCAAAGAAAGAATTCTGACATACCTCTACAGAAACCAAAAAGAGGAAATTCTGCATCCTCAAGAGTTTTTAGAAGATGTAAACCATGATATTTTTGAAATTTTGGAGAACGCTATAAATAAAAACATAACATTGAAATACAATTTATAAGTGGAGTGCGAATATATTAAAATTATAGAAGATGAAATAATGCTAACCACCATAACGCGTAGAACAAAAATGTCACTTTTAACCATAAGTGATAGTATTGAAGAATCTTTGAAAGCACAATACACGTATATATGTAAAAAAATGTCAGAATTCCAGGAGAGGGATAGTGGATGGTCCCTAATACGAATGAAGCATTTGGAAATAAATATAAATAAAGCTTCATTCATTAGAGGTTCCAAAAAAAAGATGCCTGTTTCAACTATCAAAATGATGATGAATATTGTTTCAAGTGGTGTAACATTGCTTCATTCTTATATAATGAAGCAAATGGATTTGTGAATTGTAATGGAATTGGAAATATTCAAATAAATGAGGAGAAAATATGTGTGGAAAATGAAGTGCTAAATTTTTAAAAACTTCAATTTCCAATGAAATTAAAAGATATAAAGATATTTGAAAGCAAGAATGAACATGTTAGCATTAATGTATTTGGCTGCGAAGGTAATACTATAGTTTGACCGTATTACCTCACATCTGCGGTAAAGAATCACCACATAAATCTTCTTCTTCTTATGGACGAAGAATGGTGTCACTACGTTTATATTAAAGATATCGGAAGGTAATTTAAATAAAAATTAACTACATATTTTATAAATTAAATTATTATTATTCAAATATTTCAGATTAGTAAGATCAAGTTTAACTTCCCACCATGGACGAGTTTTCATTTGCAATGCATGTCTTCAGTACTCTCCAAATGAGAAGATAATGCAAAATCATTATCTTAACTGCAAAAAAGCCAGAGGGTGATAATAACATTTTATATTTTAAAAATTATCAGAAGCAGTTAGATGTACCGTTCGTTATATATGCTGATTTTGAGACGTATTTGGAAAAAATTGATAACGAGCAAGTAAATATACAAAAACATATAGATTGTGCTTTTAGTTATTATATTAAGTGTAGTTTTAATGATAATTTAGATAAGTTTAATATTTATTTTGGTAATGATGCTCCTACAATATTCATAGAAAATTTAATTAATGACGCAAAAGAAATTTACGGAAACTATTTAAATAAGGACGTACCAATGACAGCACTCTCCAATGATGAAACAATTTTGTATAACCTCTCAACAATTTGTCACATATGTAAGCAAATTTTAGGAGCGGACAAAGTACGGGATCATTGTCATTTAACTGGCAAATTTAGAGGAGCAGCCCATAGCTCATGTAATATTAATTATAAAATAGCCAAATTCATACCAGTATTCTTTCATAATTTTTCCTCCTATGATTGTCACTTATTTATGAAAGAACTTTCACAATTTGAGGGAGATATAAAGGTAATTCCTCTCAATAAAGAACTATATATATCGTTATCAAAGTTTATAACAGTTGAAGAAAATCAGGGATTTGAAATTCGGTTTTTAGACTCTTTTCGTTTTATGGCCTCCGGCTTACAATCTCTAGCCAAAAATTTAAATGACAGTGATTTTCAAATTCTAAATAAAATTTATAATCAAAAACAACTTGATTTACTCAGAAGAAAAGGAGTATTTCCTTATTCTTATATTGATTCGATGGAGCGCTTTAATGAAACTAATCTTCCTGCTAAAGAAAAATTTTTTAATATTTTAAATAATTCGCATTGTTCTGATGAAGCTTATGATCATGCTAAATCGGTTTGGACAACTTTTAAATGCAATAACTTGTTAGATTACACTAAATTATATTTAAAAACAGATGTTCTCCTCTTAACAGATATTTTTCAAAATTTTAGAAGTATCTGTAAAAGTATATACAAATTTGACCCGTGCCAATATTATACTGCTCCATTTTTATCGTGGGATGCGATGTTAAGAACAACTAACATAAGGTTAGAACTTTTAAGTGACGTCAATATGTATAATTTTATACAAGATGGTATTAGAGCAGGACTAGTACAATGTTCAAAGAGATATTCTAGAGCAAATAATAAATATTTAGAAGACTTTGTTAGTAAGCCTTCAGAATATTTAATGTATCTAGATGCTAACAATTTGTATGGTTGGGCCATGTCAGAATATCTCCCATATGGAGAGTGGATTTATGATGATGCGGCTTTAGAAGTTATTGATGTAACTACTATATCGGATACATCTGATATTGGATATTTTTTGGAGGTAGATTTAGAATATCCACACCATTTACATGAATTTCATAATGATGTACCTTTTTGCCCAGAAAATAAATTTGTTGGTAAATCTAAATGTATGAAGTTGATTACAGACCTAACAGCAAAAACAAAATATCAGATCCATTATAGAGTTCTTAGACAATGTTTAAAGAATGGACTGATATTAAAAAAAATACCCAGAGCATTAAAATTTCGACAATCTCCATGGTTAAAAACATATATAGATTTGAATACATACCACAGACCAAGAGCAACAAATGCTTTTGAAAAAGATTTTTTTAAATTATTAAGTAATTCTGTATATGGAAAAACTATGGAAAATGTTCACAAACGCAAAGATATAAAAATTGTTACAGATTGGGAAACAACAATACGTAATCATTTAGGAGCTAGAGCATTAATTTCAAAGCCTAATTTTTCGAGTATAACTCAATTTTCAGAAAACATGTTTGCAGTTCAGTTAAAGGTTATGCAAATAACTTATAACAAACCAATTTATTTAGGCTTTGCTGTGCTGGAACTCTCAAAATGGAAAATGTATGATTTTCATTATCAATACATGAAACCAAAATTTCAGTCTAATTTAACATTGAATTATATGGATACAGACTCATTCATATACACTATAAAAACAGATGATTTTCATAGTGATATTCGTGAAGATATTGCCTTAAAGTTTGATACATCAGAGTATCATCCCAATAACATATTTAAACTCCCAATATTAAATAAGAAAGTTCTAGGCATGATGAAAGAATAGCGGGAAAATTATGAAAGAATTTGTGGGACTTCGATCAAAAATGTATTCATTCAAAACGGTTGACATGGAGGAAGTAAAGAAATCTAAAGGAGTTAAAAAATCATGTATACAAAATTTATCAATAATAGACTACAAAAGGTCATTATTTGAAAGAAAAATAATTTCTGATACAATGCATAAATTTAGATCGAAGTTTCACCAGTTGTATACACAGAAATTACATAAAGTTGTTTTGAGTTATGCGGATGATAAAAGAATTATTGCTTCTGACCAAATAAATACTTATGCGCGAGGACACTTTAGACTTCAAAGTGACTTTGATAACTTTTTTACAGAGATAAATAACGATATTTTCTTGAATATTGATAGTGAGTATATAGAATTTTTAAAAGATTCATCAGATGATGAATATTTAATGAATGTAGATGTTTAAGTTGTATATTTAATAATTTAAACACTTTCATATTTTCTAATTTTATTTAAAGTGTACGTAAGTAGAACTTCAAATGTATATATTTCTATTGAATAGAGTTAGCTCCTTAAGATATTATAATAATATATTTTTAATGAAAATGACACTGATATTTATGTTATCACAATGAAACAATAATAAATATATGTCTTTTATTATATAATAAATGTGTTTTATTTTTAAATATTTTTCATTGTATATTTTCTATTTCTTAATATAACTTTTTACGATTTGTAGTTAGTCGAGGAGAATATTGGTATGGTAAAGTTGATTGCTTCAAATTTTTGTGATTTTCATCCTTTGACAATATTCTTATTTTTGGTGTTCCATTATTTGAAAAATGTAATGTTTAAGTCGTTTAGCTGCTGAAGCGGCAGAAGTAGGATTAAGTTTTTGTACTGTTGTATCCATATCATAATTTTCATTAGTATAAATTTCCTCAGGTAAATTTATATTAAATTGTGTTCCTACACTACTTGACTCTGTTTGCATTTTTTGAGTTTCAATATGTTTCTTATATATTTTCCGAGTTTGTGTTTCATTATCACGTAGGTTACTCAATTTAGAACTTTTAGTTTGATGAGAAGATGATAGTTGGCTTCCAATTAAATATTTAGCTAATTCTTGTTTAATATAATAAATATAATAATGTTTAATATAATACCATTTATTAATATCTTTTAGTGTGTGTGAACTATATATTGGTATTAGTTTTCGATGTAGAAAATTGGAATCAGAACATTTAATTTTAAATTTATCGTAAGTTGATGGGTTAAGAACTATTAATTTGGATAAATTATTTGACATTTTCTAAAATTTTTCCAATAACTCCACTTAAAATGGATGAAATAATAATTGGTAGAAATCCTCCTTTTTGAATTAGATGTTTCCTCTTTTGTTTCATTGAGGTTTCTGGTGAACAAACTTTTCTAATTGTATTTTTATATGGTTTTATTTTGTCAAAAACTGCTTTATTGATTTTATGGTTCTCATTAATTATATTAAAAAATATTTCATTTATTGTTTTAATAACAACATCATCAACATGTTTCAATATTGCATTTCGTAATTTAGGATCTGCTTTCTTAAGAATGTAAAGAATATGTTTGTTCTCCTTCAACAGTTTTAGGTTCGAGGTCATTGTTTATATTTGCAAATATTAAATAGTGATTTTTATTGAAAATATCCGTTCTAAATCTTAATGCATTGCGTATTTGTTGAGTGAGATCAATTAATAAATAACCATGAGTCTGTTGCGTACAGTTATTATATACATCAACCAGAGCTTTTGAGTTTTCTGGGTATACTTGGCGAGCTAAATATTGAAATTGTAACTTATCCCTAGGATTTTTAAACATAACTATATATTTAGAGTTTAAAGAAATATCTCTGGAATAAGCACCTTTATGAAAAAGTTTTGTGTTACTAAAATCACAGCTAAATTTCTATGATGAGATCCCTTAGTAAAAAGTTCACACACTTTTTTTATTAGATGATTCAAGCATTAAATCATCCAATATTATTAAAGCCGATTCATTTTCTGCAGTAGCAAAATCATCTGGAATTTTTTTTTTTTCTGCAAAACACCAAATAACACGATCTATGTTTTTAGATATTAAATGTTGTTTTTTTATCAAATTCATAATAAATGTGGATTTCCCACAACCAGAGGGACCACAAATCATCATAGTGAATGGATATATAAACTGTTGAAACATGTTTACACTTTAGTACACGACATTTAAATGAAGTGAAGCATTAACATTCTATAAATATAAATATGAGTAAAAGAATTCTTGTTGATGAACTACATCTTCAAGCGAGAAAGAGCTTTCAGCGCCGACGATTTATTCAAAAGGGTATTTTAGATACATGGCAGATTGACTTAGTGGAAATGATACGGTATCAAAATTTAATAGAGGTTTTAAATATATGCTTACTGTAGTTGATGTATTTTCAAAGTATGCATACGCATTACCACTAAAAACTAAAACAGGAATAGAAATTTCGAAAGCATTAAAACATATTATAAAATTAAACAAAGAAAAATCTCCCAAAAATATCCATTCTGATCAAGGGAAAGAATTTTATAATATCTATTTTAAAACTCTTATGAAAGAATATGAAATTAACCATTACCACACTTTTTCCAGTATGAAGGCATCAATAGTGAACGTTTTAATAGAACTTTAAAAAATAAAATGTGGAAACCATTTAGTATGCAGGGAAATTATAAATAAATTGTTGAAAAAATATATTTCTTCATATCATCGTTCTATAAAAACAACACCCAATTCAGTTAATAAGAAAAATGAACAGAAGCTTTATACAATAAGATGTAGACAGTAGTTTTGAGGTTTTCAAAGGAGGAAAATATAAAATAAATGATTTTGTTCGCATTAGTAATATAAAAATCAATTTGAGAAATGATATACACCAAATTGGTGTATATCATTTCTTGGTTTCGGAAAAGAATATAATTCATGGATTCATCAGAACGATATTAGTAAATAATATATGTATAACAAACAACATACTATATTGATCATTCTTTTTAAAGATGGCTTCAAGTATACAAGAAGAAAATATTTGTTACTTTATTAAGTAATAATTCAATGGATATTTATAAAAATACTCCAAACACTTTTACAAATTTGCTAACACAATCTCTAAATTTGGATGATCACTGGGTAGTTGGATTATCAGATATTTCATTTTCATTACTGGAAAGAAATAATCAAAACATTGCCAAACGTAGAAAACGAAATACAATTTCAAATGTCGACACACAAGCAATAGTACATGGAAAAACAAAAATATTGAAGCATAGTGCAAGTAATGAATATGAAGACATTAAGTTAAAATTTCACGAACTTTTAGAAAGCTCTAATGATTTTATGATAACAAACCCCAATCTGAATAATAAAACAAAACTTTTGAATAAATTAAGTGGTACTCCAAAAAGTAATGTATCCACAGAAAAAAAAAGATTTAAGTGATAAAAAATCAGATCCTTTAAATAAGTTAAAGAATGATACCTCACAAACAAATTTAGCAACAGAAAAGAAAGTCAACGAATTTGATTCTTATACTAGTAGAGATGAATTAGAAAACGTTGAAAAGGATTCCATTTTAACATCAACAAACCACATTCTGCACAAATATTTAACCAAATTTTCAGATAATATGACAAATTATTTTACTAAATAAAGTCTTTTCACCAGATATAAATGAAATTGTATTTATTTACACTGATATAATTAAACCACTACATGTAGGTAATAAAAAAAACTAAATGTTTGAAAATATTTTCAATATCCACATTGAAAAATTATATTCATTTTAATAGAATTGAATATTTTCCTATTGAATCTTATAACATTAATAATATACTATAATGATTCGAAATGATGAAAGAGGAATAATAAGTTTGAATGAATTCATACCAGTTTATTGTACTCTACACTTTAAAAAATATATAAAATGTTTAGTAAAATTTTAAATCATTTTTGTAATAACCATGGATGTGATGTATACAAATTATTATAATAATCAGTCTGGAAATAATGTTCAAAATATTGGTTA
Organism: Protocalliphora azurea; assembly: GCA_932274085.1. Taxonomy (NCBI): domain Eukaryota; kingdom Metazoa; phylum Arthropoda; class Insecta; order Diptera; family Calliphoridae; genus Protocalliphora; species Protocalliphora azurea. Next base: position 31,902,397 of record OW026523.1, on the reverse strand, counting down.
AATATATCATACACCAAGGTTTGTGCAATATGGACGTGGTATTGGATCACTGTTTTCATTTTTGTTTTCACACCTAAAACCATTCTCGAGAACAGGATTAAATTATTTAAAAAATAAGTTATTAGAAATTGGAAAAGAAATTTTGGAGGAAATCGGAACAAAACCTGTGAAAGATATTCTATTTAACCAAGGGAGAAAAATTATGAATAATATCAAAGAAGCTACTATTGACAAAATAAAAACAATGCAGAAAGGTAAAGAGAAGCATATATAACTTAAACGCTTAAAACAAAAACCGCATAATAAATCCAAACGTTGTAGAGGAAAGAACTTTAACGATATTTTTGGAAATTTAAAATGTCGGGATTTATAGAATGTATGAAAAGTAAATTGGCTTTATTTAAATCTCCCCCAATTCAAACTAATGTAATTAAAACAGAAGAAATATGTTATAATCCAATTGCTTCATTGGACAACTCTAGTACAATTGAATTTGTATCATTGGAGAATGGTGAAACATATAGAGATCTTAATAGTATTTATCTTAGACTAGTGCTTGGATTCAAAGGAACTGGAGGCGTTCTTAATAATTTGTTGCATTCCATATTTAGGAATTGTACAGTTCATTTTAATAATAAAAGTGTATCTCAACCTGACAACAACTATCACTATAGAGCATATATGGAAACATTGCTCAATTATGGAAATGATGCTAGATCTACCCATCTTGAATCGTGTGGTTGGGCTACTGATGTGAATAAAATTAATTCATTAATCGATAAAGAAAATCCAGGTTTAGATAAAAGAAAAAAATTATTTAAGGATGGGAAAAAGGTGGAGCTTTTCGGAAAACTTCATGTAGATGTATTTAATCAACAAAAGTAGTTGCTTAATAATGTTGATCTTAAGGTTACATTAAATTTGGAGAAACTAGAATTTTATATTTTAGAAAGTGGGGATAAAAATGAATCTCATCTAAGAATACATGAAGCTAATTTATATATAAATCATCTTACTATCAATAGTAGTATATTAATGGCACATCATAATGTATTACAAAGCAAAAATACAATTTACCCATATAAGAGAGTAGAAATTAAGACCTTTACTATACATCCAGGAAACCATTCATTATCTCTAGATAATGTTATACTTGGACAATTACCAAATTTCTTAATTTTTGGAATGGTGTCGAACAAAGCTTATACTGGAGACAAAAAAGAAAATCCATACAACTTTCAACATTTTAATTTACAAAGATTTAATTTGGTTGTTAATGGAGTACAATTTCCAGCACAGCCAATAGAATTTAACTACAACAATGGAGGAATATTAAGCACTCGAATTATGTTTCCGCGTTTTGGTTTTTATTAAAAAAATTAATTTATTCTTTTTTTCTTTATCAATCTTTATTTACAACTTCTTGACCGAACGGGAGGAACAAGACTGACTTATTCTAAATACAAGTTTTTCTTATCAACTAAAATTATTGTTTTATTTGTTAATAATTCTACGGAATGTTAACATTGCATTTTCGTGTGGGAACGGAAATGCAGTTTTGACAATATTACGATTTCCGTTTAGCATAATTTTTTTCAAAATTACAATTTTTATTGATACTTATATTTATTGCATTCTTAATTATGATTGTATATATGTCTAATTGTATAATTTTTAAATCATTATTCTTTATTAGTTGACAGTTATTTTTTATTAGACAGTGATTGCTTAATTTAAAATTCTTTAAGTGTTTATTTTCTTCAAATTTGTATGTTTTATTTTCAAACTCAATTGTTTGCTCTATTACAGAATCTATCTCGTCATTGTGATCATTTGGTAGTGGAACAATATATTTAAGCTTAACAGTTATAAATGTTTTGGGTATTTTTATTCCAAAAATTAAACATGAATTATTAAAAAATGTAGTTCCTATCTGAATATATTTTAGCTTATTATAATCAATTGCATATTTTTCTATTTCACTAGAAGTCAATATACTAGGATGTGCAATACCATATTTTGTGGACATTACATTATCCTGTAGATGTTCTATTCAATTTTTTATTAGTTGTATATTTGATAGTTGTTCTAAATATATGTGTTTATCATTTTCGGTTTCAAAAAATGTATTGATAGAATTTAATTCTCTTTCTATTATTTGTCTGTAATTTTTGACGATCATTTTTAAATGGTTTATAGTTTCATTAAAATAATCATTAATTAGTATTTGTTGCTTATTATTTTCTTTAAATTCGTCAATACTAAAAATATGTTTCTGAATGTTCTGTCTGTCTTCATCGTCCATAGTCCCGAATAACCATTTCGATATACTCCCTATTCCGTTAAGTAGTCCTCTTCGTTGTCGATTTTGTTTTGGTATTAAGTAATTAATTTGTTTCTTGCATCTAACAATTCTAATTGAAGTAAATGTTTATTTTTTGTTTTCAGTAAACTGATATTTTCTTTCACCTGGTTTAAAATGTTTTCTATTTCGTGTTTACTATATGTAGTATTATGTCCGATTCCTTAACTATATCTATGTTTTTCATATAGATGTTTATAAATCCTGCTTGTTCCGTAAGTCGTTTGGTAGTCAGTTCTCCTTTAGTCGTCGGTGTCCACATTATTATCAGCATGAAGATGGCTATTATCTGTAATTTTTAAATGTCTTTTAATATTACTCGGGTATATCCCTTCTAATTTTGCTTTTTTGTATTTCGGTTGTTCTTTATGTAGTTTTTTATAAATCCTTCTCTTCTCTTGTTTCCCTGTACTCCTCTCTTTTTAAATTAAGTTTATCAATTTTCTTTTTCTTACATTCTTCTAAATTTTGCTTAATTTTATCTAAATTTATACGTCCTTTCTGTACTTCTTTTGGTGTGCATTTTATGCTAGAGTGGAACCTTTCATTGTAATTTATTATTGTTCGTTGAATTAATTGATGTATCGGTAAATCTCTGTTTGTTTGATATAAAATTCTAAATTTTTCTGCTATGGTGTTATGAAATCTTTCTATATCTGAGTTTCCCGTGTGACTATTTGGTTTTGTTAAGTGTAAATCTATCCCTTGCTCTATTAGAAATTCTTTTATTCTTAATGTTTTAAATTCGTTGTCTGCTATTATTTTATTTGGTTTTCCGAATTTTGTAATGTGTTCTTCTAATTTTTCTATTATGGTTAAGTGGTTTTTGTCGCTTAGTGAATAAGCAGTTCCAAACTTAGAAAACTTATCGATTGTTGTTAGAAAATGATGGCCTTTTATTACATATGTATCGATATGTATAATTTGGTTTTTATTTGACGGGGTCTCGGTAAACTGAAATTCATTTTTAATTGGATGCCTATCATATTTTACCTGTTGACAAAGGTCACATTGATTTATTATTATTACTTAGTTCCCTAATTTTGGAAAATATATCTTTTTTTTAATATTATTATAGGTTCAATTTGGTTATTGTTTGAATACATATCTATAAGTTTTTCCTGTACTATGTTATAACTATGATCTGAAAGTTCTGAATATATGCCTATCTTTCCTTTTATGATATAATTCCTAAATATATCACCCATTACATTAAAGTCACATTCTGCTATATAAATTATTCTTTTTCTATGTAATATTTTTGATTCCTCTGTTTTATTATTGGTCAATATTATCTGAGTTTTGTATTAGTTAACTATTTCTTCTTTTATGGGAAAGTGATCTAAAAGATTCTCATCGGCAGAGTGAATTGTTATCATTGATAAATTATCTTCTTCAATATTGTGTATTAAATTCAAATTGGATTCGGTATCCCTCAAATTATTTTCGTCCTTCTCATTTTCGAGTCTACTAAGAAAATCTGCTACTTTATTTTCTTTTCCTTTAATATACTCGATTTCAAAGTCGTATTCTCCTAATTTCAGCAGCCATCGCTGATGTCTTGGGGACATATCTTTTCCTCTATATTTTGAATGTAAAAATTTTATCGGTTGGTGACCTGTAAGGATTTTAAATTTTCTTGCATAGAGGTAAGGTCGTAGATACTGCACGCTCCACAATATGGCGAGAAATTATTTATCTGTAGCGGAATAGTTTCGTTCATGATTATTTAGTGTTCTTGATGCGAAACAAATAGGGTGTCCCTCTTGGGATAAAACTGCGCCTAGGGCATAGTTTGATGCGTCTGTTGTTACCGTGAATGGTTTTTCAAAATTTGGATATCTCAAAATGGGATGCGAAGTTATTAGTAATTTAAGTTTTTCAAAAGCCTCTATATAAGTCGGGTCTCGAACATTTATTTTAACTCCTTTCTTCAAATACTTTGTTATAGGTTGGGCGATTTTTGCGTAATCTTTCACGAATTTACGGTAATATCTCGTAAGTCCTAAAAAGCTTTTTATTTGTTTTTCTGTTTTTGGTAAAGTTAAGTCCTGAATCGTTTTAATTTTATTGGGATTTGGTTTGAGTCCTTCCTTTGTTAGTATATGGCCTAAAAATTCTGTTTCTCTTTTCATAAAATTGCACTTGTCAATCTGTATTTTTAAATTGGCTTGTTTCAAAACTCTGAAAATGTCCGTTATAGATTTTACATGTTCTTGTAGAGATGTACTAAATATCAGAATGTCATCTAGGTAAACTACACTTGTTTTGTTAATAAAGTCGCGTAGTATTTCATTCATAAGTCTTTGAAAAGTTGCCGGGGCATTTTTTAACCCAAATATCATCCTTATGAATTCATATAGTCCATGTGGTGTCACAAAAGCTGTTTTTTCCCTATCTTGTTCCCTTATTAAAATCTGATGGTATCCTTTCGCGAGGTCTAAGGTTGTGAAGTACTGAGCTCTTCCTAACTTGTCTAAAATTGAGTCTATATTTGGTAGTGGAAATTTGTCGTCAATAGTCAATTCGTTGAGTTTTCTGTAGTCAACTACGATCCTATATTTTTTTTCTCCTGAATTGTCGACTTTTTTCGGTACTACTATTAAAGGGCTTGAATATCTTGAACAACTTTTTCTTATTATTCTCTGTTCTTCCATTTCCTGTATTTGTCTCCTTACTTCCATATCGTATTGTGGAGGGTATCGGTATAATTTGGAATTTATCTGTTCATCTGTCACCGTTCTAATTTCGTGTTGAATTTCCATTGTGCTAGTTAACTGATCACCTTCTTTGAAAAATAATCCTTTGAAATTATTCAAAACTTTTACTATTGCGTCATATTCTTCTTTATTTAAGTGGTCTAATTGTATTCTGTTCCAATCAAAGTTAGCTGCTTCTAATGTACAAACGTTTACTTTTTTATATGGATTTATTATAAAACTAGTTTTTTTATTATTAAAAGATATTTGTCCTTCCACTAAATCCATTACTGTGTTGAAACAATTCATCAGATCAATCCCAATAATGAACTCATATTTTCTTCCTTTTAATTTAGTCATTTTCCATTTTATTTTCGCAGTTTTTTCTACATTAAATTCTAAGGGTGCGTCTGTCAATACTTCAAATCTAATTATATCCTTTCCATTTATCGTACTAAATTCTAGTGGTTCTTTTAATAGCTTTTTCTCAAATCCTTTTATATCTTGATCAATTAAACTTATATTTGCGCCTGTGTCTATTAGTGCATTATATTTCTTATTTTTAATTGTTATTGTTATGATGGGTAGATAGTCTGATGTCGTTCTAAAAAAAAAACTGATCCTGGCTTTGTTGGGATGGAGCTGTGTTACTGTGACACAGGGCTGGTTCCAAATGTCCTGCCAATTGATCATAGTTTATTTCTACACGATTACGTTCAAAACATCGGTTTCGTTCTTGCCTAGGTGCCGGCAAGCGATATTGGCTGCCTTTTATTCTAGGGTTTCCTAACTGGGCGGTTTTCGGAATACTATTATTTACCTGATTATTTTCATTATAATTCACTTTATTTATTTGCCTATTCATTTCGATGTTATCTATTTCCATAGGTTTAGTTTGGCTTTGCCTGGGTTGATTCCAACGGTTTTGGTTAAAATTTGGCCCAGGGTGTCCTGCCTGTGTGAACCTTTGAAAATTACCTGAATTTGGATATCTATTGAAATTGTTGATCCTTCCATTATTATTCTGCCTGTATTGCCCTGAATTATTCACATATCTACTATTATAATTATATTCCTTACTATTGTAATTATTATTGGGTCTAAAATTAAAATTGCCCTGTCCTTTGCTCTGATATTTCTGATTTTTATTATTACTGGAATAATTTCCGCGAAACTTTCTAAATTCCTGCCTAATACAGCCATCTTCATACCTACGTTTCATCATAATGTTTATTATTGTACCTAGATCTCTTTCTGGGTATATCTTATCTAATAATATTCCCTGTGTTATTTCTTTGGCAATATTAACCAATAAACTATCTACGTTAGACAAATCTATACACTGATCATCTTGATAATAGACACTTAACTCATCATTTTTATTGTTAAGTAATTTTCCTTACTGATTTATAAAGTCAAGAAAGAATGTTATATTTATTTTAAGAAAAAAAGAATAAGTTTATTTTAATGCACTTATACTTAACACTTTACAGCTCTAATGGTAAAAAGGGAAAAGAAATTATTAATATAATAAATTTGGTATGTACCTAAATTCGAATTTGATAATTGAGTGAAATAATTATCATAAACATAAGTTCGAAACAAATATACGTATGCATGTATGCACACACGTATCAATATACCGCTCTTGTAATGCAGTTACACCAATAACCAGATTAACAAAATGGTATGTATATGTTAATTACATATGTCAATTGCAGTATAGCAAATCTAGTGATAGGTGTAGCTGCACTATCACTCAATGAGAATTTAAATGCAAGAGCAGTAAGAAAATATGTAAGTATGTACATCAAATATCATGAATACGTCATGAACTTTTTTAATAACTGTGTAATTGTCTTGAAGTGCATTTATAAAAATACACTTCAAGACAATTCGAATAGGTACACACTAAATATGAGAATACATAGAAAATATTAAGTAGGCAAAATGTAAATTATTAAAGTTTATAATAGGTGTAATTCAATTAATAATATAAATAGAAATGAAATACAAAGTATATATATTTTTAAGAACATTTATATTTAAGATTTTGTAACTCTACAGCTAATTCACTTACGGTGTTAACTCGAAGTTCATTAATTTTCCTATAGATTTGGTGAGGTTCCAAGTTCGGCCGGAATCTCAGCTTCAAAGTCCTTTTTATTATCTGCCAGTTATCCGGTTGCTGTACGTTGATGACCACGGTAGAAAATGGCCTTCGTGGCTTCCTTCCTTAGTTCCTCGTTTCCTATGTTGGATAGCAGATATTCTACACTGCTAAAGAAGGAGTTTATTGTTATGTCTCCCGTACCAGTAAATATTGGTAGATATGCTACATTTTTATAAATTCTCTCGAGCTGATTAGGTTGTTGTGGTTGGAATTGCTGTTGTTGGAACTGTTGTTGTTGGAGCTGTTGTTGTTGCTGAAGTTCCATGTATGCTGACCTTAAGCGTTATAGTTGGGCATCTTTCCTGGCCAGTTCGTCGGCCAGACTTACAGCTGTAATTTGAGGCTGTTCCTCTGCCATCCTGTTTTGGTCGAATTCTTGTTGTCTTTTAGCTTTTGGATTGATTTTGAAAATTCTTGCAGTTTCTACTGCTTTCCGTGGTTCACTGTCACGTAAAAAAATGTTCACTGCACTTTGATGGTGTTGGCTTGAAATTTTTAACCAAGCTTTCACTGCTTTTTTGTGGTGATTCACTTTCACGTTAAAAAATGTTCACTGCACTTTTGAGGGTGTTGGCTTGAAGTTTTTTTTGTTTTTGTTTTTTTTTTCTTCTTGCGAACGCGGTTCGTATCACTGGATCCTTTTTTTCACTAGGATTCTACCGACTGCGCCAATTATGTTTCCGCGTTCTGGTTTTTATTAAAAAAATTAATTTATTCTTTTTTTCTTTATCAATCTTTATTTACAACTTCTTGACCGAACGGTAGGAACAAGACTGACTTATTCTAAATACAAGTTTTTCTTATCAACTAAAATTATTGTTTTATTTGTTAATAATTCTACGAAATGTTAATATTGCATTTTCGTATGGAAACGGAAATGCAGTTTTGACAATATTTATTGCAACTTACTTTATTAGTGAAAAATTAGTTAAATTGGGACGGTTGCAATTCTAAAGTATCTAAAATTTTTACATGACAAAAATAAAGTAGATTTAAAATTTCATGTGAAACAACTTGTAAGTAAATTCGATAACCATATGTAATATCTTCTAATGGGTTCTGAACCGGAAATCATGATAGCAATTAAAAAATATATCTTTGTAATTTATCAATATTTTTGTTATTCCAATTGTGTGGAATTTTCAAAATGTGAATATTTCAAAAAGAACTGAATGAGTTTATCGTTTTATAATTAATTATTTTATTTTAATAGTTTTTATCGCTCATTTAACTGAATTATCTTATAAATATGAAAAAATTTTTAATTATTTATTTTTGGTTATTTATTTTAATTATTTATTTTTGGATTTCAACGGGGCGGAAAAAGACCGGGGAAATAAAAACTCTGATAACAACTCAACTGAAAGTTAAATAATTACTTAGGTTTTCATATTGTCCTGTAGATAAAAAAATCCCTCGATAATTGTACAGGTGTAATCTTGTTGTTAAAAGAGCCGCAAAAAATTTTACAGATTTCTGAAGCCCTATTCCTTCCAGGTTTACAAACTGGTTGATTCATAAATCAAAAATATTTTTGATTCATGAATTTAAATCATAATTTCTTTAAACAAAACGGAAATGAGTTTAATATTACATTTTTCTTTATTTATTAGTAATTATGTTTGCAATAAATTCATCTATAGGGTCATTCCTAATGCAAGTGTTAGTGTATGGTTTTATATACTTAACTCTCGTGGTTATCAAACCCTATTTAAAGGTACCGGAATCCATCATTTTGATAAAGGTCATCAAATTACAAAGGAACTTTTTGATAGCGGATTTTTTTACTAGCTTTTGATTTAACACCAGTTCACAATAATAATTCTAATTGTGAAAATTTAATAAATCAAGGAACTATTCGAATAGAAGGACGTTTCAGGAAACTAATAAAAGAGGCAATTACCTGCTTAGTATATTGTGAATTTGACAGTATAATAGAAATTGATGTCTCGCACTATAATTCAAACGCTATGAACTCAATAAATATTATAAATACTTTAAATTCAAATAATTATACAAAATATAAATTTAAAGGAGTTTATGCGAGCAGTAAATTACCCAAGATATCAGTTACAAAACCATCATTTTACATAGCCAACACTGATCCATCTTATAAGCCTGGACAGCATTGGGTCGCTTTTTATTTCCCTGAAAATAAACCAGCAGAATTTTTTTGCTCTGCAGGTCAACCTCCAATAAAACCATTTATTTTATTTCTAAACCGAAATTCTAAAACATTTGTCTACAATAAAATGCGAATTCAAAGTGAATCATCAATGTTTTGTCGTGTTTATTGTTGCATTTTTATTTATTTAAGATGTAAAAATTTAACTTTTAATAAAATTTTAAATATTTTTAATTATTTTAATTTACCATTTTCATGTAAATATATGTTAGTTTTAAGTTTATTTAAATACTTTTATTTGTTTTTATAGAAAATAAAAATAAATAAATAAATAAGAAAAATATATATTATTTTGTTTTTATTCCAAGTTCTTTTTCCACATTTAGTAAAACTTCCAGTAGAATTTTATCACGACCATCATGCAATGCGAGGAATTGTGGAATGTCTATAGGCGGCAGTATTAAGATTTCTTGAATTTCAATTTGACCCTTGTTTGAAATATAATTTGATTCAATTTTAGTGTTGTTGGATGTATTCATTATTCTGAATATGTTGTTCTTGATAGATAGTCAATTATTTACTAAAATTATTTCTAAAATTCAAAATTCATAAGACCCTTAAAAAGTTCAAAATTGCAAGCAGTTATTGTAAAAAAAAAAAATAAAATTTAAATTGTATTATTTTTTATTTATTATTATTTTTTTAAATTAACATATTTGAAATTAAAAATATTTTCCTTATTTACTTATTTTAGACGTTTAGATAATAAATAATATCTTTTTATAAAATCCTCTATTTTGTTTATAAGTTGTCTATACTTTCTACAATTACAAGTATCAGGACTAACGTTTGCTTTATCATCCGACCATGAACAGTTTTTGAAGAGTAATCCATATTTAGATGATATAGATTCTTCATTATAATTCCCAGTTTTATTAATAAGTGCCAATTACTCTTCCAGTGTTTTTTGATGTTCAACAAAAATTAAACCATCAAAATTTTGAAGAAATTTTTGAATTTTTATATGTAACATCTTTATTATAAAGCTTTCTTTTTACAATTAGTTAGTTTTTAAAAACCATGATACTTATATACTAATTAACAAATTTTCTTTTTTAAGAATTTCTTGGAATTTTACTATTTTCCCAACTGAAATATGGTTGGGAATTTGGGATGAAAAACTCTCCCACTTCATCTTCTCCAGCGGAGTTTTCGCTGACTACCTCTTCCAATTCCAAAACATATAAACCATTATCTAACTTCCTCCTTAAAGTAAACTGTTCATTATTAACTCCATCTATTACTTTATCTTCCAAATTATTATATCGTTTGGGAAGATATAACATTCCCTCTTCAAGCTCTGCCATCACCACATTTCCATATTTATTCTTATGGCGGAACATACTTAATACCTTATATGGCTTTGATGGTAGTAAATCCTTTGCTGCTAGATATGGTCTTGTTTTTAATTTATTGAAAGTCGCAACAATATCAGCATTTGTAATCTTATTTGATTCCATTTTTGTTCCGCCTTTTAAAAAGTTTATTAACTGATTGAAATAATTTTGCTTCAGATTATATTTATATTTATATCTAATCTAATTTATCTCCAAAAAAGAGTAATTTGGGTATATCGCTTAATATTTAAAATTGAGAAAATATTATAAATACATAAATATTGAGCCTTAAACTTATTTTAAAAATATTCTAGATATGAAAAATATTTAATGTGAATAAAAAATACTCCCCTTAATTTGTTATTAGAATATTTAATATTAATCATGACCATACTCAACAACATAAAATATAAATTAATGTCAAAGAACCTTACACAAAGTTATTTTTTTCCATATAAACAAAACAATTCTCAAGTTTCCACTTTACAAAAACAAAAATAACCATATAAAAATATGTAGATGAATAAATCAATAATACTCAAACGCTATTTATACAAGTCATCAGTTTTTAATTTCATCACAATTAAAAGTGCAAAAAAAAAAATAAATAAAAATTGTCTCCCCTGTTAAATTGTTTGTATGTACTTTTAACATAATTACATAAATACATACATACATATATACATACATACATTGGTTTTCAATTTCATAAAATGCGAAACAATTTTTCCTCCTATTAATGCACTCACAAGAAAAAATTACAAAAACAAATTCATTGGTTTTCAATTTCATACAAACAATTTGCTCTTCAAAATTGCTCTTACTCCTCATTAAAAACAAAAACAACTATTGCCTTCCCATTTCCCTACTACTTATAATAATTCTAAATTTATAATAATTTTTATGCTATAAATTTAATTTATATTTCATTTTAGAACAAAAAAATTACAAAATACTTTTTCGTTAATATATTTTATTAATTTTTGTTTTTAATTTCTTTTATTCTGTTTTTCTCTATTCTTTTTTTTATAAAACTGTAATTTTTTTACATTATATTATATTATTATATATTATTATATTAGTACAAATTTATCACTATAATTTAAATATATATGTATGTCTTTATTATATTTAATTATTTTCCCCACTTTTTAATAATTTTTTATTTGATTTAACATATTTTTTTATATTTCACCAAGATCAATGTGTTTTAATGCTTAAAGTAGGAAAACAACCAAATATACATTTGTTACATTTGTCGCTCATAGATTCATCGATGAATGGCAATTCAGCAATGCCTATATAGTAGGTAGGAAGAAGACAATTATAAATTTGTTTGGTGATATGGTCGAAGTAATAAATTTTGTAATTCTTCTTTTACTTACAAATTAGCAACATGTTTCGAAAAAATGTTATCAACATACTGTAATTACTAGCAACATACTGAAATTAAAAGAAAATTATATTTATAAAAAAAAAAGAAAATTAAATTATGGCTTACGAATTTGACACAATTTGATACTGTATATTGTTATTATATGATTTAGGCAAAGCAGTTTTCTTATAAATAAAATAACATTTCGATGCTATGGTGTATTTCAACTTTTGCTGGAAATTTTAATATTTATCTGATGATGATGAGGTTATCAAAAGGTGTGTTGCTGGGACATCATTCGATAATGTAAGGAGTTTAATTTGCATTTGATGTAGTTTTATTCCTTTTAAGCTTAAAAATTTCATTGGACAAGAAGTTAAGTAATCATGTTAGGTTGCAAATCAGTTGAAAGAAATACTTAGTTTTAGTATTACAGCCAGGATAGAATTCTTAAGACGGTTATAGTGCGTGATCTATCACTAATTTAGCAATTTATATTTGGTGCCAAATCTGCAGAAAAAACAATTTTTTTGACATGATAAATGATTTAATATGAAAAAAAATCGTGTGAAGTTTACCCAGAATTTAGATGTAAAAAATATAAAGTTAATTGTTGCACTTTTAATTATATCCACTGCAGTTATTTAGATAATTAAATTTTATGTAATTTAATTTATCACTGAAGATTTTTATTAGAAAATGCAAACTATTTTCATGAAATTTTGTAATCACTTTAGACTTTTACTTTTTAAGTATATTCTTGACTTTTAGTTAAAATTACTCTTTTCTGAATTTTCTGGAAAATGTGAAACGTGATCGTGTAAACTGCTATTTATAATATTAGCAAAAGTATTGCTCTAATTGCTTAATCAAAATTGGCGCGATAGAGAGTTAACTAAAAAGTAACTAATAAATAATCATATGCTTTAAAAAGCTTGCTCTAGTGGGTGGTGAGTATCCGTGGGTTTACAGTAAAACATAGATAAATAATATTAACTATGTATTGTAAACCTAGAGACGGTTAATTAATGGTATTTATGGGTAATTGTTAAATTTGTACGCATTTTTCTTAACACTTGTAATCAAAATTAACAATAACATATTGATTAAAATAGAAAAATTGTGGATGAAATGAAAACGTTTTTTTTTTTTTAATATTTTTCGAAGATTTTACTCCAGCATTTTATACAGCCCCCCAAACAAGATCAAATTTAAGGGGTTTATTAAAAGAACTAAAATTTGATTCAGCTGGCAATAACATTAGCTTGATTTACGTAATTTCCTGTTAAGTCCTCTAGTTCGTAATTATAGTTACCAATTTTTTCCCCTATTGTGGCCTTTATAAATGCGTTATCAAGCTTAGCGTTATAGCCTTTCTCAAAACTGGTTTGTTTAAAATTTCTCCTATATATTTCTTGGCCTTCATTAAAATTTGTTATTCTAGCCCGTAAATTGTATTTCTTTACATTTCTCTGAAATTGTTTTTCCATTAGCGCTTTTGCTCTATTCCATATAATTTCCATTGAATCTTCTCTAGAAAAACTGACTGTCCTATATTTCAAAATACCTATTTTCCATAGTAAAGAATATGTGTGGCCATTAATTAATATGTTTTTTCCAAAAGTTATATAGTACGGCTCAACACCACAATGTACACTAGAGCATAAAGTACAAGTAATGCTTCTTAGTACTTCATCCCAGTTTCGTTGGTCTGGATTAACATATGCTCTTATAGCAGAAATAACTGAACGGTTCATGCGTTCCGAGGCGTTGGCCTGTGGGGAATGAACAGCTGTAAGTGTGTGAAAAATGTTATAGCGACTTGGCAATTGTTTAAAGGCCTTAGATTTAAATTAGACACCGTTGTCTGACACAATTGTCTCTGGGACTCCAAATATATTAAAAATATCTTCTTCTAAGTATTTACAAATGACATCAGCAGTTAGTTTTTTACAGGTTTCAAAAATGGGTATTTGGAAAAGTGGTCTAGAACCACGAAAATTCCTATATGACCACTTCTTGGCCTTGGGTATGTACCAAGAAAATCAACATATAATTTTTGTTGTTGTGTAATAGCGTTGTGTGTAGCGTTGTGTAATAGCTGGCTGACCCATTGGAGGACGAAACACAAAGTTTGGATGTTTTGTAGATTTACATATTTCACATTGATTTATATAATCCTTCCCACTATTTATTAATCTTGGCCAAAAGTAATATTTCCTAATACGCGCCACAGTTTTATTTATGCCAAAATGTGCCGCTAAAGGGTTATCATGTGACTTAGATAATATGTCATTAATAAGTTTCTTTCGGATGTATAATTTCCAACATAAATCGTCATGTAATTGCTCACCAGTTGCATGTTCAATCCTTTTATATACGTAATTAACTGGAACTCTCATGTCCGGAAACTTATTCTGATTTTCACATACGCTTCTAACTAGTTCTTTATACTCTTTCGTTTGAAAATGTTCTGAATCTAAGTCAATGAAAACCCCGCAATCCTCTGACAAACTGTTAACATTTAAATATGGTTCTTCTTCAGTAGCACTTTTAACTGGATCTACATGAGTAGTACGTGAAAGGACGTTTGGAACAACATTGAGGGTACCTTTTCTGTGTTGAATTTTGAATGAAAAAGCTTGAAGTTTAAGTGCCCACCTTGCCAATCTGGAACTCAAATGGTTCTGGGACATAAGCCTCTTTAGTGACGCGTCATCAATCACTACTGTGAACTCATGTCCTTCGATATACGGCCAAAAGTTTTTAACGCTTAGCACAGCAGCTAAACATTCCTGTTCGGTCACTGAGTAGTTGCGTTAGGCTTTATTAAGTTTCTTTGACATAAGTGCCACAGGAACTTCAGCGCCCTCCGCATTTACCTGGACCAGTACACTTCCTATGCCTGTCTTGCTTGCGTCACAGTGGATATAAAATAGTTTTTCAAAATCCGGACTGTGCAAGACAGGAGCTGAACTCAATAGACACTTTAACTCCTTTAATGATTAGTTGGTCTCGACGTTCCAAACAAACTTTCTCTTATTTTTAAGTAAGTGTGTTAAGGGTGTCGTTAGAGAAGCATAATTTTGAATACATTTACGATACCACCCAGATATCCCGAAAAAACTTACGAAGCCATAATAGGGAAATAATAATCCGTAAGTATTTTAGCACTATTCTTGTTAAATATTTATAATTTTAAAAAGCTTCCTATCTTTTCGATTTTTGTTGCATGTATTCTTTTTCTTTAATATATTTTATTATTTTTTTTTTAATTTCTTTTATTCTGTTTTTCTCATACTCTGTTTTTATAAAACACTAATTATATTACCTTTTTACATTATACAACCAAATATAAAGAAAATAAGAGAAAATCACTTACATTTGTCGCTCATAGATTCATCGATGAATAGCCATTCAGCAATGCCTATATAGTATGTAGGAAGAAGACAATTATAAATTTGTTTGGTGATATGGTCGAAGTAATAAATTTTGTAATTCTTCTTTTACTTAAAAATTAGCAACATGTTTCGAAAAAATGTTAGCAACATACTAATTACTAGCAACACACTGAAATTAAAAGAAAATTATATTTATAAAAACAAAAAATTAAATTATGGCTTACGAATTTGACACAATTTGATACTGTATATTGTTATTATATGATTTAGGCAAAGCAGTTTCCTTATAAATAAAATAACATTTCGATGCAATTGCTGGAAGTTTTAATATTTATCTGATGATGATGATAATGATGAGGTTATCAAAAAGTGTGTTGCTGGGACATCATTAGATAATGTAAGGAGTTTAATTTGCATTTGATGTAGTTTTATTCCTTTTAAGCTTAAAAATTTCATTGGACAAAAAGTTAGGTAATCATGTTAGGTTGAAAATCAGTTGAAAGAAATACCTTGACGTAGTTGTATAAATATATAAAGTGGAATATTACAGCCAGGATAGAATTCTTAAGACGGTTATAGTGAGTGATCTATCACTAGTTTAGCAATTTACATTTGGTGCCAAATCTGCTGAAAATTTTCCAGTGCATATTCATTTTTTTAAATATTCAACAAAAAGTGAAACAAAAGTATATTCAAATGCTTTATTTTTGAGAATTTTTTATTTATTATTTATTTCAAAATATACTTTATTGATTCAAGTTATATGGAAATAACTGAAGATGCAGAAATATATAACGATGGTTTATTAACTAAAATCAATTAATTAATAAATAATATCAAAAATTAAAAAAAATAGATTTTAGCAATATTGATGATCATTGACTTTATTTAGAAAAATCAAAAAAGAACAGAAAAACTAGATTTGCCTTTAATGACATGTATTTCCACCACCAATAGAAAGTGAAAGGATTTCTTTTGCACATCTGCTTTTATTAAAAAAATAGTAATCGTTTTAAAGCCAAAATGCTTAATTATGTTTTTTATGAATGATAATTTTAAAAGAAATTTAATTTCATTATATAATTTGTCTGTAATTTGAATATAGTCTCAATTTTTGGATATTTTTTTTTTTTTTTTTTTTTTGTTCTATGTTAATGAATTGTGATTTTGCTTTACTAGTTTTTGCATTCTTTTAACTTGTAATTACTTATTCGAATAATTAAAAAAATATGAATTTTATTCGATGAACTTCGATGTCGAATAATTGACGACCCTAATAGATATCGTTCATGTACCAAACCAACTCGTGTTAAACAAGTTGCAGCCCGAAATTGACCTAAAAATTGTTTGTTTGTCGGAACAAAACTGAGTTTGTGGAGTGTAATTTTATAATAGAATGCGTATTTTCTGTGCCGCAACACAATTCGTTAGCATTTTTGAAGTCTTTAAAATTGTGTTTTCTTCTTCGTTTTTATCAACATTTTACCACAAATTTGTTTTGAAGTTTATTTTATTCCTTGCAAATATATACGAGATTTACAGAGTAATATAAATAGTACTTTCAAATAATTCATTAAAACTAAATTTTGGTTTAATAAAAAATAATCAAAATGGAAAAAATATCACCATCTCCACATTGGAAAATAACCAGTTTTGGTTAAAAATAACCAAAACGGCAACACTGGTGACTACTCACATAGTGCACTACTTATACACAGTGTTACCATTGAAATTTTTCAAAAAGTGTCACAAAAGGGGGATTTTTTTCTAAAAAAGTCGCATAAAAAGGGTATTTTGAAAAAAAGGGGCAAACTACTTTTATTAACAAAAAATAATAAAAATAACTATTCTTATGATCTTTTATTATAATCTTTTATTACAAAACAAATTAATCAATTATTTACAAAATGAGGAAATATTTAATATAAATATATTTGATATTTACTGATATTTTTTTTTTAATTTCCAAAACAACAAAGCATATTTTCGGATTTTTTAAAATTATATTTAATATAAGAAATATGAACTAAAAATTCGTTTTCATGTTTTATACATTTAGAAAATTTTTGTGTTTAATTCACACATTATGGGTGGTATTATTGATTCCGCACGGAAAAGAAAATTCGACGAAAAGAAATATCGATCGATATGAAAATTGCAATTATTCATTCCTGCGGTATAAGCTTTCCGCAATAAATTTTTAACATCCCTGTTTTAATAATTTCTGAGTTGATTTTGTGTCAGCTGATTGAAAAAAAGACATTTCAAGACAAGATTAGAAATTAAAAGTAAAGTAAAAAGTGTTTTTAGTAAGTTATATGTGAAGTTTTAATTAAAATATGGATACAATTGCTTTTTTCGACGATGATTACTTGGACATGCGGTTAGAAAGAAGAGTTTTACGCTATAAATCTGAAGATGTGTTACAAATGAACGATAGAGAGTAAGTTCACAAATAAAAAAAATTTGAGGATGAAGCTATTATTAATATGTTTACTTTAAATTATTTTACAGCTTTCAAAAAAATTTTCGCTTAAATAAGGCAGCGTTTAAATATGTTTTGTCTGAGCTGGTGTCTGCAAGCTCTGGAAGCGGTCGTCAAGGATCGCTTTCTGCAAAAGATAAACTTTCTGCTTGTTTGAGGTTTTTTGCAGAAGGCAGCTACCAGCATAGTGTCGGTAAAGATTTCAATATCAACATTGCCCAATCAACGTTTTCCAAAGTGCTGTATGAGGTTTTGAACAAGCTAGAAAATTTGTTGTGCAGAAAATGGATATCCATAAGCATGAATGGAGATGAAGAAAGAATAGCAAAAATGACATTCTATGAAAAATGTGGTATTCCAAATGTGATGATGGCTGTCGATGGTACTCATGTTAAAATTATTGCTCCAAATTGCAATAAACACCTTTTTTTCAATCGTAAAGGATACTACAGCATTAATGTTATGATTGTAATTACATATATGTTTTTAAAGTAGTTCAGCACAACATTTTTCTAATATTTCAAATATGTATTACAGGTGTGCGATCACGATCAGAAAATACGATATGTATCTTCCCAATATCCTGGATGTTGTCATGATTCCCACATATGGGAAATGAACGCTGCAAAAACTTTTCTTCAATCAAAACATAACAATAGAAGAAACTCCCTCGTTTTGGGTAAGCAAATTGTTAATTTTTTAGCAACAAATATGTACAATTATATTTTAAAAAATGTTTCAGGTGATAAGGGTTATCCTTTACAACCATGGCTACTAACACCCTTCAGAGAGCCTGTTAATTCTCCAAGAAAAATTAGATTTAACACAGCACATTCTAAAGGAAGAATTATAGTAGAAAGAACTATTGGGTTGCTCAAATCTGTTTTTAGGTGTCTTAACAATGAACGGGGACTACATTATGATCCAGAAAAATCTGCAAAAATCATAAATCTCTGTTGTGCGCTTCACAACATTAGACTCCATTATAATATAACAAACGAAGAATTGGATATGCCAATACCTGAAGAAGAAGATATATTAAACTATCCTATTGAAGATGATATAAGCGGGGAAGCAAATGAAATAAGAAATCAAATATTACAAAACTTTTAAGTTGTACTTCAATTTTATTTAGTTAATATACCTATGTATGTAAATAAAAAATTAAAAAAAAAATCATCACAATTCATGTTTTTTAAATTCATATAAATTTTAAATATTGAACTAATCCTACTGCAACTGTTTGTCTAGCTTTTCAATTTCCAGCTTCAAAATTCTTTCCTTAAGAGCAATTTTTTTTATTAATAATTTTTTCATTTCTTCGTTGTGCCTCTTTTTTTCTTCCAGCTGCTGTTCAAAGATTTTTGTTTGTTTCTTTTTTTCATCGCTAAGTTTATACATAGCTCTCTTTATATCTTTTATAACTTTGTAATTTTCCTTGTTTTGTTCCTTTATTGTTTCTAGAGCAGATGCGACGTCAGAAGCCAATTTTCTTTGTATATTAATTTGATCTTTAAGCAAATCTGGCTTTTCTTCTTTTCTGTTTCTTTTTGAGGGCCGTGGCTTTATATTTGCGAAAGAACTGTTCTCTGTACTTGTTTCTTTATTCCCAGTTTCTAACGTTGTCAGATTTTCTTCAATCGCCAAATCCATTTCCTGAGTCAAGGTATCTTGTTCTAAAGGCAAATCTAATTCCGAAATGTTTAAACCCTCATCTCTTTTCGGTAATTGAGTTCTTGAAACACCGAAATTTTTTATATTAGCAATTCCGTTAACAGCCATATTTAAGTTTAACAGAACGCTTACATCTTCTTCTGTTTCAGTTAATGGAATTTCTTTGTAAGGACCTCCTCCTGTTCCAGCTAAAAGTTGTTTATTCTTTGAGAGTTTCTTTTTTACACCGCTTTTGTAGTCTGTCCATACCTACAATACAGGTGCAAGTTATACTCACTTTAACAAAACGTAAAAAATAAAACCTGAATACCTTTCTCCAACCGCCGGCATCTTTTAACGGCGGTCCAGAACCATTTAATGTAAGTGCTAAATCTTCCCAGAATTTTTTTACTTCAGCTGGAGCGCGTTGACTAAAACCACAAGCAATGTCTTGATTTTTTTTCATTAAATCAACCATTGCTTCTATTTGCAACTTACTTGAGTATTTTTCTCTTTTACTCCTATAAAAATATAAAAAACAAAGTATTTAAATTAAAACAATTTTTCTTACAAATTTTGCAATTCCTTACATTTTTGTTCCTTCCGTTAGCTTTTCGTTATAAAATTTTAGCGTAAGCAAAATGAAGAAATATATCTACATTGCGGAATCAATAATATGGCAATACCGTCAAGGTAGAGATGATACCGCAACAACGGAAGGATACCGCACAAACGGAATGAATAATTACAAATTTGGCTTACGCACAAAAATTGCTTTCCGCACTTGCGGAACGGAATCAATAATACCACCCTATATTTATTTATGTACATATATAAATGATATTTAAAGTAATACAATCAGCACTTTTTAAAATTATTTATTTTAACAAAGGCTGGAAAATTATCAAACTATTCCTTAAAAAAGTTGAAATGCAGGAACAGAATAAAGAACGTTTTAATTTCAAATTCTCTTATTTTACTTCTAGATACTTTAAGTTTTCATCACACTTTTCATTTTAGTACTTTTTTGAAAGTAGTTTTAAGAAAGATAAATATTAAATATTTAAAAAAGATACAGTAACAGTTGTTTAAAACAGATACAAGTTCATCACGTGGAGTTATAGATATTTCAATTTATTTTTAAAAAATGTTAATTATTTTTTAGAAATTTGTAATTATATCAGATATTTGTTTTAAAAAGTTTCTAATTGTATTTCAGAATTTTCAAAAACTTTAATTTCAATTTAAAAAATTTTAAAACTGTTAAAAATTTCTAAAAAAAAAAAATAATATAAATTTCCTAAAATATAATTTGAAACTTTTGTAATCAACTGGAAATGTTGTAAATTAATTCGAGTTTCAAAAATATTCGATTGTGTATATTATAGACAATTTTATTTATTTTTTTTTTTTTAGAAATTTCTAATTACAGAAATTTGTTACAAAGAAATAGAAGCTCTGAAATATCAAATTTATTTTCAAAATAAAATTAGTAATTTTCAAAATTTAAATACAATTTTTAAAAAATTTAAATTTGTGAAATATATATTAATATATTGGTAATTTACTTCCTTGAAAATTGTACTCTGTACTTTTGTATGAAATCTTCGCATGGATACCAATCTTCCAGATACCCATCCAACAAATTTAGGGCTAAAAGCATATGTTCACACGTATTTACTTTAAGCCTATTTGATAATTTGTTTTTCATAAGTGCTAACTTTGAAAAAACTCGTTCAGCGGAAGCACTGCTATGTGGGGATACATATATTCATCAAATCTGTTATTAAAATTTCCTATTTCGTTCCAAAAATCTTCGGCATTTATTTTTTTAAATATATGTTGATAACTTCTTTCATTAATTTTGCTTTCCAACATTTTAAGTTCATTAATAAATGCTCCGGATTTATAATTATATCATTAAATTGTGATACAAGTTCAAAGTTCAAAATATTCGAGACGGTTTAGTTTTTCATCATTTAGTTTTTCATTGCTTTGTTAACGATATTAAAAATATTATTTGTGATCCTTCACTTTGGAAATTTTTGTTTAATTTATTCATACTTCTTAAAATATATACCAAAAATTTTAAATAAATCTTATTTATTACAGACAAACCTTATTGAATAAGTTTAATTTTGTCGACATTAGCTGCGGTTTTTTCCTCAAATTGGGCCTACATAAAATAGTGTTGTAAAACAGTCCATTGCTCCAGAGTTCTGCTCGCAACTGACTCAAAGGAAACCACCTTGTGTCACTCAATCTTAGAATTTTATGTTGTGGGACGTGAAATATATATTGCAGTTCTCGAAAATCCCCTTGCCGTTTTTAACTCTAAAAATATTTAAAAATATTTCGGAGTAGCTGTTCTACTTCATCAGGAATACAATCCAATTTCATTTTCATATTCATTAAATTTATAGAGTGGCACTCGCAGCCGATGTGTAATTAATGTGGTAGTTTTTATTTAAGTAGTGTAACTACACCATTTTTCTCCCACCATGGTTGATGCATTGTCCGTAGCAAATCCGATAAAGTTCTTTAGTGGGATCTCATATTCATTTAATGCGGACAGCACCGAATTACAAATTACATCACCCGTTCCATTTTTTGGCTGCATCAATCGAAAGAAATTATCACAGATCTTGCCTTTACATTTATCGAATTGTCTTACTACCATAACTAAACATTTATCTGTAGAAATATCAGTAGTTTCATCAATTATTTTTCATATATTATTAAAAATGCAAAAGGTACCATTTAATTGCATGCTTCTAGGTTAATTATTACCAAAAATTTAAAAAACAATTACCAGAACAAAAAATGAATACATGTTCAGTCTTATAGTGTTCAATTAGTGACGAAATCGTGCTTAAGTTGTAAAAATTGCTTTTTATTTAAAAACATAAGTGTACTTTTTCTATCCCTTAAATTTTTCTTAAGTATGAATATTTTCTGACGTCTTCGAAAATATTTATTAAAAATAAACAAAAATTAATAAAAATACAAAATCTAAGAATATTTTAAAAAAAATTTTAAATTTTTCCAAGAAATAAATGTATCTCTCAGTGTGGTTATATATTTTGAATCAACACCTTTTTAGTTGCTTAGCTGCAAATTCTGCAAATTTCTTTACCTTTTTCAGTTATTTGAAATGTTTGTCCATTATTTATGTTTGGTGCCATTAAAAAATGTTTTACTAAGAATAATAAATTTGATGTTTTTAATGATTTTTGGCATTATTATAAACAAAAAATTATCTAAAATATATTCAATAAAGAATTGAAATAATTGTGAAATAATTGAAAGTTGAACAAACCTAATGTAAATATATAAAAGCTTAAACTTTTCGTTTATTTTATTGTCAAGTTTTGAACTGTAAAACGAAATATTACTTAAGTGTGAGCTTTTACTTAAATTTTTCTTAACTAAGTTTGCACTTAAATATGCACTAAGGGAACAGTATAAATAAATAAAATAAAAAAATAATAAATAAAATGCTTATAGAAATTTACCAACTATAACGAACCATTTGTTTAAAATATATATAAATATAATGATGGTACTTACCAATTTTGCTACGGCCGAATCAGGATAGATGTTCGAATTAAATTTTTCTAACTTATCCATAGATTTAAAAGAATGATTATGGCTAACCATTCAAGTTTAATTTTGGCTTTGGCTACGTTTCTTCTAAGAAGGGTGTTCCTTTTTGGCAAAAAATCATTAAGCTTTCTAGATGAACTTTCAGAGGCAGTTTCACAATTTTCCAGATGTTTAATGGTTTTTTAATGTCGGTCAAGATGGTTTTTTTGAGGAGCAAGTAGCTGCTTGCAAGCTTCTTCTTGCCGTAACCATTTGTAGTTCAGCTCCCACTCTTTACTATACTTTCTTATAGTCTGTTTTAAGCTTTTTTTGTTTGCTTTTTTCTTTGAGGAGACGAGTTCACACCAGAAGAAGGAACACATTCGTCACTTTCAGAACAGCTTCCTTCAACTAAACTTTGCTGTTCGTTGAGGTATAATTGTCGCTCTTCTTTTTTGATTTTACTACAAACCTAATAGTACGTTATAAAAAAGTAAATTAAAGCTTTTAAAAAACTATTTTTTCGGTCACTTACCTGTCCATGTATATTAAATAAATATTTTTTCACTTTTTAAGACTTTAAAACAAATGAAAAATGACTGTGCACTTTAAGCAACTTCACCATACATTAACTAATTTTGGCATATTTTTTTATAAATTACAGCGGTTTTTTTGAATTCAGTAGTACGTAGGTGTGTGTAGTATGTGTGTACGTAGTTTTTTTTTATTAAATTCAGATGAAAAATACAGTGTATTAACATAGTGTCTACATTAGAGATTTTTTATCAAGACAATCGTCAAACTTAACGTGAATTTGTGGAAGGTGGCATCAGTTGCACAAAAACAGCAATATCGCGTAGTCATTATTGTTTTTTATATATGCAGTTTGATAACTGTAATAACCCAAAATAATAATCAGCTGTTTAACTAAGGTTACCTTGTATATATTCGCATTGATTTTGACGTTTGTTTTGATATAAATTTGCCTTGTAGACACCAGGTAATATATCAACAAGCTGACTGTTATACAAACTTAAGCTGATTGCCTAAAAAACTAATATTATAGTTATAAAAAAGCTGTATAATATTAAATCAAATAAAGAAAAAGTACCTTACTTTTTAAAAAAAGAAATAGGTGGGGTGTTAAAAAAGGAGACAAAAGTGGCAAAATGTGGCAGTTGGTTTTAAAAAACGGAAAAATAGTCACACAAAACATGAAAAGGTTGCAAAAATAGTTCATTTTAAAAAAAGGTCATAAAAAGTGGCAAGAGAGTTAAAAAAGGGTCAATTTGCGACTAAAGTCGCCAAACGGTAACGCTGCCTATACAGTCCC
Organism: Protocalliphora azurea; assembly: GCA_932274085.1. Taxonomy (NCBI): domain Eukaryota; kingdom Metazoa; phylum Arthropoda; class Insecta; order Diptera; family Calliphoridae; genus Protocalliphora; species Protocalliphora azurea. The sequence continues at coordinate 31,877,809 of OW026523.1, read as the reverse complement.
CTGAAAAGCTATTCAAAGAATTACATTAAAATGTTGACCAAGCTACTGATCAGGGATGCAATCCGTTTAAAAAATTTCGGCGACGGCGAATAGCAAAAATTTTCGACGGCGGCTTAACAGCTCTGCGACGAATTATTTATCGAACGAAAAAATTTTTCGTTTGAGCCGTTTATATATAAAATTTTATGTATATTATATTTTACTAAAATACAAAATAAAGGTTAAAAATGAAATAACTAAAAAGAAAATAAATATTATTCATATGATAAACTTACGAACTTTGTAATTAAAACTATACAAATTGTAATAATTTAAACAGCGAAATATTATATTTTCAAATTCATTTAGTTAGAAAAATTCTATTGTTAACTATTTAGCAGTAAAATTTTTTGATTTTAAAAACGATTTTTTAAAACCTTATTGATTTTGGGAGGTCGGGCTCATCTAAGTGGTTATTGTCGTGGACAATAACCACTTAGACCTTTTAACAGTAAAATGACTCAAACGACTTCTCTTAGCTGAAATACATACTCCTGCCACAGAAATAGTTATTAAAGAATACTTGAAAAAATTCATTTGGTTTAAACACTTGCACAGAAATCCGTTAAAACAACAACTGTAATTCAATGTAGAAAAAATAATCGATATTGGGTTACCTCTGGCATCAAAAAAGCATAATTAAAATTTTCCATCCCTGGTGTAAAACCGCCACCTATCACGTTTAGAACTGAAGCCGCCTGTTTCTTTCTCCCGACTTGGATTTCCGTGGATTTAGGTGTACTTTAGTGTTGAGGTATCGGATACTTAAAGAATTATAAAATTAGTCGAAATGTTTCGCTGTATAAGACCCTTATGTGGAATCCAAAAAAGTAAGCATTGTTTAACAGTTATCATATGGGCTCAAAAATGAGGTTTTTTTATTGACAGATACTACTAGCGCCATCACACAGTGTGCTGGTCTAAAGTACTTTGCTCCTCCTATAAAATATAATGGTACGTATCTATATGGATAACATAAATTGATATTTAAATTGATATTTGTAAAGATATCGACCAGGTTGAAAGGCCGAAATTGAGAATAATGGATAGAAGCCCTCAGTATCCACCAAATCTTCGTCCTCCAAAAATGCAAAAGAAATTGAAACTAATGAGAGGTCCGGAACTAGTGCACAATAGCTTGTTGCATAAACAGTATGGTATAATTGCTACCGGTGGAGGTCGTTTGCGTTGGGGACATTTCGAAATGCTCCGACTTACCATAGGACGCAAAATGGATGTTAACAGAATGTTTGCAATTTGGAGAGTACCAGCCCCTTGGCAACCAGTCACAAAAAAAGGCCAAGGACAAAGAATGGGCGGCGGAAAGGGATCTATTGATCATTATGTTACTCCTATAAAAGCTGGAAGAGTAATACTAGAAATATCAGGTAAATGTGAATTTACTGAAGTAAAACCTTTTTTGCAACAAGTTTGCAATATTTTGCCTCTAAAGGCCGAGGTAGTTTCACAGCAAATTTTGGATAAAAGGGCAGCTGAACAAGAAAACTTAAAAAAAATAAACGAAAATTATTTTACAATGAAATATGTAATACAAAATAATTTAAACGGATGCCATAGATGGTTATCTCCTGTAGATCATAAGTGGTTTGGAAAACATTTATAAGTAAATAATCTCGTTGAAAAAATAAAAGATAAAAAGTGTTAAATACAAAAAAGCATGTTTTGTTTGTGCATAAATCAAGATAACTGAAACTTTTTTAATAACATTGGTCGGCAAAAAACAGTAAACATTTTGTCCCATTGCTCTTAGTTTACAATTTTAGGTTTCTAAGTGTGGTCTTCTTCCTTCAGTGAAGTGTCAAATCTACTTTGTGGATTGCTGTATAAAAAAGTTGCCTGAGATACTGGGTCTATGTTACCAATTTTGTGGTGATATCGATCCAAGTGGAGTCCCAGAAGACATATCTTCATACTGGAAGCTGGAACACTCGGATAAAAGCACGCGGTCATTATAAACGAGGCATAAATTTTACAGTTATTATATATTATTATAATAATCAGACGGAATATACTTAAGAAATAATTACGGTGACGTGCGAGTTGTTCTCCAACCCAGAACTACTTTACGACTCCTTCTGAAAAGTCGTTAGAACTTTTTTTGGAATTTATATATTGATACCCTTTAAAAGCACTTTCAAATACCATTTTAGTGGTACGTAACATGACAATATCTATTAACTTGTTGGGAAGAAAAACCAAATTTTTTAAACAATATAGTGGTACTTAAAAAATTGTAGATGTTTAAAAAACCCAGAGAAAAAAGTCTAAGCATCACAGAAATACATTTATTATTAACTGTGCTGGTAATCTCGATTAGTTCCAGAAACTTAAAAATGGCGATTTTTATTCCTTCATCATAAAGTTAGGCAAGTATGATCAAAATAAGCCATATATAATGAAAATTTATTAAATGATGGAACTTAATGCCCAAACACAGAAATTTTTGGCTTTAACCGCAACTGAGAGTAAGTAATGCATAAATCATATTAACCCAGGCGTTGCATTATTTTATTATTAAAATTTTATATAATAAAATATAAATATGTAAAAATTAATCTATGTTCTTAGCTGAAATGAAAAACAATGGTCGAAATCTATTTACGGTCGGTACATGCATAGTTGTCAGATAAATTTGATGAAAAATCGTGAAATTTTGGGAAAAAATTCATCAAACCGACTATTTGAAATAGTCAACATCAAGAATTAGGGTTTTTATATGTTAAATAAACATTATCTATGATTTTTTTTCTTTAATTTAAATTTAAAATAAATTTATAAAAATTACATTAATTTTATATTGACCTATTATAAAAGTCGAATGTGTTTTTTTTTATTTTAATTTTTCTGAGTTTTATGAAAATGTTTTAAAATTCAATTTGTTTGAATTTTCAACTAATGGTAATCAAAAAAAAAAATTAGAATTATCTTGGTAAATATTATTGCGTTTAAAAATCCTACATAATTTGAAAATTTACGGTTATTTTTTTTTTAAGTTCTCAGTTCACACGGCACTCGTATATGTGAGAGAGAATTGAGAGTCGAACTACTTTTATATACTTTGTTATTTACCTTGTCTCTTGAAAATTATATAGAAAAAAAACAGACCCTTTCCTAAACTCATCTACGATGTACGAAATTCAATTTTAAATGCATTAAAAATGTCTCTGAATATTTAGTACGGCTCTTTAAGTATTTCTAATGCCTTGATTATGAAATTATATATTTTATAACAATTGTGAAGGGTTTTTGCTTATTCGCCAATTCATAATAAAAGCGACTGCCAGCAAAACGCCTAAATCAAATATCGCTCAAAATATGTCTATATAAATTTGGGTCATATTTCATGTGAAAAATAACCCAAAAATTTGAGGTGATTTTTCGTAAATTTTGGCTATAATTCGTTTTTGATAGCACATTTTTGATATTTTGGTGAAGCCATATATTGGTTCCCATAAATCTTTACTAAGTGAACCACTAACATTGAAAAATTTAAGAAGATTTTTAATAAATTGTTAATGTTTTTGTACTGATTTACTTTAAAAAATATACATACATATAAAAATTTTGAAAATAGTTCAGAATCTTTTACAATGAAGCTTCAAATCTGACAACAGTGGGTTCATGGCAAAATAAAACAGATGGCAGCAGTTGATTAAGTTAGGTCACCTGTTTGAATTCGCCATGCTTCGGTGCAAGGCATATTAAAAATGAGGTGGTGTTGAAACCTCGGTTGATTCAATGTGAATTTATGTAATTGGCAACAGTTTTAGAAAATCAACGGTAAGGCGAATTCATTAATATTTTTTATATACGCAATTTGACAACCAACAATATTCATCAGCTGTTTTACTGACATTACCTTGTATAGATTTGGACATATTTTGACATTTGCCTTGATAAAAAATTGGCTAATTAGATTAGAATTAGACTAAGTAGAATTCAAACAGTTGACCTCATTTATTTAGCTGATTGCTTTTTTGTTAGTACTTAAAACTGTCAAACTTGTTGTTTTTGTAGAATTGTTGCCACTTGTTTCATTTCGCCATGAACTCGAACAATGCGAATTCAAGCAGGTGACCTCTCTTACTCAATTGATTATTTTTTTTCAACTGTCAAACACCATATAAGAACAATTTTTGCTTACGCGCTAGTGTCAAACTCCATGTTTAAAAAAATTAATGTTTCATTTCGCCATGGGACGATTATTATAACCTTCGTATAACTCATGATCCTCACCTAACTTAACATTAACATCATCATGTTTAAACATCAAGCCTCACAACCAATGTTTTTTACTAAACAAACAAAAAATTATTGCATGTACGTGGAATGCAACAACAAAACAATGAGAAAACAAGAAGTTTACGTGAATAACATGTACGCCATAATGAAAGCATTGAAATTTGAGCAGAAAAATTGTAGCATGTTTTCACATCATCTCTAAACTAGGTCTACATTAGGCAAATTTTTATCAAAACAAATGTTAAAATCAGTGCGAATATATACAAGGTAACCTTAGTTAAACAGCTGATTATTATTTTGGATGTTGCAGTTGTCAAACTGCATATATAAAAAACAATAATGAATACGCCATATTGTTGTTTTTGTTCAACTGTTGCCACCTTACACAAATTTGCGTTAAGTTTGGCGTTTGTCTTGATAAAAAACACTATGTAATGAAGACGTACCATCTAGACGTAACAATAGCTGTGTTCGATTAATTACATTAAGATGTCCAAACGCGATTCACAACACAAATTTTGTGTAAGTGAGAGCGCTCAAAAGAAATTAAATTTTGATCTCATGCTTTATTTTCACTTATTTTAATAAAAATGCTTTCGCGGCTAAATATTCAGCATTATTTTCTTCACATATGACCTATGTTGGTAAAAAAAAACAATGGTTTTTTTAGTTCGTGCATTTTTGAAAGAGTAAACTTGTGGTAACTCTCATTTGTTCGAATCACTATTGCTAGATTTGACGATTTATTGTCATTTTGACGATGTTTGGGTTTAAAAATGGCCTGTTGACGATTTTTGTCCCAAATTTGATGATTTTTTATGAAAGTAGGTTCAGAACAATTTTCACCATCTTTTATATATTTTTCTTTAAAAGTATACTAATTGATACAAAAATATTAACAATTTAAATAAAAAGCTTCTTAAATTTGTCAATATTAATGGTTCATTTATTAGGAAAGATTTAATATAATATTATATAATATATAATATTATATTCGAATCAATTATGCATGTCTATTATAAAATGGCGAATAAACACTTAACAAATTGGCAAAACCATTTTTGCCATTTTTATAATACTTTAATTTCATAATCAACGCATTAGAAATAGTTAAATATAAGTATTATGTATCCAAAGACATTTTTGATGAATTCATTCAAAATCAGTCATACAAAATTACATATTCATCATTTTTATGTATATATCATCAAACTCAATATATAGTACACTACTTAACTTTCGTAGTATACCGACAATATAAAATGAATGTAATTTTTATTATTTTCTTTTCAATTTAAAATTTAATTTTTCAGAAAAAAAGCATGAAAATATTTTTTAACATAATTTTTCATGTTGACGATTTTTTTTCTCAAAATTTGAGGGGTTTTCGACAATTTTATCTGGCAACTATGATCCGAATTCACCCAAAACTAAGTCGAATACAGCTAATGTGTAAGATTTTCTGTCAGAGAGTGTCAAATTCGCTCTCCGAGAGAATTATTTCATGTGTAGAGCAGTGTTGCCGTTTGATTAAATTTGTTACATTTTACGTAACTTTTCAAATATTTACCAACATTTGGAACAAGTTTTTTGAGACTTTCTCAAAAATTACCTTCTATCCAGTATGACCAGATGTGAAAAAATTATTCAGCTAAATGAAGTTTAAAATAAAGCTAAAAAAATGCTAAAAGTTATTTAAAAATGATAAAAAATGCAGCTAAATTTATAAAATACTTTTTTCATACTGTTGACTTTAAATAATTATAAACAGAAGAAGAAAAAGAAGAACGTAAATAGAATAAGAAGACGCCATACAATTCACATAATAAAGCCCAGAATATTCTTCAGTTAGCATCTAGTTACATTACCCAGTTCGTCCTGGCATTGCGTACCATCTGACTGTTATAACCATGAACAGTGGAAATTATATCCTCGCATAACATAAAAAATCCGGTGTGGTGTTGTCCCATCTACTTATCCTAGGTATAATCGGAGTGTTTAAAAACTTTGGAAAATTTATTTAAACATTTTTAAATCGCATCTTATATTAAAGATTACATTAATGACTTTTTACTGGTGCTGATATTAAAATGACTGCTACTTTCGTTAATGTCTATATTTTGCAGACTATTTTTATTTCGAATATTCGAATATAACGAATAATTTAATATTTTTGCAATTTATAAAAAAAAATGTTTTACATATTTTTCCTTGTGCTAAATTTAAATAAATTTTCTTTTGGCAATTTTGGCAACCAAAGTTTGAGCTTTTTCAAAATCAAATTTTATAAAAACGAAAAACAAAATCGACTTAAATCTACTCATTTAAGTTTTATTTATTATTTTTGAGGACTTTCGAGAGGCTGCAAGTTTTTTTTTTTTAATTATAAAAGAAACCTTTTTGAAAACGGATTGTTTATATACATCATGTCATTCTAAAATTGTTTGCTTTTGTGATATAGTTGAAAGAAAATTGACTTTTTCATCTTATTTGTTGATTGTTTAAGCAGTTATTAGATAAAAAAAAAAATACATTTAAAATTGATCTTTAAATTTCCCAAGAGAATTTATAGGCAAGAGATGTAGAAAAACAAGCAGATTGAGAAAAGTTGTTCATCATCGCAAAGACAGAATTTTCAGTGGATTTTAATTTTATTTTCATAAATAGTTGTTTTTTGACAAACATACAAATACAAATTTAAATGTGTTAACGTGAAAGATTTTCGAAGCAACTTCAAAGCAAAATATCATAAAAAACGCTGCGATAATCCCAAATGTAATAAGCTCTTACATATTTTGACGATTTTTTGATTTGTAGAAAAATTAAAATCTTATATAAAATTTATATTTTGAATGAAAAAGGCTTAATGCAGTTTACTAAATATGAAGATATTTTGATAGCATCCTGTCAAGAAATATTTTTTTAAATCTTTCTTAGAATGGACGATATATTTACATTTATATTGAGAATATTTTTTTTTTTTTTTTGAAGATATTTCCAATGAATTGCTAACTTTTTTTATATTCAAATTAAAAAAATACACACAAAATCATAAATATTTATGAAATTTACTATTATTATTTTTTTAATTATTATAATAATTTGAATAACTTTAAGTACGTGATCGAATAATTCGAACAAATTAAAATGTCTTATTCGAATTATTCGTTTTGTTCGAACAACAGAAAAACCGAACAATTTGAATACCCTAGTAAATACATATAATTTCAATATTTGAATACTGTCCTTATTTTTAAAAATGCTAATTATATCATTAAAAAATGCTAAAAAATATGCCAAATGCGAAATGAAAATTTTACGTCTAGATCGAAGTAAAAAATGCTAAATTTAGCTGCAAAAATGCTAAAATGGTCACACGGCTCCTAACACATCACTTCTGTCGAAGAGAACAAAATTTGAGATATGCCTTTTTCTTGCACGTGATAATTTTCCTATTTTCGTGGCAGATGAAATTATTTCAATATTTTTAATACATCTTCGGTCTGCAAAATTATAAAAAAAGTAAATTTAGCTACGTTTTTATTAAAAAACAGTATTACAATCCAGAATATAAGAATATTTGTTTAAGTTTTTTTTAGAAAAAGATTCAGTGCAGAAGATTTAACTAGTTTTCTTGAATTGGTTAAAAACTAAATTTGTGCAAATGAAAAATTTCACGAGGTGTTCGTCAGGTAAAAACTTATCCAGGTGAATTATCACACTTAAGAAAATAATGTCTGTTATATATATTAAAATATTACATTTGATTTTAACACGATATTTTGGTCTAATGTGGCTTAACTGATTTATTAAAAGAATTTCCCAATTTAAAAAGTTTTATTCACGAGAAATTTTAGCAGCATATTCACCTCGATAACGAGACATTAGGGCAATATCCTAAATTAAGTACAGATTGTAACCGATTGAATAACAAATAAAGAGAACCAGCACCGTTATGATTATTTTGTAATTGCCGGTAATATCAATAAAAATGTAATTTTTTTCTCTTAAAGATTTATTCAATATAGAAATGTTATATATCATTAGAAAGGTAATTTTATGTATTTTTAAAAATTTTAAATCGCATCTGTATTAATAAAGATATTCGAAAAACGTATTAAAACACTAGAGGCTTATAATTCGTAAATTGTGAGCGAGTGCGAAAAAATTTGTACACTACTTTAATCACAAGTAAGAATATTACTGAATCATTTAAAAGTCAAGTGTGCTGGGGATCTTGACTTATAACCAAATTTTTTTATTATTTTCTTCCAAACTTTGAATATGAAATAAATACATTTTCGCCATTTATTTTTCAAATTCCGAAAATGAAACTGTTGGAAAGAATGTCACTTTTTTGACAAAAAAAAAAACTGTAACTTTTTCTATGCTCTCCCTGGCAACACTGGTGTAGATTCAAATATTAGTATTAAAGGCACTTGAATGGGCATTTATAAAAATACAAATCATTTTTTATAAAAGTTCCTTGAACATATCTTTTTTATATTTTGTCATTTCTCCAATATTATAACGCGGCTTCGCTTACATAATTTTTCCTTTTTATCCAATTTTTTAATAACAAAAAATTTTTAATATAAATTTCTTAGGAAAGTACGTTTTTCATAGGCCTATAACTTCGAAACTGGGCCTTTGTGAAATGATATAAAAGTATGCTTGGTAGTGAATTATTGACTGTAATGAGGTAAAAAAAATTCACTAGCTCATAGGGCAAGTAAAACTTTTGTCAAATGTATAGACATTTTCGACGTTTTAAAATTATAAAATAATGAAATATTTAGAAAATAAAATATTATCAATGTGGAGTTTTGCTTTCTGAATGGAGTTTAAAAACAAAAGAATCAATTTGTATTTTTTTTTCTCTTTGCACATTTTTATGTTTGATATATATATATATATATATATATATATATATATATATATATATATATATATATATATATATATATATATATATTATTATATATTTAAATTAAATCTCAAAGAAATTATTCCTTTCACCAATGAAAAATTGTTTTCAAATCATGAAACATGCATGTGTATATCGCAATCGTTCGAAAGTTGCCGTTTCATTGAATTTTCGCATTAAGACATGAACTCCAATGACACGCTATTGTTAAAATCATGTTTGTTTCACCTAAATTGAACCAGATCATCACTTCAACCCCTGATTCAACTTCATCTTTGTCATGTAATTTTTTGCTGTATGATTAACATATAATTAGATTAACATGTAATTTTATTACATTTTCATACCCAAAGCGGGTAGGACGACTCACTCAAAGCGCAAGGACTATAGACCGATCAGCCTATCGCGGGACTTATTTAGACTGAAGGAATTGGGATTAATAGGGAGCTTCACAGCAGGGCATGCTAGCATACTTAATGAAGTCAAGTTGGATAGTCAAACATTATTCTCGGCCGGTCAGGTCCAGGTTAGTGTTGGATTGTAGGAAGGAATTTAGGAGGCTAATTCATGCCTACAGAACAAGACTTTGTTGGGTTTCTGGTTACTGCGATATTCTCGGCAATGAAATAGCCGATGAGCTAGCTCGTAAGGGCTCGGAGTTGGACATGTCGTTTTTGGAGGTATCGGTTAGTATTCCAATTGGGTCATATTTCATGGCCATAAGGGAATGGACTTTAGGTGGAACGAGTCATGCTTGGGGAGTAGAATGGACTTCAGGGTATCTAGAGCGTTATGGCCTAGTCTTAAACCAGCAGATTCAAAGCGTCGTGAGTCGTGGGAATCTAAGGATCATTGTTGGTATGATTACTGGTCACCTCGTAATAGGGAATATGACCAGTAGTGCAGGACGTGCTATGATGTGGAGGAGCTAGAGACAGTGGAGCATATACTCTGTCACTGTGTAGGTATTCGGCGAAGTAGACTGAGGTAGTTTGGAAGCTATGTTCTACACGAACTAGAGGAGGTTACGGGTAAAAGACTCAGTAACCTTATAGAGTTCGTAATGGGGATAAAGTGGCTTAGAGATAATTAGGTTTGATTGATGGGTCTTAGGTTTCACTTTTTTTTTTATTTCTGTTATCTTTCTTTCTATTCTAGTACCTTATTCTACTAAAGTCTTTCTTTTTCTATTAGCCTTTCTTTTTGAGAACATAATTTATTTTTTAAATTTTTATAGTTTATTATATAAATTATAAAATAAAATAATGCAACGACTGGATTAGTATGATTTACATAGCGTCTATATTCGACAATTTTTTATCAAAACAAACGCCAAAATTCACGCGAATTTTCGGAAGGTGGCAACAGTTGCACAAAAACAACAATATGACAAAATCATTATTGTTTTTTATATATGCAGTTTACATATTGTCTACATTAGACAATATTTTAACAAGACAAACGTCAAACTTAACGCGAATTTGTGGAAGGTGGCGACTTAAATAGAAGGTCGAACTTAGTCGAACTTTCCTTATATCGTTTTTCTGTATATGTATTGACGGAAACGATCAAAATATTCTTTGGTATAGACCTTCAAATTTTTTGGATAAATCCAATTGTGAATATAAAATGTGTATCCTTAGCAACATATTTTATATCATATCCTTGATGTTCTCTATTTGAAGTACTGCTCAAGATTTGGATTGGAATCATTACAATTGCAGAAACATTTGATAGTCACGTTACCCATGCTTATTATAGATTGATCAACAGGCAAATCATATATAATGGTATAATTCTTAGATTATATTGTATTCGCCAAATTTTTAATTAATCTAACCCATTTGATGTACTTAGTTTCTAAAGAAGACTATCACCAAAATAGTTCTCTTGATATGCAATAATATAATATCATATTCATGACAGCTAACTAACTTGATAAAAGAAAGATACTTAGTAGATGTTAATTCCTCCTCACGTATCCGCCCTTTTTCCATCTCAGCTACGAAACAACGTAGGAAAATAGATCAGAAAAAGTTTAACATTTCAAGAATCATAGGTTATGCATCTCAAAATAATTATTTTTAATATTTAGGATGAGTACTTAAAACCATTCTTTCAAATCAAAATACGAAAATTTGCCTTTTTTGTGTACATGTGAATCCATATGGTCATAAAGAAGTATATTTTTCATCCAATTGTGCAATTAGATAGAAAGCTTTTCCTACAAATGTTTTAATGTTATGGCTCTTTAAATTTCCAAAAAATATTGTGTTTAGATCAAAACATATTTTAAAGATTTATACAGATAAAGTTATTATCATTTTAGTACAATTACGACCCAAAAAGTAAAATTTTTTATTAAATTTAATAAAATAATGAAAATCGCATTTACCAACCCTGGTTCTAAGCGATAACCACTGGTCGAATGATAAACATATATATATAACCTTCATTTTATGTGAAGGGTATAAAAAGTGTTACCGACAACTATGTACATTACCATATATTACAAATGTGAAAGTTTAAATATAATTTTTTACAACAATGTTAATTATCTGATTTTTACTCAGCTCATTTATCTATAATATATCGTTATACCGCTTGGTTAGCGATCATAGGTACCTTAACTTTTCTATCTTTTCTGTAACTCGATACTTGAATAATTGCACGCGTATTTTATGTATATAATATTCACATTTATTAACGAGTGGTTCTTACAATAACTTACAGAATATAGGAGTATATGTAAAAAATGCAGTTAGAATGACAAATGTCATTTGATGCAAATACAATGTTGCCATATTATTAATAATAATTCACAATGGGTCATAACAATCTCCCACGCTTAATTGAGATCTTGTTATTTATAAACTAAAAGATATAATTCATTTTAATACATTTTGAATATTGAAATATATTAAATAAAATAATAGGTTATTTTTCTTTCTCTTATCTAATTATTCAGGAACATAATCTCGAAGATATGTTGGTGCGTTGCGTACCTTTGCGGACCTTCGTATAACTTGATCCTGACTAGGTTGAGACTCTTGCGTTATTTGCGGCTCCTGTATCCTTGGAGGATTAGGCTGTTCAGTTATCTGCGATTCCGCATTCTGTTGATTTTGAGAATTTGTAGTTGGAAGAATATGCTGGCTGTAATCTTGAGTTTGTTGATTTGTAGATTTATTTAAATTACTTGAAGAGCTACTTGAATCAATGTTATTATCAGCAATGTCTGGTGCGAAATGTACTTTTCGTTGTTGTACTCTTGTGAACTTAAGTTGATCGATGTGACGTTTAAGCGTATAACCATCATCTAGTTTAACTAAATAATGAAGTTGACCATATTTACGAAGAATTGTTCCTGTTTTCCATACTGTTTTGTTGTTTCGAATGTGTGGAACTTGAACTGTTTCTCCCACGCTTAATTGACGAACACCTGGAATTGGTTTTGTGTATTCGAATTTCCTTGTTTGCTTTAAGGCGTCTAATCTTATTCGTATCCGTCTATTAAAGTAAAGTTCAGCAGGACTTTTTCACAGTTGAGTGGTGTTGCTCTATATCTTTGAAGAATTTCATTGACTTTCTTTTGTAACGTACCTGGTTTTGATGACATAGCTTTTAATTTACGTTTTAATGTTTGAACGTTGCGCTCAGCCAAACCGTACTCGGATGTCCCGGAGCGATTAATTTTTGGAAAATACCATTTTTACTGCAATAAGATTTGAATTGATCACTTTTTAAAATTGAAGCGTTATCGGATACCATTACTGATGGAAAACCATGAGTAGTAAAAATGTCGTTTAGAAGATTTATCGTACTTTGAGTTGTCGGATAGTCACGTATCACTCTAAATTCTGACCATTTTGACTTTGCATCTATGACAATTAAAAAATTATGATCTTGAAATGGCCCTGCGTAGTCGATATGAATTCTTTCCCAGTTTTCATCTGGCTCTTGCCATTGGTGTAGTGGGGCTTTTGACGGTTTGTTCTGAACTTCAACACAGGATTCACATGACCTTACCATTCTTTCGATATCGCGGTCAATTCTTTTCCAAAAACAGTATCTCCTAGCAAGCTGTTTCATTTTTGTAATCCCTGGATGGGTGTGATGTAATTCTTGAAGAAGTTGAGGCTGGAGGCTTTTTGGAATGAGAACTCTTTGTCCCTTGAATATAACACCATTATTGAGTGTGTATTTGGTTTCTTCATCATCACTATTTTGTAAATTTGATAAAATTTTAGAAAGTTCTGGATCTTTTGCTGTTTCCGCTGCTAGTATTTCAGCATTTATATGTTCATTGGAAATTACAAAAATTGACTCACAACATAATTCATTTACCTCTTCATTGATGATTTTGTCTGTAGATGGCTTTTCGATTACTTGTGTAGCACGAGATAAACAATCAACATTTGTATGTTCTGAACCTTTCTTGTAGACTATTTGATAGTTGAAACTTGACAAAAATTCGGCATATCTTAATAACCTGGCTGATGTAATTGAAGGCATCTTGTTGTTTTGATGAAATATGCGCGTTAAAGGGCGGTTATCTGTTATGAGCTGAAATTTTCTCCCGTAGAGGTATATGAAAAATTGATTGATGGTAAATATTATAGCTAATGCTTCGCGATCTAATTGGCTATAATTTTTTTCAGCTGTTGTTAATGACCTTGATGCGTAGGCAACTGGGCGTTCTATACCGTTGAATATGTGAGAGAGCACACCTGCTATCCCTGTAGGACTAGCATCACATGCGACTATAACTGGTAGTTCTGGATCGAAAGGCATCAAGACTTTATCACTGGAAATTATATTTTTGAGTTTTACAAATGCAGCTTCACAATTTGATGACCAAAAGAATTTTTTATTTTTCTGGAGCAGTTGACGTAATGGGTAAGTTATTGAAGACATGTCTGGAATAAATCAGGAGTAATAGGTTACCATGCCCAAAAATCTTCGGACATCATCCACTGTAGTGGGTCGAGGCATATTTAGGATTGCTGCAATTTTCTTAGGTGATTTTGAAATTTTGTTGTATTGTACAACGTGTCCCAGATATTCAACCTCAGTTTGAAAAAACGTACATTTATTTTTATTTAAATGAAGATCATATTGTTTTAGACGCTTGAGGCATTCTATTAAATTTTGTTTACATTCAGCTTCCGTCGTGCCATGTATTATAATATCATCGAAGTATGATATCGTTTTGTTTAATCCGGCTAAAATTTGTTCAATTATGCGATTGAATTCCGATGGGGCAGTTTTTATGCCAAAGGATAAACGGTTGACTTTGAAAGTTCCCTTATGGGTCGATATTGTTTGAATTTCACTAGATTCTAGTGGTGCCTTTATTTGTAATTGATTGTATTGGTTTCTTGGTATTAGTGTATAACCAACACCAGTGTCGACTTCAAATTTTTGACGGCGTCCATTTATTTCGACTGTGGCATAGTACTTATCAGCGTCGATATTTTTATTGTGTTGATTTGAAAAAATATCAACAATTTGGTTGATACCATAAATTTTATTGATTGAATCGTCATGTTCATAATTTTTATAGATTGAATTGTTATTAGATTTCAATAAAGTTTTTATACATACTTGTTGTACGTGACCACTTTTTCCACACGATTTACATTTGAGGTTATGTGGGTTAGTACGGCAGTCTTTGGTTCTGTGGTTGTCTCTACCACAATTTGTCGATACCGAGCTGGCTGTAGTTAACTCTTGATTATGAACGATTTTGTGGTCCTGAAGACTGGTTTCTGGACCGACTTTTTCGTCTGCTGCTTCGTATTTAGTTCACGACAATCTATTTTTGATGCTTCTAATGATAAAGCTTTTTCAACAATTTTCGTAAAATCGTCTTCTTCAGATTGAAGTAGTTGTTCCCGGATTGCGTTATCATTTATGCCACGTATAAATTGGGCCCGAAGGAAAAAGTTTGATATGTCTGCTTTTGCATGCACACTTTGACACAAACTCACATTCATTCGTATCTCGACGTAGTAACGCTACATAATCAGCAACTGTCTGCTCTTCGCCTTGGTATGTTGATAAAAATCGATGTTGACTTACCAGAATGTTATTTTTGGGGCATAGATGAGTTAACAAAATTTTTATTAAGTCGTCGTATTCGACGGTGTTGACTGTCTTGGGGGCAATCAATGAAACTAGAAGTTTGAAGTGTGTAGATCCAATTGAATTTATCAACATTTGATGGCAAAGTGTTTTATTAGTAAAAACACCCTTCATTGTCAAATAATTTTCGAAACGTTGACGGTATAATTTAAAATTTTCCTTTTTCTCGTCAAAATTTTCAAATGGAGGTAACATAACCTGCAATGTCGGTTGCTGCTGTTGTTGTTGTTGTGTTTGCGCATTATTTGTATTGACTTGCTGTAGAAAATCACGTTGTGTTCTGTTGAAAGCTTCTTGAAGTTGTACAAATTGGTTAGCATCCATTTTGAAGAAAAAATTTTGTTGTTGCTGCTGGTGTAGAGACAATTTTCATTTACTTGTTGAACTTGATATTTTTCCTTGCAGTAATGTCGAATTTATTTTGATGATTTATTGAATGTTTTCTTTTTGAATTTCATACATTGAATTTACGTTTTTATACTGTCGCCACTTTTCTATCTTTTCTGTAACTCGATACTTGAATAATTGCACGCGTATTTTATATATATAATATTCACATTTATTAACGAGTAGTTCTTACAATAACTTACAGAATATAGGAGTATATATAAAGAAATGCAGTTAAAATGACAAATGTCATTTGATGCAAATACAATGTTGCCATATTATTAATAATAATTCAAAATGGGTCATAACATTAACCATAGCTATTCTTTTGTCTTTTCGAAATTTGGTAATATTTTTGATCAATTCGATTCTTGTTCTAGCTGTAGTGAATATGGGAAATTTGTTTTTCGCATTGATTGATCCTTTTGGAGCAAAGTTTCAGGCTCCCAGGGAATCCATTTGTGCGTACTATGATCATCTGTTGCATGAATATAGGAAAATGGGGTTTGTGATTTTGACCACAGATGCCTCTTTGTCTGATTCATCTGCTGGGTGTGATGTTCTTATGATTGACAGTGATTGTTTAGGTGTCCTTCGAGGTTGTCGTCACTAGCACTGAGTTGGTTGCAGTGGGTGAGGCTTTGAGAGTTGATGTTGCTGATGGTTTTAAACGCCTAGTCATTTTCACTGATAGTAGGAATGTTATTATTTCACTTAAGAATTGTAAATGGGAGAACTGCATAGTGTCAGATATTCTGAGCCTAGTAAATGACTATTGAGAAGGTTAGGTTTAAAAGGGTGGCGTTTCACGCCTCCACCCAGAGACCAGTCGGTCTATTGTGATCCCTTTAAAAAGGCCAAAGAAAGGCCAAGAAAAAAGGAGGAAATTGACAGAGAAAAAGAGACAGACTTTAGTATATAAAGCAATGGAAGAATTTGGAACCTATAACCTATCAATCAAAAACGATTACCCATAAGTCATAAGATACTTTGCAGTCCGTTCTACTCCTCAAAGCATGATTTGTTCTTCTTCAACAGCAACTGAAAGCTGCAGTAAAATAGACTCATTTATATATAACCGAACCAAATGAGTACGCTAAACTTCTGCGTGAAGTACTTCAAAGATCCATATGGAGTCTTTTGCATTTATTCCTATCGGACGTGTCCGAAGGTGGCGGATAGGGGGGAATGGCGATCTGTACATTTTATAATGTTCCATAATTTGAGTGTTCAAATCATGTGTATTATCTCTGATCCTAGAGTTACATAGTCTCACGCGGATCAAATAAATGCAGCGCACTTTAAGGTCGAGATGGTTGATAGCATTGCCGAGGACCTGAATGGTTAGTTGGTGCTTAAATAAACTAACAGCTCCCATCCCAATGGCACGGGTTGGTTGTAAACTTTAGCCTAGTCCGCGCTCCTGTTACTGGCGACAGATTGAAAATACGCTCATTGAAGCGATCGCCCCCGTAAGAGGAAGACCGGATGAGGTGTCGTTCAAAGGCGCGAACTGGATGAAGGGAGTTAAAGCAATCAACTGCAGTAATAAGAAATCTTAAAAACGCAGTTGCTAAGTGCGATACTCTTCATCCGGAGACGAAACTTGAGGTGATACTGCGTCTGAGTTGCCCCTGCGTCCAGTAATGACGGCATGGTTTCCTCCACCTATTCCAGAGGTTGCAACCATTCTGAGAGTATTGGATAATCAATGGAAGATTGTGAACTCCATTACCTGTAAGGAGAACCAAGGCAGAGACTTTGGATTCGTAGTTGATCAGGAGTCTCTGAAGGAGCTGGAGCCACGGGGTATAACTTGTTCATACTGTCCACATTGGAGAAAGTACGAACATTTATTCATTCTCTGGAGGCAGTAGGCTTATGCTGGCATGCGTGTACATACCATACGAGGCGTCCGATCCACCGGGCACCACTCTACAGCATTTGGCGGAGCACGGCAGGATAAGAGGAGCGTACATGGTAATGGGATGTGATGCGAATGCTCACCACTACCAATGGGAATGCAGGGACATCAACAAGAGAGGTGAGTTGGTATTTGAATTTAACTAGTTATAATCTTCATATCTGCAATAGAGGTAAAGACCCTACATTCGGAACGAAAGAAAAGGAAGCAATTATAGAAGGGGGTGAATTTGTCAAGGACTGGAGGGTGGCTATGTATTTTCCTTTTCGGACTATAGCATGATATCCTTCAGTCTTGACTTTGTGAAACCAAAGTTAATAGGGATTTGAGGGATACTGAGGGCTGGAGAAATTCAGCTGAGGGTATCGAAGAAGTGAATAATTTCACGGATATAATTAAGAGTAGCTTTGAGCTCAGTTGCCCGGTGATTTCTCCTGGCAAACGGAGGTAACCGAAATGGTGGACCAGGGAACTTAGGGTCCAAATGTCTACAGTTAGAAGGTTGTTTAATATAGCCAAGCTAACGAGGAGTCAAGTTGATTGGAACAGCTATAGGGAAAGCTTCATTAAGTATAAGAGGAACATAAGACGGGAGAAACGGACATGATGGATGAATTTCTGAGAATCCGTGGACTCTGTCAACGAATTGTCTGTCTAGATTCGGACTGATTCGGACTCCCTTAGCTTACTGCTGGAGACTCACTTCTCTGGCTGTAAGGATATAGAATCTGATGGGAGGACAGGTAGTGTCAGTGATAACCTACAGTACGGATCAGAAGAGGGTGATATCGATGCGATATCACACAGGGCTTAGATGGCATTTTTCCGGCCATGTTACAGATAGGGCCGTCTCACTACTCATGGAGGTATTTAGGGAATGTCTCAAAATGAGATATGAGGTAAGGGTCATTTTCATACCCAAAGCGGGTAAGACGACTCACTCGAAGCCCAAAGACTATAGATTAGAAAGACTGATTGATCTATGACTGCATGGTAATGTTTGTCTCGGGTAAATTTCTACCCACGATCAGAAGTCATACAATCTGGGCTGCGAAAACTTACCCATTGGGCAAGCAGTAATGGATTGGGGGTCAACCTTGAAAAGACTGAACTAGTTCTTTTTACCAGGATATATAAATTTGAGACTTTTAGTCTCCAGTATTGAATGGGACAGAACTCAGATTGTCAAGGGAGGCCAAGTACCTGTGTATTTACCTGGACAGCAAATTGTCTTGCAGGAGAAATACTCCGGAAAGGACCAGGAAAGGGCTTAATGCCTACTACGTATGCAGGAGTTCTGTGGGGAAGAAATGGGATCTAAAACCGACAGTTGTATATTGGATATACACATCCTCATTTATGGATGTTCGGTATGGTGGGAGGCATTAAGAAAAGGAATTTATAGGAACCTTCTCTTTAAAGTTCAGAGATGTGCTTCAATTGGCATTATGGATGCAGCGAGAAGTACACCTTAGGCAGCACTGGACATCATTCTCCACCTTCTTCCAACTGAGAAGTTCGTGAGAGGAATGGCTTAACGGAGCTTACTTAAACTGAAGGTATTGGGATTAATAGGGAGCTTCACAGCGGGGCATGTTAGTATACTTGACGAAGTCAAAGATTATTGTGGGAACTATAATTGACTTCGGGGTTACGCCCGTTATCGAAATTCCTAGTAGGAACCTTTGGGGTGAAGCGAAGAAGCTCCATGGAGGGTGTGCTATCTTCACAGGTGGAAGTAGGCACAGGGGCGGGTGTCTATTTTATTAGAACGGATATCAGACGGTTTTATAGATTGTCTGATAGTTCTAGCAGAAATTCCAGATATCTTCAAGGCATTAGGATTACTGGAGGAGAACGTTGAAAGGGACTCTGAGGTAACTACCTATGTGGATAGTCAGGCAGCACTACTGGCAATGACAAGTCATTGTGTTAGGTTCAGAATAGTGCTTGAGTGCAGAAAGGAATGAAATGAAATAGCCGATGAGCTAGCTCGCAAGTACTCGGAGGTAGATAGGACTTTTGTGGAGGTATCGATTAGGATTCCAATTGGGCGCTGCATTTATTTGATCCGCGTGAGACTATGTAACTCTAGGATCAGAGATAATACACATGATTTGAACACTCAAATTATGGAACATTATAAAATGGAACATTATAAAATGTACAGATCGCCATTCCCCCCTATCCGCCACCTTCGGACACGTCCGATAGGAATAAATGCAAAAGACTCCATACGGATCTTTGAAGTACTTCACGCAGAAGTTTAGCGTGCTCATTTGGTTCGGTTATATATAAATGAGTCTATTTTACTGCAGCTGTCAGTTGCTGTTGAAGAAAAATTATTTTATGTGGTAGGGTCTTATGCATAGCAGATTTAACATTGTAACAACAGTTCGGAGAGGATTTTTTAATCAAATTTTTATATATAATTTACTGGGAGAGAGAATTTTATCATTTTATATTTAGTTTGACAGTTTAATAAATCAGCTGGGCTATCGAAGTTTAAAAAATATGAATTCGCCGTATTGTTTTTGTAGAACTGCTGCCACCTGTTTCATTTCATCATGAATATTACCTTGTTACTTGTGTCATGACCTTACCTAGTGTCTTCATTAGGCAAATTTTTATCAAAACAAACGTCAAAATCAGTGCGAATATATATAAGGTAACCTTAGTTAAACAGATGATTATTATTTTCGTTGTTACAGTTGTTAAACTGCACATATAAAATACAATGATGAATACTCTGCATTGTTGTTTTTGTGCAACTGTTGCCACCTTCCACAAATTCGTGTTAAGTTTGACGTTTGTCTTGATAAAAAATTGCCTAATGTAGACAGTATGTTACGCATTTATATAGAACCGAACGAAATCAGTACACCAAACTTATGCGTAAACATATATTTTGACATTTTTTTTTATTATTTTTTCGCTGAATTCGAAAATTAAATTTGCAATTGTTAATTTCAATTGTAAATATAAGTTAATGTCTGTATTTTGCTAATATAAAAATAAATATTAAATATTGCATATATTTCTAGTGTTGCGTTGCTGTCCTTTGCAGTTGAAGCGAAAGTATTGTATGTGGTTGGTTCTTTAATACTTTCGATAACAAAACAAACACATCTCTTGTTTATTTGTATCAATCGTTTATTACTACAATTTATGAAAAATCCCGTTTGTAATATATTTTTAATCTGTAATAATTAAAACAAATAGGAATTAACAATGGAAGGAGAAGACAACAGTGAAAATGAGTTATATGAAGAAGCTCCAAAGAAGATGAAGACTGAATGGTCAAAAAGCTATTCTAATAAAGCAATGCAAATGATGAAAAAAATGGGATACGAAAAGGATAAAGGCTTAGGTAAACAGAGTCAGGGAAGACTCGAACCTATTGTTGCTTTCCAACAAGACGGTAGACGAGGATTGGGATTGAAACATGAATCTATTATGTCTTCCGGTGAATATTGGGACCCAAACTGTGAAGAAATTAGTGTCCCAGAAATAGTTTCGTGGCTGCCCAACAAAAATGATTTTACGTACAGCTTTCAACAACTAAAGCGATGGATCTGCTTCGGTGAACGTAAAGAAACCTTGGATGATGAAACAATATTCGTTGAAACCGACATATTGAATGGTATTTTAGAAGCCAAGTCTGTCTTTGATCAACTTAATGAAAATGAACTGAGAAGAGCAAGATCACGCAGTAATCCATTCGAGACAATAAGAAGTTCCATTTTCCAAAATAGGGCTGCAGTAAAAATGGCTAACATAGATTCTATGCTAAATTTTATGTTCACAAACCCTAAAGATAAAATGGGTAATTCTATTATACATGACAATGATCTTCTATACTTTGCTGATATTTGTGCAGGTTTGACATAAAATGCTTATTAATGTTTAATATTATTCCATCATGTTATCTTTTAATTGCAGGTCCAGGAGGTTTTTCTGAATATATATTGTACAGAAAGTCGTGGGAAGCGAAAGGCTTCGGATTTACACTTCGTGGAGCAAATGACTTTAAGTTAGATAAATTCTTTGCGGGTTCTCCTGAATCATTTGATCCTTATTATGGAATACAAGGCGATGGTGATGTTTACGTAGAAGCAAATCAGGATTCATTTGCTAGTTACATTTTTAAACATAGTAAAGATGGCGTCCATTTTGTTATGGCAGATGGTGGTTTTTCCGTTGAAGGGCAAGAAAATATTCAGGAGATATTATCAAAGAAACTTTATTTATGTCAGTGTCTTACAGCTCTAAAAATTCTAAGGTGTAATGGAAGTTTTGTTTGTAAGCTATTTGATATTTTTACGCCATTTAGCGTAGGTCTGGTATATCTAATGTATCAGTGTTTTGAAGAAATTGCAATAATAAAGCCAAATAGCAGTCGGCCTGCAAATTCGGAAAGATATTTAATATGTAAATGGAAAAAGCCTAACACGAACGATATATGTAAATATTTAAATTTCATCAACAATAATTTGAACCAACAAGGTGATCGAGATGTTATAGAAATCGTAGACTTGGATGTCATTATGCAAGATGAGGATTTTTTTAAATATATAAAAGAATCAAATAATTCTATTGGACGTAATCAAATAATTGGTTTGAAAAAAATAACGGCGTATTGTAATAATCCACAATTAAAAGAAACTAGGCAATCAGAATTTCGAAAGCAATGCTTAGAACTTTGGGGGTTACCTGATAAATTACGACAGGCTCCTGAAAATAAATCTGTTGAAAAGTTTCTTGAAGAATTTTTAAACAGTTGGTACGAAGACAAGTTATGGTTTAATTCCACGCCTGCTGAATTAATATCAATCCAAATGCTAAACAAATCGATCGAAAGTGTGCATGATTGGTATTTTGTACCTATTGGTCGAGGGGAAACGAGTACGAATGCTTGCAGTTTTTTTATTTGTGCTACAAGAGGAAAGTTACTTCGGTACACTGATATGAAAAAATGGGAACCTGTAGAGTACGTCTTCGAAATATCTCCAAAATCCTTGTTTTATGGTGAACTTGTTTTCGAATACAGTGGAGAGGGTCGAACACAAACCAGAATATGTAGTTTGCACATCATCGATGCAATCTTGTTAGGAGGCAAGGACGTACGAAGAATGCCATTAAGTGAACGTCTTACAATGTGCAAAAAGTTTGCCAGAAGTATAAATAAACCTTATAAAGAAGGAGGTGTTTCATTACTGCGTTGTAAAAGACTATTCAAACTAGTAGATATTGATGATTTTTTTAGAATAATGAGACACTATACACTAAAGGATGGTTCTTTGCGTCTTGGTATATCGCTAAATGACTCTGACACAAAATTTTTTGTCCCCGGTGGCATTGTGTTATTCTGTGAAATATGTCATTATTTCTTCTCAATAATGTCAAAATCACAAAATATGCTTTATTACTTTAATAAAATAAGAAATGTATCTTATTATAAAAATAATATGCCTTCCGAGATGCAAAATATATTATACGCTTCGTTTCGAAATAGCTTTGTAAGACGGAAGCTTTGGAAGTGGACAAATACATATCAAGTCGAAGAACAAAGTAATAGAGTGGATGAAAATGTGTTATACAGAGATGACTTTATACAATTTGTTGTAAATAAACAAAATATGTAATATAAAAAAATATATATATATATTTATACATATATAATTTCCTAAGCATTTTTGTGTATAGAATCCAGAGCATTCAGAAGTTCCCTGATGATGTAGAAAGTTCAAAATCCAGATTTTTGAATTTAGATCAGATTGCGGAAATATTTATTCTTTAGTAGCTTTTAATCTTAAAAGGCATAAATTTTCTAAACCCATTGTTTGCTATTTTAATCCAATCGAAGAAAATATATATATATTTATATATTATATATATATATATATATATATATATATATATATATATATATATATATATATATATATATATATATATATATCACCGGCAACAATATAGTGCAAATCAGTTTCTTTGGTTTGTTATCTATATTGCCACTGAAATGTTTGTTGGGCCTAGTAATTACACTGAAGAACTTGCGACCGTAAAACGCGAAAAAAAATAATAGATGTTGCTCTTTTGAATTCAACTATAAAAATAATGTCTATTTCCAAAATTCTTCAACTAATGCTAAACAAACTATCATAATAATAAGTAAGTAAAACAGGCCCACTGTGTTGCTATTCTATGTTGAGACATAAATAAAAAAAAAATTCACCACTAGTAATGTACATACATGTGCAAAAAACAAAACAATAAATAAAATATGTACCTATATTGAATTCTTGCTTACAATAACACTAATATTAATTATGAGATGTAAATACAAAACAGAATAAGGAAACAAATATAATCTAACGGTTAATTACAAAAATAAGTTGCAGTGGACCATATTAACAAAATTTACATAAAATTACAGTGGGATGATTGGCCCAAAAATATTAATAAATTTTAATACAATAAAAATTCAAAATTAAGTAGAAATAAATATAAAATAAAATAATGAACTTAACAACATATTAATAAATGTTATACGGTGACCTAACATGCCGGCCCCATTGAAAGCACACTTTCAAGATGAGTAAAGTGTAGCATGTAACGTTGTTTAAGGAGTAAAATTAATTTGAATAATCATTAGAGTGGAAATCAGCGAGTAGCATGCATCTTGTTTCCGGCTAGATTCTCATCGGCTAAAAGGTGGATTCGTTGCTTCTTCAACTCTATTGCTAAATCATCCTACAAAAGGTAACTTTACTGTACATGCAAAAAAATAACAAGGTGAAATAACACCAAAAGTCCCAAATTGTTCTAATATCAAATAGTTTTGCTTTCTTAATATAGTTGTGTTAGGTGTTGTCACATCCAAAATATTCCTTCCAACCATGATCATGCAATATTTACATCGTCACTAATGTTGTACATGATCTCAAATACCATTTAACTATAGTATCAATGGCCTTTCAAATCAAACTCTTTAAAAAAATGATTATTCCATTATGTACATGATATTTATTTGAAAATAAAAGTTAAACCAAATATATATTTTTTTTTTTTTTTTTTTTTTTTTTTTTTTTTAATTAAACTCAAATTAGCTTATTTCAAAATTATATAAAAGTAACACTCTAATAAAGTTATATCATAACGTAAAAAAAATATATATTTGCAAAAATCACCAACAAAATTATATGCTGAATAAGACAATTTACATAAGTATCATTCGGCTACCTTTATTAATTCTTTAATTTTATAAGATAAAAATAAAATAATAAAACAAAATGTATAAAAATAAAAACCAAAAATTGGAAAAAGATTTTGTCCGCGCTGGGAATCGAACTCAAGCCGTATAAGAAAAATTCGATACAATTATCATAAAAAATATACATATTTTTATATTTATTATATTATATTTATAATATTATATTTATTATTATATAATTTTTGTGAGAGTTGTGAGAAAAAAAAAACACAATTAAAAAATTACATTAAATAATATTATTTAATTAATAATAAAAAAAAATAAAAGGAAATAGGAAAATTTTGATGGCCCATGCAGGACTCGAACTTAGGTATCACCAGTTTTATTCATTTGGATTAAAGAAATTTAAAAAAGGGAAATTTATTTTCGGGAACAGTGTTGTTAGTATAAAAATATGTTTCGCTACAAGCACCCCTACATTACCCCTCTGCTAAAATCAGATTTGGGATTTAAATACAACAAATCTGATACCACTTGTAGTATATGTAATTCTGTAGGTTGAAAGAAGAAATAAATTATAGAAAAAAAAAAAAAAATAAGTGAAATACCAATCTATTGTCGTAAGTCCTTGGCTTGGTAAATACCTACTGAATGTCCTCTAGTTCGTAGTAATATGAGCCAGTTTTCTTTCTAATTCTTGCCTTTAAAAATGGTGGCGCTAATTTGGCATTAAATCCCTTTTCAAAATTGCTTTGTCTAAAGTTTCTTCTGTAAATCTCGTGTCCTACAATGTAATTAACTTCCTTTGATCTCAGGTTGTATGGTCTCTCATTCCGTTGTTGTTACTACAATATATTTTTAAGCAATAGACCTATCATCTAACAATTCTAATTTAAGAAGCAATTAATATGATTTACCATTGTTAATCATATGTTGTCCAAAAGCCATATAATAAGGTGAAGTACCTATAGAAGCATGTACAGCGGAACGCATGACACAACTGATACTGCTGAGGTATCCATCCCAATTTGTTTGGTCATGTTTGATATACGCCCCTATCGCAGATAATACCGAACGATTGACACGTTTAGAAGCATTGGCTTGGGGCGAATATACCGCCGTATAAACGTGTTTAATGCCGTAATTTATTAAATTAATTCGATCTAAATTGTGAGCCATTATCAGGTATGGAAAAGTTCCTGTTCAAAATAGTTAATTCCAATGTCGGTAGTAAATTTCTTAATAGGTTTTAAAAAACAAAATTTAGAAAAATGATCTAGTACTATAAAAATATTGCCTGATTTTGAGCGTGGATAAGGACTAAGAAAATCCATATAAAGTTTCTGAAAGAATCTATAAGTTTCAGATGTTTTTTTAATGGTCTCTAACATCGTTCACTAGATTTGGCCAAAAGTAGAATCTTCGTATACGCTCTAGCGTTTTTTTTATACCACCATGTGCAGAGAGATGGCTATCATAAGCCTTTTAAGAACGTCTTTTATTAACTCTTTGGGTATCCAAAGCTTCCAAGCGAGATCGTCCTGCACTTTTTCTCCGGAACAGTGCTTCTGTACAAAAATCTGTCTATTATCTTTAAGTCTGGAGTTTTATCAATATTTGCCCTAACTCTGTTCAGTAATTCAGTGTAGTTTGTCCCTTGAAAATCAGAATTTATGTTACGAGTGTTTACGATGTTCTATTTTGAAACTGAAGCCTTGAAACTTTAAAGCCCATCTTGCCAACCGAGAACTTAAGTCTGTTTGGGATATGAGACACTTTAACGAAGCAAGATCGGTGATGACAGTAAACTCATGCCCCTCTACGTTAAAAAGTTAATGAACACTCTTGTTCGGTTACAGAGTAGTTACGTTGGGCTTGGTTGAGTTTCTTCGACATGAAGGCGATTGGAACCTTTTCACCCTCTGCAGTTTTTTGAACCAATACACTTCCTATCCCAGTGTTGCTTGCATCACTATGTATATAAAATGGTTTTATAAAGTCTGGGCTATGCAACACTGGTGTGGTTGTCAAGATGGTCTTTAAATCCACAAAAGCTTGTTGAGCCATTTCACTCCAAGCAAATTTACGATGTATCTTTAACAAACCAACAGGACATCCCCAAAAATCGTCTGCGTTATTTCATAGATCTTGGCTGTGGGAATTCTAAAATGACCGAAATTTTTTCATTATCCGTGCGAATTACCCCATCCCTAACTATATGACCAAGATAGCGAACCTCCCGTACACAAAATTTTTACTTTTCAACATTTAAAGTTAGTTCAGTGGCACGAAATTGTCGAGCCACTTCT
Source organism: Protocalliphora azurea (assembly GCA_932274085.1). NCBI lineage: Eukaryota > Metazoa > Arthropoda > Insecta > Diptera > Calliphoridae > Protocalliphora > Protocalliphora azurea. The sequence goes on along the minus strand of OW026523.1, from coordinate 31,850,597 downwards.
CGCAATACGTGCAAATGCCTCTCAAATGTGTCTGATACAATCAACAAATCATCCGTATAAACGAACACTTCCGTTCTCAATTCTGCTGGTACTACCTTGTTCATTAAACGCGACATTGTTTGAGGCGCATTACAAAGCCCAAAAGGCATTGAAATGATACAATGGGCGATCTTTCAATGATTTGTCGAGAGGTATTTGCCAAAAGGCGTCCTTCAAATCTAGGCTAGTGATAAATTCTGCTTTAATAGGTTTTAATATAGACAAAATGTCATCTATAACAAGTAAAGGATAAGCATCCTTCAAAGTTACAGAGTTTACTTTTCTACTACCCAGACATAACTTAACTCTCCCAGGCTTATGCACCAATAATATAGGTGAAGACCAAGCACTGTCTGATTCTTCAATTACATACATTTTTAACATACGGTCTAACTCTGCATAAATTAATTTATCAATAGCTGGTGACACAGGAAAATGACGCTGTTTTAAAGGGGCGGCGTCACCTACGTTATTTACATGGAAAATTACATTTGTCCTACCTGACCTTCTTTAGCAAAGGATGGGAAAGTATTTATAACGAGCTTTAACTGTTGTTGTTATGTTTTCTTTAAAAACTTTTGTTCTGAAGAAGAAAATCCATCTATTGTTTTTAATAAAAAGTTAGTTTTGATTTCTGAGACTAGTCCTGTTGGCAATAGATTGAATGAATTCAAAAAATCAATACCGAGGTATAAATCCTGTAATAAATTAGGTTTATATATATACAACTATCTCCTTTGTATCACCACGAAATGTGATATGTATTTTCGTAAAACCTACCACACCCTGTGATTTACCATCTTCTGTTTTGACAACATCTTTTATTCTTTTGAAGCTGTTGTTCGATTTAAAAAGTTCCCTAGCTCCTAATGCTCCTAAACAGCTGATTGAGGCCCCTGTATACAAAAATCTAGCAAGTTTCTTACCAAAAAGATGTACTTCAGCATAAGGCCTAATATCATTTTGTTTTTCATATACTGTACTTAACAGACCGCGCCGCAAAAGATTAACATTCTTTCAAAAATCACGCATACGCTCTAGTGAACGTTTATGTTTTATGCTAGGTGTAGCTTCGTTAAATATTTTAGCTCGTCTATCATTGTATTCTTTCATACGAACATGCAAATGTTTTAGGTATGTAGGAGGTGTAGTAGTCAAGAGTCATATGGCTCGGTGTGAGGTTTCCTTAAAATGGAGAGTAGTTTAGATTCTGGCAAGGATTCTATCATAGCAGGTAATTTCGAAACATTATTGCAGTTAACAACATGTGTTTCGTTCCGTGGAAAAGCAGGTGTTTGAATAAAAGTAGTCTTTTAAGGACCATATAAATTACGATTTAGTCTGTGCTGGTTGATTGGGAACATTTAGGATTATAAACGTTAGGTAAGCCACAGCCGTAGCAAAAACCTGTCTATCCTCCAAACATTCCTGATATCTATGACCAGATTTGCGGCAATTCCAGCATATAAGTGCTATTGCGGAAATATTTTCGTCCTCTGGCAACGGAATGACATCATCTTCCAATTCGTTAACTTGTCGTCTAACTGATGGTGATAATTTATGTGTCGATTGTCTTCGACCAATATCTTGAAAAAAGAATTCTCTTCGTCGACAGATCTCTCGAAGTTCAGACAGAGCTAATTTTCAGATTCAAAATCTCATGCTGTATGTCATGGAGTAAATTTCTTCTCAAAATTTCTACAAGAATCCCTTCCCTAATCGATTCAACTAGCCTATCCGATATTTCAAGAATTCCTTCATAAAAGGTGCCAAAGTTCTCAGTGTGTCTTTGCTTTCTATCACTTATCATCTCTCTCAGATCTATATCGGTTCTCGAGTCTTTAACTTGTTTACGCAAAACATCACATAGAAGGGGCCATTTTATTGTTGTTACTGAATGGTGATAACGCCAAAATGCCTTAGCGTCAAAAAAAGTCGAAATATGATCGTATAAAAAGTCAAAATTCCCATTAAGCGTTTGATTAGTCAAAGCTTATTCTCTATATACAAAATTGTCAACAGGCATACCGCGAGAATCTCCAGAAAATCTAATTTTCCAGTTGTGGATTATGTGACCAATTTTATCATGTTTGAACCACTATCGTGATTTCCCCTATTGTTATTCGGATGAGACTGTGGTAACCCTAATAATCTCTCTAAAGTTCGCTGTTTCAGGTATGAATTAGCGTCATAAGAAGCCCCTTCACTCCTCTGTTGATGTTTAACTGAATCAGTAAAACTTGATTGCTTAGAAACTTGCATCCTGCGAAAACTTGCCTCAATATTTGTTTCAATTAGTCTTGTCAGGGTTTGACTTAAATTTGTGAGCTGTTGTACACCAACAGCAGCGGTTACAAGATTACGTATGTGATTACGTTGATTCTTTGGAAAAGTTTCAGACATAGACATACGCTGTGGAATTGGTTGTTCCTCGAACTCAATTGGAGAAGTAACATTGTTATCAAAATTGATTTTTCTTTGGACCTGCGATCTCGTAGCCATAGGAGGAAGTACATCTTTACTAGGTAGGACGTTTAGGTTTCCGTCAGTTCTGTATATTGCTTTTTATTAGGGCGAGCACGTCGCTTAGTTATGGCTAAAGAGCCGCAGTTTGTATTGAGAATAAAAGAAATAAAGATTTACTACAACTAACCATCCGTTTTGATCTTTAAATTTATTCTGTCTTCATTAATTAAACTTACAGCTATTTATATAATTTCTTAAGTCTAAAATCTTTATATTGTTACGAAATTGTACTTGAATTCAAATATAACGTTTTTAACGGCCGGTTTAAATCTTTCTCAATGCTTCCAGACATTTCCGTTTATGTTAACAGCAGTTAACATAGCTGTAAAAATTATTAACATAGTTCTAAACGTACAACATTGAATAAAAAGCTTTCACCATTGTTTTTAAGTATGGCAACACTAAATGTTTAAGCTGCTAACATTAACATCAAAAGCTCTAGTTTGTCCGTTAAGAACATTGTAGAAAGAAATAGAGCTTTCAAGAAACATCTAGTAGGTAATACAGTGTATATAAATTGGCCGTGAGAACACCATTGAGTCAGTCTAATTGGAAGCGTCGTTAAGTAAAGACAAATTAAATGCCTTGGCTGTATAATCTTGTACATTATTAAAGCGTGTTGTATAAAGTGTGTAATTTAAGTGTGTGTTTATATTAGAACGCAAGTGACTATTTAAACTATTATTGTTGTACATTTTTAAATAAAATAAAGAGTCGTTACAACTTTTAAACTACTAAACTGCTGTTATTTGCAATCAAAGTACAAGTTTATTTAAAGGAAATAAACAACCGTTTTTAAAAGGTAAAAACGTAACAATATACTTATATTTACATACTCATTCTTATGACCTTATTTATTAATGTCATTTGTTTATTGTGGTGGGTTATTTAGGTGTCAGCATTTTGTTAAGCTTCAAATTTTGCATGCTGATAATTTGTGCAAATGAAATTTGATTCTTCATGCTGTTACAATTTGTAGTTTATTGACAATTATTGTTTATATTATAATTGTAATAATGTGACCAATACATAACGGATAAGTGTGACAACTACACCTCCGCTCTTAAGAAAAATCTATACAATTCAAATTGGATGATTTTTTGAATACTTATTATAAATTCTAAGTTTAAGGCTAGTATATATTCTTAAATTTATTTTTTTAGTATTCTAAAAATTATTTTATACTTTATATTTTTTTAGTCTGTTTCTATGAATTGCTTTTATGTGTGTTTTTGTTTTTATTAATACATTCAAATCGTCTATATCTATTACTTCATATGGTCCGTCATAAGGTGGTTCATGTTTTCTTCTTTTTTCAGCTTTGACTAAAACTAAGTCTCCTATTTTTAGTTCTATGTTATTTGTGTTATTTAATGAGTCTATACTTCTTTTGTTTTTAACTGTCTCTATTAAGTTTTTGGCACTATCTAGAGCATATTTTAGTCTAGTCTTCAGTTCATTAGCATAATTTTCAAAATTGTAAATTCTGGGATGGTTCATAACCTCATCTCCAGGTAAACTTGGTAATTTTCCAAAAATAAGTTCAAAAGTGAATATTCAGTATCTACATGAGTAGTTATGTTGTACGCAAAAGTATAATAAGGTACCCATTGTTCCCAATCATCATTTTGTATAAATGATAAAAAGAATTCATCATAGGGTTCTAGATTTTTTTCGACTGTACCCAATGTCTCATGGTGATATGGTGTGGAAAAAGTTTGTTTAATCTTCAATAATTCACATACTTTTTTTAATAATTCATTTTTAAATTCTGTACCGTTATCTGATTTTAGTGTGCTAAATAAACCATATTTAAGTATTAAATTTTCTACTGGTGCTTTTGCTATTGATTTTGCCTCTTTCGTCTCTATAGGACATGCAATTATGTATTTCGTCAATTCGCATTGCATAGTTAATATATATCTGTAATTGTTTGTTAGACGTAATGGACCTATAGTGTCAATTGCTATTGCTTTAAAACTATCTGTTGGAGTATCTGTAATCTTTAACTGTTCTTTTGTATGTTTAGTTTGTTTGTTACTTTGCCACAGTGGGGCAGAATCGAAATTTTTAGGAAATAAATATTAAATAATGGCGGCTGCCTTCCGAAAGGTCAGAAATTACTCGTTCATTTACGCACAATGGAATAGATTCGCAGGACCATTTGACATCAAAAGCTATTCTGGCCGAGCATTTCCCATTTCCAAAGGATACGTATGTGTATTCGTATGTTTTTCAACTAAAGCAATACACTTAGAAGCCACATCCGACTTATCCACGCAGGCGTTTCTAGAAGCTTTTAGCCGTTCTGTTTCAAGACGTGGATGTCCGGTTCATCTTCATTCCGATAATGGAAAGAACTTCGTGGGAGCATCTAAAATTCTAGCAAAAGATTTCATTCAAACTTCCCAATAGCGTGTACTGGCAAATTACTCTCATGAAAATATTTCATGGTATTTTATCTCAGCAGGAGCTCCACATATGGGCGGATTGTGGGAAGCTGGGGTAAAAAGCTTCAAAATTCAATTGCTTTGAATTATAAGTATACATTTGAAGAATTGTCCACCCTTTTGTCCAAAATTGAGTCGTGCCTGAATTCCCGGCCGATTTCCCCTCTTTCCACTGATCCCACAGATCTCTGCGCTTTAACACCAGGACATTTTTTAATTGGGATGCCGATTTTGGCTCCACTGGATCCTCAGATTAACGATTCAGCAATTTCTATAACCAATCGGTGGCAACGATTGAAGCTAATTCACCAGAACTTTTGTTTTCGATGGAAAAAATGAATACCTGAGGGAAATGAGTAAAAGAAACAAATGCAAAAACCCGAAATAAATCTGGAGGAAGGTGCCCTATTAGTGATCAAAGATGAAAATCTTCCACCAAACTCTTGGTGACTTGGTTGTTTTGTAAAAACCTACACTTGTTCGGATAATCGCGTACGGGTAGCCGACGTCTTAACACGATGAGGTCTTATAACTAGAACAATTGTCAAACTTATAGTACTCCCCACAGAAACCTAGATTTGGGCCCTAAATATTTTACTTATTTACCAATTTTTCCTTTTTCCAGCTTAAAATGACAAAAATGTCATCCATACAGTCAAAATCGAATGCCAAATCCTCTTCAAAACATCTGCCTACGAGTTACAATGCATATCCTTGCCGCTTGTGCAATCGCATTTGTGAAAGATCTTTTTCTCACTTCTTTTATCTCTTCTATCTCTCCTATTTTTTCCTCGTGACTATTATCTGTTTTTATCTCTGACACTTTATGTGCTGTAAAATTTCTGTTAGATCTATAATTAATTAATTCTTCATCAAGTATTTCATGCTTTCGCACGAACTCTCTTAACTCTGAAATGTTTTTTATATTGAAATGAAAAGCTCTTTTCGTTCATCGGGATGTAGATTTCTTTTTAAAATTTCCACCCAATCAACTTCAAAAATGGAGTTTGCAATCGATTAGAAATATGTAATATGGAAACGTAAAAAGTGTCAAAATTTTCTCCTATTCTCTACTTTCGATTCCTGATTAATTATTTTTAATCAAAGTTAGTCCTACGATGTCGAAACTGTTCTCGTTGTACGGTGAAAGCGCCAAAACCGGCATAAAATGGCATAAAACTTTAAGGTCTCCTCTCAAGCTTTGTATTGTAAGAGCATGCACTCTATAAATAAAATTGTCAACTGACAATTCTCCCTCATCCTGTCCACTGAATTTTAACTGCCAATTTGAAACTATAGTGGATACTTTGTCAATTAATACTGGTATTTCGTCTATTCAAAGAATTTCTATTAAAGAGATTATTTGTACCATAACTATCTCCTAAAATAATTTAGGTCATAAAAATGTTCATTCATATTTGTGTTTAAAAACTAATTCTGCAATATATTGTCACTAATATTAACATCATTTAAGTTTTCACGAGACATATTCAAGGAATCTTCTAAAAATCTAGTGTCGTGATTTGAGTTAAATAGAGAATTTTGTAACATTCTTGGATCAAATAAATTCTGACTAGATGGATTTTTCTTTGGACCAGGTACCCTTTCTTAAATTGCTAGCTTTTAATACATCTACAATACACGCCTTATGAAATATATGGTAACATGGTGTAGATTCTGTGATATAATCTAGCTCGTAATCTTTCTTACAAATACTACATTGCACAGCGGGGCAGAATCGAAAATTTTTGGAAATAAATCTGTAACTTCTGATCGGCTGGTTGGATTTTCATGAAATTTGGTATAGGCGTAGCTTGCCAAATTTTTGTTTCTCGTCCGATTTCAAATATTTTTATATATTGTTGTAGGCCTTGATAAGACCTATAAAAAACATATATATTCATATATATCCTAGTATTTCCGATCGATTTTATTAGTTTTTTTCCTATCTAGTTAAAGAACAAAATTATCTATTGAATAAAAAAAATTGAAGTCGATATCTTTACCGAGTCCAAAAATAAACGATTTTGAATTTGAAAATTCCAAAAAAGACGACAATTTTACACTTTTCTGAAAGGTAACTTCACAGAGATGACTTTAAGATAAAAAACAAGCCCAATAACTCAATTGGTCATGGTACACACCCTCCCGAAGTCGACCCATTTTATATGAAAGTTTTGAATTTAGACCATTTTTTCTCAAATCCCAAAGCACGAATCGACAAGTGGAATATATTTTAAGAATCCTCAATATGTTGTTAAAAGTTTTGAATCAAAATCTACGGGTCTTCGGAAAAATGTGGATTCTATAGCTATAAATGTAAAAAATCCCATTTTTGGGAATTTTGATTAGTTTTTTTGAGAATTCAGGAAAGCCCTACCCCTAATTAAAATTTGGTTAACGCGCTTTTATTTACATTAATAAGATCCACATTTCTTGCAAATTTCATTAAGATATCTTTATAAACAAATATGTTATTATAATTAAAAACTTTGTATTTTCTCCAAAAACCCCAAATTGGGCCTTTTGTTTGGTTTATTTCTAAATAGCGAAAGAAATTTTAAAAATATGTATTCCAAATTAAGCTTATCCTTTAGCATATATAATTTCCGATCTTTTGCAAAAAGATTCAAGTCCATATCATGTCTCATTTCAGAAATATGCGCGTTTAAACTTTTATATTTCCAATTTATTGTATATATGACAATATTTTTACAAACTTGCAACTTTAGCCTTTAGTTTTGCGTGAATAATTATTATACACAAAATATTTTTATAAAAATAATTAATAACAATTTTTTATTTTTAATAGCATTGCCACATTTCCCAAATTTAAGTAAATCTTTATCCTTTTCTAAGCATTCACATATTTCTATTAATGAATTTTTTTTTTAATTATTATTGACTTTATTGAAACCTTTATAAAATAATAATTATGAGAATTTATTTAAAAGTATTACAACAATTAACATCTAAATAATTAAATACGGAAACTACTAATATCACAGTGTTAAGGAAAAGTTGTCAAAAAAAACCTTGTATATACTTAAACGTTATAAGAAATTTTAAAAACAATCATCAATTATAACTCTTTAAGTAAAAAAAAGAGTCTTAGTGGCAAATTTCTTATTATTTCATATGTAGACGTTCTGCATTTTTCATTAAATGACAGAGTCAGTTCCCTTGCAAATGAATTAAACATTTTATGGTTAAAGTTTCTATGGAGTAGATCAGTAGAATATCTGGGGTGTAGGTTATGAATTATTTTCAGATTTTTCTTTTGTATTATCTGTAATTTTCTTGTGTAAGTTTTAGCAGCTTTATTAAACCAGACTTGGCTTCCGTAGGTCATAATTGGTCGAATACACATTTTGTAAATAAGGATCTTGTTTTTTAAATTAAGTTTAGATCTTCTGTTAAGTAAGGGGTAAAGTACACGGCCGCATTTGATTGCTTTATCACAAATATACTGTATGTGTTGTTTAAATGATAGTTTTTTATCTAAGATAATACCTAGATATTTGATACTATCCTGCAGAGGAATAAAAACTCCCCTAGAATATAAATGTTTTGTAGGAATACGTTTCTGTTATCTATTATATGGAAATATAATAGCTTGTGTTTTACTAACATTAACTTTTATCTTCCATTTATCAAAGTATTTATTGGTAGATTTTAAACTATCTTCCATTTTTTTGATTATTGCGTTTGACACCTTACCGCAGCAAATAAAAGCACTGTCGTCAGCGTAAAAAGCTACTTCTTGATTCTTGCGAATAGTAAAATCGGAAATATATATTGAATAAAGAGTAGGTGATAATACCGATCCTTGCGGCAGACCCGCAGGGATTTATCTATCATTAGATAGCGTGTTATCTATAGATACAGCAAATGAGCACTGATATAAAAAACTCTTTATTATCTTTTGCAAGTACGTTGGATAATTGAAGGAATTTAGTTTTAAAACCAGGCCTTCATGCCATATTGAATCGAAGGCTTTTTCAATGTCAAGAAAAATAACTCCAGTGCTCTTACGATTTCTTTTGTTTGTATCAATAAAATTAACGACTCTTTTTAGTTGATGTACTGTGGAGTGCTCCTTGCGGAATCCAAACTGTTGAGGGTTAATAATATTATTTTGGTTGGAAAAATTTAAAATTCTCTTATTAATTATTTTTTCAAATACTTTATCCAATAGGCTTAGGATGCTGATTGGTCTATAGCTAGACGGTAATTTAGGATCCTTTCCTGGCTTAGGAATTGGAATAACTTTTGCTTTCTTAAAAATAGTTGGAAAATAGCCTTCTATTAAACAAGAGTTGAAAAGTTTACATAGAGTTTCAAAAAAGCAATCGGGCATCTTTTTAAGGATAATGCTATTAATGCCATCTAAACCGGGGGCTTTATTATTTTTCAATAAAAGTACAAATGATTTAACTTCAATTAAATTGGTAAGCTCTACGCTAGATCTGTCAAGAATTGTGTCGTTAAGATCATGAATGAATCTTGAGACGGCTGTGTCCATAGGTGAATAATTGTTTAAAGTAATGGTGTGTGAATTACTAAATACATCTGTTATTGAATTAGCTTTTTCATTGCCAGATTTTAAAACTTCACCGTTTACATGAAGATCAGTAAAAGGCATTTTGTTTCCTTTAAGTGCTTTTTTACTTTCCAAAACTTTTTAGAGCCCGAGGGCAAATTCGAAATAAATTTTGACCAGGATTCATTGCGGTCTTTATTAAGGTGAAAATCAATAAGTTTATTTAATAGCTTCAAAATGCTTTTCATTTTTATAATTAAAATCGCTACATCTTTGAAATTTACGATTGTATTTATTTCTCTGACTAATTAACATTTTACTAATTTCAGAGATTTCTCGTTGCCACGAATTTTTATGACCGACAGGTATTTTATTGGACGCTTTTTTAACTATAAATATTAATTTGTTAAAATAAAAATCTAGATTACCTGAATTAGTAACTTGTTGATCAATGTTCTGACACCTAATTTCATTTTCAACCCAGTTTTTGATTGCTGACCAGTCTGCGCGATAATACAAGGGAACTGAATATGTCATGTTTTTAACGTGGCCATAAATAACACAAGATATAGGTACATGGTCCGACTGTAAAACATTTGGATGTGTCTCAAGGTTTGAAAAATCGAGACACGAGTTAGATAAAAGAATGTCTACTGTGGTCGGTTGAACGGGGTTGATATTTTGTCCAAAGCGAGTGTGTCCATTTGGGTAATAAATGAAGTAGCTGGATTGAAGACAATGGCAGTAGAGGTCATTACCAGCCGAATTCTTTGACATACAATTCCAATGTGTATGTTGGGCATTCAGATCACCGAAAATAAAATAGTCTTTTGAAAACGAAGTTAATTTATCCAAATCAACTTTAAAATTTGTAGTATGAACTGGATTATACGCTGAAGTGAATATACCTGGCCTTCTATTAATTATAACTTGTACTGAAATACTTTCAACAGTACTTGTTTTTATTTCTGGTAACAACGTATGCTTAATGGTACCTTTAATTGCAATTAGAACTCCTCCGCCATGAGTAGATCGATCGTCTCTATAAATTTTATAACCACCAAGTTGAAATTTGTGGTACGGTTTCAAAAAAGTCTCATTTAAAAGGAGAACATCGATTTTCCTTTTGTGTAAAAAGTATTCCAGCTGGGCAGCTGCTGACTCAGTTGTTATGCCTTGGGCATTCCAATGCATAACGTGAACATTGTGTCTACCGGTTGAATTATATGGCATGTTTAAGCATCATACCCAAAACTCGTAGCTTGTCGTACTTATTTTGACATCTTTGCAAAGCATCGACAGCATAAAAAAATATTTCCAAAAGTCTTTCATTGGAAATGTTGTCATTATTATTATTGTCGTAGCTCTTGCCTTTAGCTACCTCAGAATACAAATTACCAAAATCGCGGGAATTTCGTGAGATATTATGGGGTTCTTGCCTTGGCAATTGAGGAAAATCATGATCGACTTCTTTAAAATATGTTACGTTAGTTCTTCTGCTGGTCGTCCTAGATTTAGACGTTACTCGATGACGGATTTCTAAATATTCTTGACGACTTGGGCACTTTAGTCATCAACTCTATGGTTAACGCTTTTTAAGTTCTTCTTTATGCAGTTGTAGCACTTATAAATTATACTACCATCACTATTATATGCTAAAGGATAAGCTTAATTTGGAAAATATATTTTTAAAATTTCTTTCGCTATTTAGAAATAAATCAAACAAAAGGCCCAATTTGGGGGTTTTTGGAGAAAATAAAAATTTTTTAATTGTAATAACATATTTGTTTATAAAGATATCGTAATGAAAATTGCAGGAAATATGGATCCTATTAATATAAATAAAAGCGCGTTAACCAAATTTCAATCAGGGATAGAGTTTTCCTGAATTCCCAAAAAACTAATGAAAATTCCCAAAAATAGGATTTCATACATTTTTGGCTACAGAATCACATTTTTCCGAAGTCCCGTAGATTTTGATTTAAAACTTTTAACAACGTATTGTGGATTCTTAAAATATATTCCGCTTTTCGACTCGTGCTTTGGGATTTAAAAAATTATGGTCTAAAATCAAAACTTTCATATAAAATAAGTCGAATTCGGGAGGGTGTGTACCATGACCAATTGAGTTATTGGGCTTGTTTTTTATCTTAAAGTCATCTCTGTGAAGTTACCTTTCAGAAAAGTGCAAAATTATTATATGTTGCTAAATAAAATTTTATTTTAGATAAAAAAGAGTGTAGATACTTTTTAAAATTTTTTTATTCAATAGATAATTTTGTTCTTTAACCAGTTAAGAAAAAACTACTAAAATCGGTCGGAAATACTAGGTTATATATGAAAAAAACTGTACCAAGAACATATAAAATTATGGTGATTAAAAATTCAAACGCAAATAACTCGAAAACTATAAGGGATAAATAGGACATGTAAGCATGTCTTTTATAGGTCATATCAGGGCCTACAACAATATATAAAAATATTTGAAATCGGACGAAAAACAAAAATTTGGCAAGTGATTAAAAATTTTTTATGTCAGAGGTACCTAACTTTGAGCCCCCTTAGCTCCGCCCCTGAGGGGTTTGTTGTGCCCCCCTTCCAAGCTTAACATTGTACGCTCCTCCGCTACGCCTATATCAATATTTACACTCAAATGATATTATCAGTAGTTTATATCCATACACTAGACTATGTAACTCATTTTATATTTTTATATTTTTAATAGGGTTGCCACATTTCCCAAATTTAAGTAAATCTTTATCCTTTTTTAAGCATTCATATATTTCTATTAATGAATTTAAAATAATAGAACAAACAAAAAATGTCTATTTTAACTTAGTCAATGATTAGTATTTTTGGTATTTATCATCTTCCTTAATAAATATTCTATTAGTAATACGATTTTTTATTACTTATTTACATTAAATTTATGTAGACAATTTTTCTAATATTTTAAACTTATACTACTTATTTTCTATAAAATAATCTGTTGTATTTGTATACATATCTAAAAGATAATAAAGGTACTTCAAGTCTTCAATATTTTGAGTTGATAAAGGCTCATAATAAATCCAACGTTTTCTCAGTGATGATAGTACAGGGTCTGATGATAACAATAGGCTATTAAAAATATCCTCGTTTTGTGACGTTCTGGAGCATTTCCTGGAGCTGAATAATTGAACGTGCTTAAAATCTCTGTTTCTAGCTTCTTGAGCCTCTTCTTTAAGCTCTCCAAGTGGAAGAATATTTCGTTCAATTATAATTTCGCCATGGCACAATACTTTATGTACTTTATGTACTGTTGGTGTCATTTCTTTCTATGGATATAGGGAAAAAAGTAGATTAGATATTTCTGTTGCATATTCTCCAAATCGAGCAGAGTTAATTTTGTGCTTACTATTAATTGCCATTAATAGTATGTTAGTCCTTTCAAGTAACTCTTTATTAATACCAGTTATTTTTGATGTAGCTTCAAAATTTCCGAAAAACCTTCTTGCTCTGTTTCCATCATTTGTACATTTGTACTACCAGTCGGCAGAAGTTTGTCGATGTTTAATCCCGTCTCTTCTCTGAATTCATCCTGGATTCTACTTTTCTCAGATATTCTAAGTGTTTTTAAATCCTCGATGTTTCTGGTAGGTTTTGTTAAATTTTCTGGCACACTTCTATACTTTAAATCATATGCTATATGCACGAAATGCTCCATGAACCGTATTCTGGCGTGAAGTGGAGGTATTCTTCATTCATCAATACTTCTTGCTTTACCAATATCCGAAAATTGTGATTTCGTCTCATCACACAGTGAGCATTTCCAAAAAAAAGATGCTTCCTTTCCAACAATCATTGTTAGACTAAGTTGAAAAGATATGTCGAATATGTATTGGTTTATGGTTATTGAAAGAGGTTGTAAATCATTTATTTCATCTTTAATATATTCCACTAAATCCTTTGTTGTTGTCTTCGACTCCCTTGTGTATTCGAACCAAATAGGTCTGCAAATATGTTTTGATCCTGGAGTGGTGTTAAGCCATATATCTTCAAATGAGTTTTTACACTTTGATGAAGATTGGTTTAAGGAATAAGATCGCATTCTTAATGGCACGAAAGATGCTATAAATACGCTTTTATAATCCGCCATTTTCTTACTTCCACTAGCATGCTTATAGTCAGGAAGGGCTGATAGTCCTTCACATCCCCACTTACAGATTAATACAACGTCGCTGTTATTTACTTTTTCCAACTGATCTGCAGAAAAATCTGCAAATATCATGGTAGCTGTATTCTCAAGCAAAGAAGATAGCTCTACATATCAATATGTATTTTATTAGCTAAATTTTCGGTAACGGAAATAGATGGTAAAACAGTTTGCTTTTTTTCTAAAATATCCTTGTATGATGGTAAAATTGAGTGTCCCTTTTCAAGCAGAGCTTTTTGATGTTGTAGTAAGTACACTTTCGGCAACCCGTTTAAGACGTTTTGGTGATGCATTTGCAGTATTTCAGCAATATTAATTGCACTCTTAGGTTGCTTCTCCTTTTTTAACATTTGTTTGAATGTATCAGAAACTTCTTGTACTTAAATCATCATATGTCTTGCAGGGTGCTCCAGTTGATATTTTGCACGCCGATATTTCTATATCAGTATCCATCCAATCGGAATATTTAATTTTTAATTTGTTAGTACGCTGATTCAAGTACTTCAGTTTTACGTCATACAACTTTAAAAAGCTCTCTATCTGAGATTTACCAATGACGTCGACTTTTGCATGATATGTAGTTTTTATGAATTCTATAGCTTCCAAACGATTAAGATCATTTTTAGATAAACTCCACAGAACACAACACAATTGTTCATGTTTCAATGTAATCACCATGTTGATAAGGATTAGATATATCACACAGGTATATATATTTACAGATATTGTGTGAATTTTCATTAGGTAAAATATCTGAAAGAGTCAATTTGGAAGAGTACCTATACCGAATTCATTGATATTATATGTTGCTGTTAGGTATCACCGGGAAGGATATTACCTGTGCATTGTCATTAGCTCATAAAAATAAAGATTTTGAACCATCAGTAGTAGATAAATGTTGCAGCTAGGTATCACCGGAAAGAATACCTGTTCCATTGCCACTAGATCATAAATATATAAATTTTTAACCATCACCAATAGACAAATACATTTGTTAAATTTAGGTAAACACCATAAATGTGAACTAATAAAATACTTATTGATTAAGTTAAAATAGACATTTTTTGTTTGTTTAGTTATTTTAAATTCATTAATAGAAATATATGAATACTTAAAAAAGGATAAAGATTTACTTAAATTTGGGAAATGTGGCAACCCTATTAAAAATATTATTAAAAGTATATAGAAATATTCATAATTTTCTAAGTAATTATTCACGCAAAGCAAAAGGCAAAAGTTGCAATTTTGTAAAAATATAGTCATATATACAATAAATTGGAAATATAAAAGTTTAAAGGCGCATATTAGTGAAATGAGGCATGATATTGACTTGAATCTTTTTGCTAATGACCGGAAATTATATATGCTAAAGGATAAGCTTAATTTGGAATACATATTTTTAAAATCTCTTTCGCTATTTAGAAATAAACCAAACAAAAGGTCCAATTTGGGGTTTTTGGAGAAAATACAAACAATTACAATAATAATAATAGTAATAATAATAATAATAATAATAATAATAATAATAATAATAATAATAACAATAATAATAATAACAGTAATAATAATAATAATAATAATAATAATAATAATAATAATAATATAAATAATAATAATAATAATAGTAATAATAATAATAATAATAATAACAATAATAATAATAACAATAATAATAATAACAGTAATAAAAATAATAGTAATAATAATTATAATAACAATACTAATAATAATAATTATAATAATAATAATAAGAATAATAATAACAATATATTATTATATTAATGAAATTTCCAGAAAACGTGGATCTTATTAATATAAATAAAAGCGCGTTAACCAAATTTCAATCAGGGGAAAAGTTTTCCTGAATTCCAAAAAACTAATGAAAATTCCCAAAAATGGGATTTTTTACATTTTTGGCTATAGAATCCACATTTTTCCGAAGTCCTTTTGTTTTAAATAAATAAAAACCGCGATGTTAATAAAATCATTTATTGAAGCAAATAGATAATTAAAATTTGATAGATTTTGCATGTTGAAAAACAGAGAAATTTAACTTTAAATTAAAAAAAAACTTTTATTTTTTTCAGTGGTGTAATTTAAAGAAGAATTTGTTCTGCCTTTTATACCCAAGTTTTACAAGAAATTCCTTGGAAAAATAATGTTAACACCAATGTATGCATACTTAAGTATAATCATTAACCGCCAACTTTACTCCAAATACTCGGTACTGTATTATCATTCCTGCTAATGTATGGACAAAAAACACAGAGTGGTATTTATGCTTTTATGTTATGTTAATAACATAAATGATATTAAACCTAAATCATAATGATTAATTTATCCATTTATTTATTTATTTGTGTCGTTATTTAGTTGTTTATTTACTTATTTGTTTGTTTAGTTATTTAGTTGTTTATTTATTTAGTTGTTTATTTATTTATTTATTTTAAAATAAGTTTCCGATGAAAATGAATAAAAAAGAAAATTTCTATTTATAAAATATTTACTTGTTGATTTCATTAAAAATAAGGTAAAGAAAAAACACATCTAGATTTACTAGTCGTTAAGTTTGAAGGTTTTTCTAGAAATTTAAAAAAAGGAAATTTATTTTCGGGAACAGTGTTGTTAGTATAAAAATGTGTTTCGCTACAAGCGCCCCTACAAAAGTAGAGCAAGTCTGTGGATAAGGCGACGTATAACTCTTTTTGTTGTTTTAATGTCAACCACTCGAACATTATCTCTTCCAAGCACAGTATTGATGATTTTGCCCATGAGCCATTTTTGTGGGGGTAGATTATTCTCATGAACAATTACTATAAATCCATTGATGATTTTTGTTGGAGGTAGTCCTTTTATTGCGATTGTGCAGTTCATTAATATAATCGTGAGACTATTTTTTCCAAAAATGCTGTTTGATAGCACTTATCCGGGTAGGGAAGCGCCAATTAGAAAGTGGCCGGGTGCAAGGGCTTCAAAATCACTTGGATTGGAAGATAGGGGTGATATTGGTCTTGAATCACGATCATCGCAGTTGTCAGCTCCTCGCATGTAAGTCTAGTGTTAGTTAGGGTTTTAGTTAAGTGGCACTTTGCAGATTTTATGTCCGCCTCCGAATAAAGCGAAAATTTATAAATTGATTTGAGAAATAATTTGTAAAAAAATTTTATTTTTTTGGATCAAAAAGGAACGATTTTAATTGAACCAACTTAGAATTTGCACCAACGAAATTGGTGGCATTATCACAGAACATATCTGTGGGCAAACTTCTTCATCCAATCATCAGCGGCAATAAAGGCGTCAGTTGATAAGTCCGAGGCAGACAAAAAAAGCAATATAGGTTTTATATGGGACCTTTACTTTGATGCGAAAGTAAGTGTTGACTGGACTATAAAAATCAACAGAACTTTTAGCGAAGGGCCTTGCAGGGTTGAGACGCTCTACGAGCAAATTTCCCATCATCTGTTGTAGCAATTAATTTTGGGCGATAACGAATACATATAGGATGCTTTTGACATTCAGAGATTGATGCTAATTCCAAGCGACCACCAATTTTGAGAAAATTGAAGCCATTTGATGAATCAAGGAAGAGGTTGACGCACTTTAGAGCACCTTGAGGATCCTTTTTTTTCGAGCACGGTTTATATCTTCTTGAAAATGGAGTTTCTGAATGTTAAAGACAATACGAAATAAGGCATTTTCTAATTCTTGGGGCTCCAGAACAAAACATATTAGTTTTTGGTTTCTGGGCAAAACGAAGCATCCAGGAGACAATACGAATGATTTTTAATTATGAACTATATCTTGCGATCGAATCCAAAATGTAATTAGATTTTACTTCGAGGCACATTGCAGTTTTACGTTTTTCGCTATCGATTTCTTGTTGATTTTCTTCGGACAATTTATCCATTTTATTAGAAGTTCTTGAACAGTTGAACCTCGAAAAACGATATCAGCAGGATTGAAATGAGTTGGGACATGTTGCCAACTACAAACATTAGTAAGTTCCTGAATTTCTGAGACCCTGTTACCAACAAAAACGGATAATGTTGAAGAATGCTGCTTGACCTAATGAAGAACTAGTTGAGAATCTGTCCAGAGAAGAACTTCAAAATTTGGTATTGCGAAAAGATCTTTAATTTTAGAGCATAATTTTGCAATAAGTTGTGCGCCACATAATTTTAATTTAGGCAACGATTTCCTTTTTGTTCGAGCGACACGACATTTAGCGGTAAAAAGACGAACAGATACATTTTCTGAAGTTTTTACTCGAAAGTAGAAATAGCAACCATAAACACGAATTGAAGAGTCGCAAAAGCCGTGAAGTTGAACTAATTGAGAATTAGGAGCAAGACAAAAATGATTATAGTTCTTAAGGTATAGATTCGTCCCAAACAATTTTTAGAATCCATAATTCTTACATGATGATCTTTGACTTTATACTAAGTAGTGCCAAGGGTTCTAGGGGATCAAAAAGAGATGACGAGACCTTAGGCGAAAAAGAAAATAGGAAAATATCTTTTGTTGATAACAAGAGCATCAGTAACATCAGAGTCATCAATATTCAAATTTTTGGTAGTTTTATCATCTTGAAAATCTTTATGATTTGAGTGCCATTTATCTAATTGAAAACTACATTTACTTAGAATTTCATTTACTTCGTTCCTAATTTCAGCCAATTCTTGTATTGTCCTGGCCCACCTAGGAAATCATCAACATAAAATTAAGCCAAGTTCATATTGGTTCATATACTGATCTGCAAGATAATGAAGAGTCTTGATAGCGAGATAAGGGGCAACTGACATTCCGTAGGTAACTGTATTTAGCTGATGTGTACGAATTTCTTCTTCCTCTGAATTTCTCCACAAAACGTATTGGAATTTACGATTATGCGAGTCAATAATGATATGGCGATACATTTTGACTATATCAGCTGTGATGGCGTAGCGATGAAGGCGAAAATGAAGTAGGTTTTTGTACAACTCTTCTTGAATAGTTGGACCGACCATGAGAAAGAAATTCATGAAATTGGGCTTAAAAACGCAATGATGGAGAATGAAATAGTAAAGTTCATCTATGCGGGGATTTCGAACTAGACTTATATGTCCACAATCTTCATATTCCTTCATAAAAGCGACATATTGTGATTTTAGGTTGTTGCCTCGAGCAAACCGTCTCTCCTGAGATGCAAATCTTTTAAGAGCCATATTTCGAGAGGCCTAAATTATCAGAGGATTCTTTGAAGGGCAATTTAACAACAATCCTACCAGAAGCTTCACGATAAACTGTATTATTAAAAAAGATTTCACAATCAATTTGCTGAAGAGTCAAAGTAGTTGGACTAGATTCAACTTATTCGATTTCCCACAAACGTTGTAATTTTAAATCGACCTCTTCTATCGAGAGCATACAAGAAGAACTAGAAACTTTGGAATGAGTTAAATTATAACGACCAGCAATTATCCATCCAAAATATCGAAGAAAGTTTCAGTATCAATAAGTAAATCGATTCGTTTTGATTTGAAAAAGTTTTTATCAGCAAGCTGGGTATTTGGAGACAAAATGGAGACAATTGATAGCAACCCTTAGCATCACGAACGAGTACCATGGCAGTAGCAAGAAGTATTTGTTCCGGCGAGGATTTTTCAATATGGGCATTGACCGAGGCGGAATTTTCATTCAAGGCAGCACGAGATGTAGATAGTTCAGCAGCTGGGGACGAGGGCCTAGAAGTTGGCTGAGACCGATGAAGCAAACTGTGATGCGAGCGAGAATAAAATTTGCACTTGAATATAGAGGAACAGTTGTTTACTTGATGCCCTTTCGATAGACAATTAAGGCAGAGACCTAATCGTTTTGCATTTTCAAAGCGTTGACCAACATTTATATCTTTAAAACGAAAATAACGACTAATAGTCGTTATAATCTTTAGAACAAAGTGTGCAAACGCGTTTTGAAACCGAGAAACTATAGCCAAGTTTAGAATATTTATTTTTGGATTTACCAGAATTGTGATTTTCGGGCTTAGGAGGGTTCACATGTGAATGGCTGGCATCAACGGACTCCAAAAATTGGTAACGCCTTTCAAGAACCTTGGTGCAATCATCGCATGATGGTAATTTGGTGAAGTACAAAGAATTTTTCCACTTCCTTTTAGTGTCATCATCAAATTTTTCTATCACTATATAAATTAGCATAGAATTAGCAATGTCGCAAGGAGAACCAAGAGATAATAACGAGTTATAAAGGGCAGAAACATTATCCACGAGACTACGTAATTGTACACTATTGTATTTGGACATGGCTGGTAGTTCAAAAAGTGTGATTATGTTTGACATAAAAATAAGGGAGTTATTGTCGTAACGATTTTTGAGCCCCTCTATAGCCTTAGGGTAATTTTCATTTGTAATTTGGAAAGCCTTGACCGTTTGCAGTGCCTGACCATGAGGGCAGTTGAGCAAATGGTTAAATTTTTCAATATTCGATAGGCCATATTCACGATCAATAACTTGATTGAGTGACGTTATAAAATGTTTGTACTCACTGTACTTACCACTAATGGGGGCAATTTGATCTGAGGCAATTTATGGATGGCAACAGGGAAACAAATTGTAGAATCCGACATCGATGTGTTATGAACATCCTCACCAAGCTGCGTTTGAGTATTCATTTTAGCTGCGATGTAAAAATCCTCAATTTCTGGCCTACCGTTGTCGTCTTGTAATACTTTTCGCAGCGGGCTGTGCTTCACTTATTCCAACGACATTGCAAAGTTTTTAAAAACACTTGAACTACAAAAAGCACAATCTCTTTTATGATAGATGAACGAAAATATGACCAAAAAAATTTTTATTAAAATGGCGACACGATTTTCTTTTTAAGCACTGCATTGAAAGTTCAAGAACTTTCCACGGATCGCACAACGAAAAATTAATAAAAAATTTTAAATTAACTCGTGCCCCACGATAAGGAGCTTTTTCCTTACCGGCAGCAATATAGAGCAAATCAGTTTCTTTGATTTGTCATCTATATTTCCACTGAAATGTTTGCTGGGCTGAGTAATTATACTCAAGAACTTGTGAAAAAATAAGAGACAAGAGATGTTACCCTTTTGAATTCAACTATAACAATATTTTCTTTATTTCCAAAATTCTTCAATTAAAGCTAAACAAACGATTATAATAATAAGTAAATAAAAAAGGGCCACTGTGTTGTTATTCTATGTTGAAATACAAATAAAAGAAATTCACCACTAATAATGTACATACATATGCAAAAAACAAAACAATAAATAAAATATGTACCTATATTGAATTCTTCTTTACAACAACACTAATATTAGTTAATTAGGGTCCACACGAGAGATTTTTCTATCATAAAAAAAACCTCAAATTCTTATCATGATAAAAATTTATCACGTGGGGATCTAATTATTAGAGCTCAAGAGAAGATAAATTTGTTTTGCTAGTAAACGTCATTTTAGTTGTCCTTTTTTTGTTTTTTTTGACGTTTATTTTATTTAAGAAGAAGCACTAAAATTATTCCGCCAATTTAAGTAAATTCGTAAAATTAAATAATTTGCAGAAAATTATATTAAATTAAAGAAAAATAAATTGTGTTTATTTTTTGTATTAAGGTCTACATCGAGGTTAATAATAAATTTAGACATGTTGTTCTAAATGGCAGCCCCTTTCATAATATTAGACACGTTAAAATGTAGCTCGCAAAAAGGACCATCTTAATGTGAATATTAAAGTCCTTCGATTTTTTTTTGAAGACGATCTGCTATTGGAACCTGAAATATACCTGAAATATTGGAACTAATATGATATGAAATGAAATACACCTGTTTTTTTCTAATTTTATATTACAAATAAGAGCAAATTTAAAATATTGTATTTTTATTATTTACCTATTTATTAAGTTTTATTTTTTAATATAAGGATGTGATTTAGGTTTTGTGGCCCTGAAAAGAGCCGATTAATTTTATTATTGTTGGCTCTGAAATGGAATGATTGGTTCTACTATTGTTGGCTCTAAAAAGGGCCGATTGTGTCTTACAGGAGCAGATTATCAATGTTATATTAAGTTATGGTTACTGTTACGGGATTTGCCACTTGTTTTTTTTACTTTATGCCATTGGAATGATACATTCCCATTCGACGCGAGATATTTTCTTATATTGTTTCTGACTTCATTGGAAAATCTATCCGTGTCATGGCTTTGAGGTGGAAGAGATGACATAGTTGGTAGGAGTTGTGGTATTGTTGGTTCGATGTGATGAAATTCTAAATTTTTAGATAAATAGTTGCGCAGAATACAACTTGTTTTTATCAACAAATCGCAGGTATCAAGTTGGACCTTAATTGGACGGTGAAATATCCTAAACCTGGAAGCCAGTTTTCTAAATGCCTTCTCCACAGGCATCCTTGCTCGGCTTAATCTGTAATTGAAAACTTCTTGAGAAGTTGATAAATTGCAGTTACGGTTGTATGTCTTCGCCTACAAAAAAATATTTATTCTTAGTTATTTGATCTTTGATAGCATTTTTAATCTTCCTTCCTTCATCGCTCTATATAGGGTGGAATTTTTAAAAATTACTGCGTCAGAAGCTTTGCCATATACAAAAATTTGGAGTTTGCATCAATTACAGAAAAGAGTACAATGCTGAAGAAGACTTTGTAATTGAAATATTATGTACCCAATTTATGTGGAAATTGCCACAAACGTTCAAATGCCTTAGCCACTGAAAGCCATTCATTTTCATCTGAAGGAAACTGTACAAAATTCTCAAAAAAAAAACAAAAAATAAATATTCTCAAAAATGGCTAACAGGCGTAATATAATTGCCAAACGGATGCGTGAGCTAATAGAAGACCTCATTACTGTATCCTGTTTTTTAAACTTTAAATGGATCTACAAACAATTTGATAAATTTGTTTGGCATCATTTTGTTTATATACATATACATTTGTATATTAGCAAAAAAAGTTATGTTACTTACCAAGTTCAGTAACTGTTCAAAATCTTGAAGATTTAAACGGCAGAAGTTCCGGTATCCCTCCTCTTCCCACAAAATATCCTCAAGAAGATGAAGTTCTCTTTTGGCCAGAAATGGATTAACACACATTCTACACTCGCCCCTCAATTCCTCATCAATTCAATTAATTAATTTAACTGCAATTAATTGACGTACAGTTCGCTTTGCATTAATTTTTTCTTTATATAAGATAACAAAAAAAAAATCTCGATAAAAAAACAATTTATTAATTTTGACAACCTACATTCACGATAAACTACGAAAAATGATTTCTTATAACAAAATATTATCTACGTGTTCCCATATATGCTGACATAAATAATAAAATTGCAGTGGCTCTGCCGACGTTTTGTTACTTGTCATGATAGAAAAATCTCTCGTGTAGACCCTACCTTATGAAAAGTAAATACAAAGCAGAATAAGAAAACAAATATAACTTAACGGTTAATTACCAAAATAGGTTACAGTAGACCATATTAACAGAATTTACATAAAATTACAGTGGGATGAGTTGCCCAAAAATATGAATAAATTTAAATACAATAAAGATGCAAAATTAAGTAGAAATATAAAATAAAATAATGAACTTAACAACATATTAATAATTGTTATACGAGGACCTAACTTATATGACCTAATATATATAACATATTTTCATGTATATATATATATATATATATATATATATATATATATATATATATTCAGACAGAAATTAGGATTATTGGAGGAGAACGTTGAAAGGGACTCTGAGAGAACTATCTATGTGGATAGTCAGACAGCACTATTGGCAATGACAAGATATTACGTTAGGTCTATATTAGTGTTTCAGTGCAGAAAGGAATTGAGAAGGCTAATGGATAATGC
This sequence comes from Protocalliphora azurea, assembly GCA_932274085.1. NCBI lineage: Eukaryota > Metazoa > Arthropoda > Insecta > Diptera > Calliphoridae > Protocalliphora > Protocalliphora azurea. The sequence goes on along the minus strand of OW026523.1, from coordinate 31,826,940 downwards.
CTACAGGATAAGACTTTGTTGGGTTCGTGGTCATTGCGACATTCTCTCTGAGCTCGCAGAGGCTCAATAGGGTCATATTTCATGGACTTCTGGAAGAACGAATCATGCATGAAGGAATAGAACGGACTGCAAGGTATCTAGAACGCTATGGCCTAGCATATTCGAAACATCTTCTGGGCAAAAGTTGTGGGAATCTAAGGGTCATTGTTAGTATGATTACTGGTCACTTCGCAATAGAGAATATGACTAGTAAGTGGAACATTGGCACATCAGACTTCTGTAGGACGTGCGATGATGGGAGGAGCTAGAGACAGTTGAGCGTATACTCATTGTGTAGGGCTTCACCATAGTAGACTGAAGTGGTTTGGAAGCCACATACTACACGAACGAGGAGGTTACGGGCAAAGGAATTAGTAACCTAATAGGGTTTGTAATGGGGATAAAGTGGCTTAGGGGTAATCGTTTTTGATTGATAGACTATAGGTTCCAAATTCTTCCATTGCTTTATATGCTAAAGTCTCTCTATTTTTCTCTGTCAATTTCCTCCTTTTCTTTCTTTGCCTTTTTAAAGGGATCACAATAGACCGACTGGTCTCTGGGTGGAGGCGTGACACGCCACCATTTTAAACCTAACCTTCTCAATAGTGGAATCATTTGCTAGGCTCAGAATATCTGACACTATGCAGTTCTCCCATTTACAATTCTTAAGTGAAATAATAACGTTCCTACTATCAGTGAAAATGACTAGGCGTTTAAAACCATCAACAACGTCAACTCTCAAAGCCTCACCCACTGCAACTCGAAGGACACCTAAACAATCACTATCAATCATAAGAACAGCACACCCAGCAGATGAGTCAGACAAAGAGGCATCTGTGGTCAAAATTACAAACCCCATTTTCCTATATTCATGCAACAGATGATCATAGTACGCACAAATGGAGCCTGAAACTTTGCTCCAAAAGGATTATCAATGCGAAAAACAAATTTCCCATATTCACTACAGCTAGCACAAGAATCGAATTCATCAAAAATATTACCAAATTTCGAAAAGACAAAAGAATAGCTATGGTTAAGGTACCTATGATCGCTAACCAATCGGTATAACGATATATTATAGATAAATGAGCTGAGTAAAAATCAGATAATTAACATTGTTGTAAAAAATTATATTTAAACTTTCACATTTGTAATATATGGTAATGTACATAGTTGTCGGTAACACTTTTTATACCCTTCACATAAAATGAAGGTTATATATATATATTTATCATTCGACCAGTGGTTATCGCTTAGAACCAGGGTTGGTAAATGCGATTTTCATTATTTTACTAAATTTAATAAAAAATTTAACTTTTTGGGTCGTAATTGTACTAAAATGGTAATAACTTTATCTGTATAAATCTTTAAAATATGTTTTGATCTAAACACAATATTTTTTGGAAATTTAAAGAGTCATAACATTAAAAGCTTTCACAATTTGTAGGAAAAGCTTTCTATCTAATTGCACAATTGGATGAAAAATATACTTCTTTATGACCATATGGACTCACATGTACACAAAAAAAGCAAATTTTCGTATTTTGATTTGAAAACATGGTTTTAAGTACTCATCCTAAATATTAAAAATAATTATTTTGACATGCATAACCTATGATTCTTGAAATGTTAAACTTTTTCTGATCTATTTTCCTACGTTGTTTCGTAGCTGAGATGGAAAAATGGCGGTTACGTGAGGAGGAATTAGTATCTACTAAGTATCTTTCTTTCATCAAGCTAGTTAGCTGTCATGAATATGATATTATATTATTGCATATCAAGAGAACTATGTTGGTGATAGTCTTCTTTAGAAACTAAGTACATCAAATGGGTTAGATTAATTAAAAATTTGGCGAATACAATATAATCTAAGAATTATACCATTATATATGATTTGCCTGTTGATCAATCTATAGTAAGCATGGATAACGTGACTATCAAAAGTTTCTGCAATTGTAATGATTCCAATCCAAATCTTGAGCAGTACTTCAAATAGCGAACATCAAGGATATGATATAAAATATGTTGCTAAGGATACACATTTTATATTCACAATTGGATTTACCCTAAAAATTTGAAGGTCTATACCAAAGAAAATTTTGAGAGTTTCCGTCAATACAGAAAAACGATATAAGGAAAGTTCGACTTAAATAGAAGAGTTACCTATTACTGAAAATATATCATTCTTCATCAGATGAAGAATTTTAAGCTGTATTTCATAAAAAGGTTAACTGTTGCAAATTGGCAAATATTTGGTAGAAAGTTGGTTTTAAGAGTAACTAAATTTTGTATCTGTCATATACTTATTCTTTGTTAGTTCGGTTATCGTTTCATTATTGTTTATTATTTGGAACTCAATTCCTAGCTTCGAAATTTTTGATCATATGGGATAAATTTTGATATGAAATAGGTAAAAATTAGAAGGATCTGGACTGAATTCTATTAAAAAATTAAACTTGATTTCTTCTTAGGACTGATCTCTATAAACGTATGAAATATATATATTTTCTTAAAAAAGTTTTTATTTAGTAGAGAATTAGCTATTAAGCCTTTTTTAATAAAAGTAGTGAAATCGAATGAGAATCAGAAAATTAGGAAACATTTTAGAAACGTTCATGTCAAATGTTAGAAGCTATATATCAGTTCCTGAGGGGCCTGTAGAAATTTGAGAATTTCTATGTTAATAAGATTTACAGATTTATTTCCAATGAATATATCGTCAACTAAAATTCAAATGGGAAAATCAATATTTCTTAAAATGTTATAGAAGTTTTCAATAAAGAACGATTTTGTTACACAATCTTTGAAAATCTATTAAGTTAATTCTTTCAGTGCAAGTAAAAATTTTTAAATGATTTTTTTGCGAATGGACAATACGTGAGAGTGAAAACATATTTTTTAAATGACCTAGTATAGGTCGTAGGCCTAATTCAGCAGCACATTTGATATTTTTAGAATTTCCAATAAATAATCAACATCTGAAGTTATACACAAATAACTTTTTTTAATTTTTAAAAAGTAACAAAAGAATTTTTATTCCTTCTAAAGTATGTACATACAGATAAGTCAAAAGCTATGTGAATTAAAGCACAGATTGCGTGAAAAATTAAGTAAAATATTAAATATTAAAATTAGGTAAAAAATGTTTTACAAAAGTAGTTTTAAAAAACAGGGTTTGATAAAGCTTAAAGTTCCTTTCGGAGAACGTAATACGCATTTAATGAAAAGGACGTATAAGCATAAGTTACTTCCGTACTATATATGTATATGGTTGAGTAAAACAAAAAATAGAAAAGTTAAGTATATATATATAATTAATTTCAAAAAGTGGGCGTAAAAAGATTTTATATTAAACAGGCCATATAAGATATACTTTATTCCGAACTTTCTTGGGCAAAATATTATGTGCATCGATTCAGTGGTAGTTAATACAAAAAATTTGCAAAATTATGTTAAATAATTTGTTACAAATATTTGGTGTAAAAAGAGCGCGTAGCATCCATTAAATAAGTCTTATAGGCCTAAGTTCCTTCTGCACTATATGTGTGCCAAATTTCCCGTGAATCCCATTAGGGGACGGGTCAAAAAAGAGAAAAATTTAGTCAAATAATTTGTTAGAAAAAGTTGGCGTAAAAAGGGGCGTTGTATCCAATAAATAATTTGTAAAAGCTGTAGTTCATTCAGAATTGTACGTACGCTAAATTTCATGTGAAGTGATTCAGAGGTTGAGTCAAAAAATGAGCAAAATTAGGTAAAAAAGTGGTCGTAAAAAGGGCGTTGCATCAAAACGATAAGTTTTATTTGTCTGTGTTATTTTTGAACCACAATGTGGATCGATTCAGTAGATGAGTCAAAAATAAAATAAAATTAAGTAAAATATAATTTGCGTGGCATACGATCGTAATCCGTTATAGCCTATAGTTCCTTATGGGGGAATGTTAAAGATTTAGATTTTTTTTATTTTTAAGATAAATTTATGTCAACTACTTCTTTTTTTAAAGTAAGTTTTTGGGAAGTAATTTTTCATTACTTCTAAAAGTGTACGTTTACTTACATTTAAGAAGTAATACAAATAGCATTCAAATATATGAATTGTTCTGTAATAAAATGTTCAGATTCGGTTGTTATTTTTCAAATATTTGTTACTAAAAAGAACTGTTTTAAACAAATGAAAACTAATGTATTTTTTTTTTAATACGAGTATGTTGGTTTGCATGAAATCGAGAACATGACTTCTTCTTACTGAATAGGTATAAAAGATAACATCTTCTAATGACAAATCTATGTTAAATTCAATGAATTTATTCTACTTCTGAAATATATGTTCAGGATACTATTTGTCGAATTAACCGATTAGACTTAAAATCCGAATAATTGGATACCCTAATATATAAGTTGTACACTCTCACAAAAAATATATTTTTATAGTGGAGTACAACTGTCCACTTGAAATTTAAATTTCATTATAATTTTTATTCTCGACTGTTTACGTCGGTTCCCCAAGCAATACTAACTCTAAAAACAAATATTACAATTCCTTATAATTAATTCATAACTTAATCTACTATTTCATCATTCTGTTCCCACGTAATAATGAAGACGAAAAACGATCGTATTTCGTTGACAACTACTAACCGACGCATGTGCAATGTCAGCATTATTTTGCGGGCATTTGTCTTGCGCTTGTACACTTGATCGTGTTAACTCCTCCTTCGCCAAAAATCTGCGTCCCTTATCGGAGGAAGACGCACATGGGAATTAGGGCTTTCCAGCATATGTCTTAGAAATGATAGAATTAATAAAATTGTGCCATTCATTGCTATGGAATAGTGGTATTTTATTTCTAGTTTTCCCAAATTGTTTATGTTTTGTATAGTGATATTGTGAATATAACCCATGTCAAGCTGCCGTTTTCCTTCTAAGATAGTTGCGAGGATCTGTATGGATGTCTCGCATCGGCTGATGTAAGTTATGTTTCTCTATTTCTACTTCCTCGTTATAAAGACGCACTTTGTAGGTTCCGTTTTCCGTTTTCATCTTCTTTGATTAGAGCTGGAAAACAGTCATCTTCAGGGAGTTTCTTCGCACACTGTATAGTTGTTGATTTGAATACATGGTTCGACGTTGTCATAGGTCTATAATCTTCCTTTCTTGAACGGATGGTTTTGGCGATTAGATAATTATATTCAGATTTCCTCACCTTAGGCAGTGAAAGAACATAATGGAGAGTAGAACCATTTGTGTATACATTTGGATCATCATCATGCTCAATAGCCTCCAATTCGTTGGAGTAAGGAAGCGCTACAATCTCGTCAATTATTCGGTGAACCTCATCTTTGTCTGTACATTAGAGTTTTCTATCCCGCCTTTGGCTATCTAGTAAGCTCTTATGATCTCATCCTTGCTAACCATTATTTGGCGCAAGACTCGATTACTTCATTGTAAAATCGATTAGATATTGCCCCTCGCGACTCTTTAAATAGACGGTCGTTGATTACGTATTGCTGGTTATTATTTTCAATAATGTTCTGCTCAAATCTCAACACGCTATCCCAATCAGCAGCATCTGGATTGCAGGCTAACCACTTCCAGGCGGAACTGATCCAGTTGATAGAGCGCTTCTGGTTCTTGTATTTACCCATAAGCGTATTTAGTTGCAAAAAAATTTTGTTTCCATGGAAGTCAATTACCGTTTTTCTTTCTTATCCACATTGATTTTGTTCAAGACTGCCACAGTATGATCCAACAAACGTTCATATTCTGCCAGGTTGAATCTTCCATCAACCAGCCAACCTTTCTCATATTTAAATATAACCAACGGCAAGTGGTATTCGAAGATTTGTAGACTGTTCACAGCAGTGAATCATGTGACACTGGAATGATAATTTGTTTTATAGTTCTACTGTTAGTGTTTAGTAACTACATATTTTCTACCTTAAGGATAGTGCGTTCTAAGTTTCTTCTTATATAATTGTTCATAATGCTAGTAAAAATTCTTATTGTAGATTGGTCTTGATCTAGTTTGGTATATTTCTTTGCATTTTTATTGCATTTATTTTTTTGTTTTTCCTAAGTTAATTTTATTTGCTTTAAGGCTAAAGGCCACATTCCTCTCTTTTTTTTCATTTTCATTACAATTCCTTTTTTTTACATTTTTGTTTGAAGAGAGATTGATTGTCTGCCATCTGCTGAAAGACAAATGGTAGTGTCTTAAGCCATATACATCCTTTATATTCTACAACTGGCATGGATCACCCTTGCTCTAGAAAAAATTATTTCATTCAATTATTTTTCATATATTTGCGGATTTTTTTATTTTTTAGGATTCTCAATTTATGCCTTTATTCTTTAGATATTTAAGGCTTTTTTATTAATATAGAATTTATGCCTTTATTTTTTATGATATTTTTTAATTACATTGAAAATATAATATCTTCGTACGTTTTTGTTTTTAACATTTATAATTTTTTTTGATTAATGCATTTTTTATTAATTAATTCTTTCCTTAATCCGATTTCTTTATTTAATGATATCCATGAGGAATTGAACCCCTTCGCGAATATACGGCTTCCACTAAAATTTTGGGCCTATGCATTTATATTTTTGTTATGGACTGTAGATTTGATGTTTATCCCTTTTAGTTTCAAGCGTTAATGGTTTAGTTGCAAAAAACCAACCCATGGCACGAAAGTCTACCACTACCCGTAACAGTAAGGCCATCACTGGTACAAATCGCCGTTCTAAAAAAGGAAAATCGTATTTAAGGGAGTTGTTCATTTTTAATTTGAGTTTTATGGATTTTTTGCCAGTGCCTATCTGCACTGTGATTCGATTATTTTTCTAACGACCATTTTATCATAAAGTGGTAATGTGAACGACATCGCCTGCCTTACATTCTTATGGCATCATTCGACATTTAGTATTTTGCCACTCCAAAGTGGACTTTTATTTTTCCTTTATTTATTTCTTTATTTCCTTACTTAAATTTTGTTAAAAATTCTGAATATTTTAGTAATTAATACTCTCTATTAAAGAAAATGTCCACCGGTTTCCTATTAGGTGTTACTTTATCGATCGGACAGTGTTATCGATCGATAACACTATCCTTTGCCTTCAGCTTTTAAACATTGGTAAATTTCTAACAAGGTTGAGTGGAATCATTTAACTTGGCCATTTACCTCGCTACGACCTATTGCGGTTAGGTATACCTTAACACCAAGTCTCTGAATTATATTCATTACAATTGGATTTATGAAACCAAGTTCGTTGTCAAGAATGCGTGGTGCTGAAAAATAATTAAGGACTTCGATTATTTTTTTCCCTCATTTGCAAGGCTGATCGATTTTTAAGAAGGAAAAGTTTCCCGAATTTTGAAAATTTGTCTAAAACACTTATAAAATACTCATTTTGGAGTACAAAAGTATCCATGTGCAATATTTCACAGGGATAAGAAGGAATCGGTGTTGTCTGGAGCTTAGGCATTGGCGGGTAACGATCATACTTGTTGGCTTTGCAGATTTCACAATTTCTCGTATATCTTCCGACAACGCTATTTATTTTAGGAAAATAGTACTTTCCAAGAGCTGCAGCTTATTTTCGTTTTTATTTCTATGTGCTCCTTTATGCTCCCCTCCTATAAAATAACATACCATATTTAGGCAAGTCACGTCCTCCACAAGTCTTCGAGCGATTCGTAGCCTATAACGTGAAGAATGTTGTAAATAGACATCCTGTAGTAGTATTGCTCAGGGATTTTAATTCCGTTAAGAACATCAGGTCTGAGTTTTTCCTTCAGATTTCGAACGTGATTTTCCATGTTAATGACGGTCATAGCCAGTATGGGGATTGCTGTGTGTAACCATATCCGATTTAAATCGCCGTATTACAATTTGGTTACGAAACACATTGAAGCTTTGACATGAGGGATTAAATTTGTGTCATCTTGCTCGGCACTGTGCACGTTGCTGGCTGTTATTGTAACTGAATCCTCATTTTCTACTCTACCTTCGTTAGCTCATATTGTATCCGAATCTAGGTCCATCTTCTCCGACAATTGGAGAGTTACCAGGCTTCCTATCTAAATGTTGCGTTCTTTGGTCGATTAATTGTATTAAGACCGTATTTATTGCACCAGTTAACTCTGTTACTTTAGTTTGTAAATGTTCCAAAATAATAGTATTAAGCACAAATCAAGGAAATTAAATTTATTTTTTATTTAGTTTTATTTTAATTTAGCAAGATATCATTAAAATGTGTTTGCACTTTCGCACAGTTTTTGTTTAATTCCTAAAATTTTTAATATTAAAATGTTTAACCACTATTCGTCAAACACTGCAAAGAATGTTTTTATTTGATTTATTCGAGTTTAATTCCTTTAAGTTATTTTTTAAATTTTTAATTAAGCAATTTACAGGATCTTCTTAAAAAGGCATACAGGATTTATTAATTTTATTCTTTTAAAATTCCTTAAATTTTTATTTATTCTTTTTTTCTAAAACACTTCGCAGGATTTTTTTATTTTAATTTTTAATATGTTTTGCCGAAGTTTTAACACTCTGGTCTCTGTTCGGGCGCCAGTTAACTTTTTCCTTGTACACTCTCACAAAAAAATAATTTTATATTGGACTACAACTGTCCACTGTTAAATGAAACATTTGAAATTTAAATTTCGTTATAATTTTTATTCTCGGCCAAGTAAGAATAACTCTAAAAACAATATTACAATTACTTATAATTAATTCATTCCATAATTTAATCTAATATTTCAACATTCTGTTCCCACATTGCGCAATTATGCAGACGAAATACGAACCTGTATCGTATGTCGTTGACAAATAAAAAAAAAAACAAAAACAAATAAGAAAGATATAGTCGGTCAAGTCCGACTATGTGATACCCCACACCATTGTGTATGTCCATCAAAATTCGTGGAGAGGTCTTATATAATACATGCAGATAATTGAGGTGCGATACTTTTACTAAGTGTAATATAAAATATACGAATACAGAATATTACGTTAATACTAACATTTATATGAATTTATGCACCTTAGGGTGACTCTCGAAAGTGGGCATATATGGGAGCTATGGTACATTATGGAGCGATCCTCATAAACTTATTTGTGTCGAATATAAACTTGTTACTAACATGTGTATGTGATTTATGAACGTTAAAGTAATCTTCGGAAAAGCGTTTTATATGGTCAATTATGGACCGATCATTATGAAATTTGACCGAATTTCATTAAAATGTTGCTATTAAGACATTTATGATCGTTAAACCTCTATTCCTGGAGAGCTTTTGTATCGGGGCTAGGTGAAATAATGGACTGACCATAACCAATTTCAATAGGCTTCGTCCCTGCGTCATGAAAGTCCTACGTGCAAAAAAAAAAAAAAAAAAAAAAATCATTGAATTAATTTCAAAATTGCGACCCGTACTTTGCGCACAAGGTTTACATGGACAGCCAGCCAACCGCCCAGCCAGCCAACCGCCCAGCCAGCCAGACGAACGGACGGACGGACATCGTTAGATCGACTCAAAAAGTGATTCGGAGACGGTTGGTATATTTTAAAGTGGGTGTTGGATGTTTGCGTTACAAACATTAGCACAAACGCATAACACCCCAACCACCTATGGTGGTGTAGGGTATAAAAACCAAAAAGCTAGGCAACCTTAGTGAGAGTTTATGAGAGAAAAATCAAGAGAATAAGAAATGTCGCTCTGAAAATAAAATAAATTCCATTCCATAAAATTTGTTCTATTCTGTCAAATTTCGCTGTCTGTGTTATTCTGGGCCGGCACTAAATGTAATTTGGGCTTTACATTATGTATTAAACTTTATATTTGGGAAGTGCACGTCGTTGCAATGTTGTTGATTGTTTTACAAATATGAAAACATTTTAATTTAAAATTTTTAATACATAAAACTTCATACGTAAGTTTAAAAAGAACAAAAGATACTATTAATTTAAAAATTATGCTGTTATAGAGCGCGAAATTACGTACTTTCGTGATTTTGGCCGAAATCAAGTTTAAATTACGTATTTTCTCAACATTTTGACATCAATTTGTGCAATTTCGGGGAAATTACATCATTTTGTGCAATTTTGACAAAATTACATGGAAAATCAATTTTGTAAAACTAATATAGCTAAGAATTTAAAATTTGAAATATAATTCATATCCATTCGAATTTATGTCTTTCCATCGTTCGTAAAAATGCAGTACTGAATATTTTTTGGAAAGACTTGATTCTAAACCATCTATTATTGTTGGAGATGTTAATATTGATTTATTTGACAATACACGTGTGGAAGATTTAATTAATTTATATCAAAGCTAAAATAAAAAAATGCGATATGCTAATAACAAGACAGAAAAGTACTACTTGCATAGATCACGTTTTCAGTAACATTTCTGAAAATATATCTTTCGACTCCATTAAATGCAAGCTAACTGATCATAATCTTATTTTTTGTAAGCTAAAAATTGAAACAGATAATTTTAAATACACATGTAATTTTGAATTAACTAAATATGACATAAATAATTTTGAGGCTATTTCATGAAGTACTACGAAAATAAATAATAAACAATAAAAATTGGTGGGCTCTTATTGAGAAAAAGAAGAAACTTTTGAAGATAAGGAGGAAAAACAAATATAATATTAACATTACTGAAAGATTGAAGAGACTTAGCAGAATGATTAGAAGAGCGACAAGAGAATGTATGAAGTTTTACTATGAAAATAACATTATCAGCTTTGGAGGAGATTCGATAAAGTGTTGGAGATTTCTTAATGATGTAAGTGGTATTTCAAAAAAGAAAACAGTTGAGTTAGTAAATTCAGAGGGAGAATTGGAAACTGATAATAAAAAGAAGGCAATACTTTTTAATGATTATTATATTAACATTATTGATATACTAAGAAATGATATTGTAAAATATCCAGATGATAACTGTAACTCTTTAAGATCAATGATTCAACACAATAATAGCTCTTCCTTAGAAAATGTAACCCAAATGGAAATAGAAAATATTATTATAAGTTAAAAAAATCATGTTGCCGAGGTTATGATAATATTTCTTCTGATATACTCATTTATTGCTCTCAGACTATATCTGCTCATTTAGTATGTATTTTTAATTCTATTGTACATTTTACATATATCCTCAAGCTCTTAAATTGAACAAAGTAATTCCAATACCAAAATCTCCATATTCTAATACAGTAGAAGCGTATAGACCCATTGCTTTATTCTCTACAATAAATAAGGTATTTGAAAAAATAATTCATTCTCAATTTCTGGAATACCTTCATAATGAATTATGGTTGGACCAAAAATCAGTTTGGTTACATGAGAAGCACTGGAACAGATGAAGAGGTTATTGATGTTGTTAGTACAATTTGTAAATATGTTATGATTTCACTATGATCTTGTTGATCATAAGATTTTAGAAGATAAACTAAAGTATTGTTGACAATGAATTGAAACTGATAATAAGTTTTTAAACGACATAATGCAGTACATTAGCTAAAATTAAATGCGGAGTGTCACTGGGAAGTGTGTTGGGTCCTCTTTTATTTTTGACATATATTAATGATATAAATAACATTGAACATTTTGGAAAAATAGTGATGTTTTCGGACGGTATTTTCATATTTTATCCTTATAAATATGAGTTAATTTTAAGAGATGCTGCTTTACTTTTTGAATTTGCAAGAATAAACCGTCTTGTTCTAAATGCAAATAAAACCAAATTAATACGTTTTAGATCACATTCTTCTACATTGAATAATGAATTTAGCATACTTGTTAATGGAAAATTAGTACTTGAAGAAATGAAATGAACTGCTTAGGTGTAGTGCTTAAAAGTAATTTGGTCACATCAAATATTTAAAAACAAAAATATCATCAGCCTCTGGAATTTTGTTTAAGTGGAGGAGAAAGTTAAACACAAAGACAAAATTATTATTATTATACCAAGCCACTATTCATAGTCATTTAGAATATATTGCAATTATATATGCTTATAAAACTAGTATTGAACTTAAATCTCTGCAAGTATTCCAAATAAAGCACTGAAAAGTGTATTTAACCTTAATATAAGACACAGCACTGTATCATTATTTAGAGATTACTGCAAAACTGTTTTGTCAATTATCGGAATATATCAAAAACAACTGTTATACTATGTTATGGTATAGGAAACCGAACAATCAAATTACAAAGACATTTAACACACTTTAATACAATAAATACAGCAAATCTAAGAACTGCAAGGTGTAGGTTGGATACTTCTAAGCAAAGAATATGCAGGAGGTGTTACCTATTTAAACATGTATATATGTATGTATGTACGTATGTAGGAGGATATCTAGGTGTATGTATGTGTGTATGTATGTATGTATGTATGTATGTATGTATGTATGTATGTATGTATATATGCAGGTATGTATGTACATATATTTAAAATATATGACAAAACATAGGATGAAAAAAATCTAAAAGAGAACAGAATTAAATTTACTGTACCCTTCCCCCTTCTATTAACACCATACTAATATAAAAAATTACGAAGTACAATTTTAGTTCGTCATTTCAAATTAAAAAAATAGCTTTAATTTTGTTGTTATGTGCAGAAAAATCATCAAGCTATTTGTTTGCTATTATTTATTGCTATCCGATTATAGTGACGCAGATACAGTGGCAGAAACATTGGAAACAGGGGAGAAATCTATTTGACTTCTCTTTTGCTATATGGCGCATGACCATGAGGACCCACCAAGCAAACTGATCCAAAAAGTGATAAAAGAGGTAAACCTTAAGAAGACTCCCGTCGTTATTGGAACCGATGCCAACGCTCATCACCCTTTATGGGGCAGTGCAGAAATAAAAACTAGATGTGAGTGCATTTTAGACTTCATACTACCTAACAACGAGGGGTCAGAAACTACCTTCGTGGTTTCCAACAGCAGGAGGTTCTAGATATTATACTAATCAGCAATAAATATGCTTATCTGATTGATAACTGGAGGGTGTTGGAAGAGTGCTCCCTATCTGATCATAGATACGTAGAATTTTCCATTCGCGAAAGACAAATGACAAATGTCAAGGCGGTGAGTAGTCTAACAGAATCCTTTAGGATAGTCACTGAACGAACTCGCAAAACCTCTAGACATAGAGAGAATATGAAGCCACCCTGGTGGTCTCACATCATAGCTGAACTCGTAAGAGATCTCGGAAGCTATTTAACAATGATAAGAGAACAGAAGATTGGACACTTTACAAAGCATTGGTGAATTATTTTAAAAATATTGTCAGAGACGCTAAATGGAAATCTTGGATGGACTTTTGTAGTAGTATTGAAAGTTCTTCAGAGACGAGCAGCTTGCACAAAATTCTTCCTTAATCTTCTGCTGTTCCCGGCTACATTCAGAAAACGGACAGCAGCTGGACTGTAAGCAGTCATGAAACACTTCTCCTGGTCACGCACTTTCCAGGAAGCCAACTATGTGATGATTCAATGGTTAAATCTCACATATAAGACTAATTAATTATCTCGGTGCTAATAGATGCCGACAGACTAAAATGAACCATTATAATGTATGAATTTTTTATTGTCTCCCGTAAAATTTTCTATATGGTTTTTACGAGTCCATACTTCATATGTATATGCGCATAAATATTTATACATTAAGTAAAGTGCAGCTACAGATAGGCGTATGCATAATATTCTTATAATCTAAAAATCATACGCACTGATGTACATTGTCTCGACAAAATTTTAATTGTAATAGAAACACAATAATAACAATTTTCACACTTAAATATTAACCGTATAACCAAAAATATTTGCGGACAATCTGAAATTTTATAATAAATCTATTCCAAAGCATAATAATATTCTAAGGTCGATTTCATATTTTTAGAAATACATAACCTCGATTTGGTCATGTATTGGCTGTTGAAAATATATATGAAAATTCTGGTCATATGTTCCCCAAAAGTGGACCTTAAGTGAAGTCATATTTATCCCGAAATGTAGAAAAGCTTCACATACAAAGCCAAAAGACCTATAAGCCTGTCATCTTTTTTGCTGAAAATATTGGCTCTTCACTCGTTTGTAGGATATATTGAGAAATCACTTGAATGTAAGAATTTCACTCTAGCAGCCTTTCCGGATGTAGAAGAAGCCTTCAACAATGTCAAACTAACATCGATCAAGTTAGCCCTAGTGGACCTTGGGTTTGACAACTCAACCATCAGATTTATTACTGATATACTTCAAATTATCAAATCTAATATCGGCGAAGCCTCGACTTATGGACTGGCCAAAATGGGCATACCAAAAGGAGGTGTTCTACACCACTGCTACGAAATCCTGCCCTCAACAAACCTCTTGCGAAAATGCCTATTGTTGTGATGTAACTGTGGCAATTTTAGGAATTCATCTTAACAAGCTATCCCAAAGAATGGAATTATCGCTTAAAACACTCAACGATTGGCATGTTTTCAGTGTACTATGCGTAAAGCCCTCTACGACGGAACTAGTTATCTTCTCGAGGACATATAAACTCCCGCATTTCAAACCACTTAGCCTAAATTTGACGGAAGTATCAATATCCAATAGTACCAAATACCTGGGCGTCATTTTAGACAGCAAGATGTCCTGAAAACTCAATTCTCTTGTTAGAATAGCAAAAGCTATAATGGCAATCTATGTATGCAAGAAAGCCATTGGAGGCATATGGAGAAATAATACAAAGAACGTGAATTGAATTCATGAAGTTGTGATTAAACCAATTATTTTTTATGGAGCATCAGTATGATGGAAGTCGCTTGATACGGCTTCAAATTGCTGTAGCTTTGAAGGAATAATGTGTAGAATAGGACTCATTATAACGGATGCCATGAGCACCACGTCTACCAAGACAATATTTGCAATAGGTCACAGTTGATCATCAGGCGAAAAAGAATACGCTAAATACAACGATGAAAAATGGAGTAGTTGCTGGAGTCTACATTGAAGAATTTGGGAAACAGATTATAACGTGGTTTTGTTGTCGGCTGAGGTAACTTAGTCGCCTCCAGGGTGTACTTACGGGTCCACAAACCTTAAGTAATAAGACGTTTTTTTACCCTTTCTGGGGGGTTAAAATAATAAAGAGAATACGTTAAGAATATTTCAAGTACAAAATATAAAGATATTACGAGAGAATAATTTCTATAACTCCAATTCGGATACCACCGGCTTAATAAATGTTTTCTTCACTTCCTTCTTCTTTAACCAGGCTTATTTCGTCTCTTCGGCGTATGTTAATATCGGTACGGTTGATCGGCTTAGATTATGTTTGTTTCGGTCATTCAGCTTATAGTAGCTCGGCTCGGTTAATTAACTTGTAATAGGCTCGGCTCATCTATTCGACTTTGAACTTTCGGCTTCGACGGTCTTAACTTCGACTTTGAACTTTCGGCTTCGACACACTCGGCTGTCAAACTGGTTCGGGTTTACAGCGGAATCGGTTTCTGGTTCAGATGGCAGCTTCGGGAATCGAAGGTTCTTTGTTCGGTAGTAGAATTAACATCGGCGTCGTACGTTCGCCTTCGACACCCTCAGCTGTCAATCGGGTTCGGGTATTCGGCGGCATCGGTTTCTGGTTCAGGTGGCAGCTTCGGGAATCGAAGATCGTATCTTTTTCTACAATACGTATAATGGTTTCTTAAAGCTAATATCTAGCTACTTCTCAACTACTACTACCATGCAATTCTACGGGTTAATATTCTACTAAGAGAACGAGCAACCGAAGTCACTCGCGAGAACGAACAACCGACGTCACTCGTGAGAACGAACAACCGAAGTCACTCGTGAGAACGAACAACCGAAGTCACTCGTGATAACGAACAACCGAAGTCACTCGTGATAACGAACAACCGAAGTCACTCGTGAGAACGAACAATCGAAGTCACTCGTGAGAACGAACAACCGAAGTCACTCGTGAAAACGAACAACCGAAGTCACTCGTGAGAACGAACAACCGAAGTCACTCGTGAGAACGAACAACCGAAGTCACTCGTGAGAACAAACAAACGAAGTCACTCGTGAGAACGAACAACCGAAGTCACTCGTGAGAACGAAGCAACCGAAGTCACTCGTGAGAACGAAGCAACCGAAGTCACTCGTGTAAAATTTATTTAAGGGACCCAACCGAAGTTGAGCGTGCAAAATACGACTAAATTTTACTTTCGCAAAATATAGTCGGCTCTCCGATTATATAAAATAATCTTTGAGACTTATTTGGCGGATTCTTGTCATGTATCAACTAAATGAGAATTATATCGCTTGTTGATCATTAAGCAATATCAACTGCACAACTAAAGCAGTTATTACACATTTGTGTGGGTGTATGTAGTATTTACAATAGGGGCGCTCAATGTAATTACCTATTACTAATAAAATATTCAATAATTAGTATGAAAAAGAAAAATAATTAAAAATACATAAATAAAATAGTAAAGAAAAGGAAGAAATGGTAGTAACTTCATAAATTATTATATTAAGAAATATGTACGTGAAAATAGTAGTATTGAGTGTACTATTTCCACGTTACAAGATGTCGTTTAGACTCCCGAACGAATGTAGAATTTTATACGCTGAAATAATTGCCATCAACAGAGCAGCTAAGTGGCTGAGGTATTATAGGACATATGGTAGAGATATCCTAATATTTACTGACAGTCAAGCTGCTATAAAGTCCCTGATAGGTGTGTATAGTCCATGAATTTCGGATATTCTTAAATGAGATGGCAAAACATTCCAACATCGCACTGATATGGGTGCGTGGACACTTCCTTCTTTCCCTCTCTTCATTGTCTACTTACAGGTAACTAAAGGGACCTAAAGGAACCAAGTGAGCCGAAGTTAAAGGTTTTGATTATCTTCTAAACAATCAAAATCAGCTTTTAAATTGAACTCTATAAGGAGTTAAATCAGGCGTAAGTCGTCATTTGGAGGTAAAGCTTTACACATTTATAAAAAAATAGCACTTAAAGAATTAAAAACGAATGCCAAAATATTTAAACGACGCACAATAAAAGACTAATAAAAATTGCATTAAGAAACTTAAAAGCAACCAACAGACAAATAGAGAGAGCCTCTTTCACAGATAAATATAAAAGTTTTTCCTCTTAATTCAAGTCAAATTAGTCTTAATTTCCATTTCAAGAATCAATTACAAGAATTTGTATTTAGAATTTATACCTCAGTACGAATGTACGATTTAAGTTTTTTATTTTTTTTTTAATTTTAATTATAATTTTTCCGAAAAATTAGAAAAATAAACTTGATTTTAGAATGCAGTTTTTCTTTCTGTGAAATAAGATTTTTTTATATATATTATATACAAGAATTATATATAAGAATTAGAAAATCAAATTTTTTTTACAAATTTTACAAATTATATTTGTTTATAAGATTATGTGTTTGTGCTTTATGTATTAAAAATTTATGTATAAAAAATTATAATGTCGTTCAGACTCTATTTAATACTTATCACAAACGACAAATGAAATAATATTTCTTTTAATTTAAGGATTCTCTTTTTCCTTATAAATTTATCACTTGAAATATTATTTGATAGAGCTTAAACTGATTCTGAATATGGGATTTAGGATTGAAATCAATTAAATGTTGAAACAGATTTTTTAATATGGGACTCCTAATAGGAATCCTGGATATCCTGGACATATGGGTATGGTCTCAGGTTTCCATTTGCAAAGCAGTTGTTGAATATGTGGTGTATCTATTAAGTCACACACACACACAAACACACAGGACACATAATTATTTGTAAAACACAAAGGCAAAGTAAAGATAACATGGACACTCACCGCTAATAATTTAAAAAGTAAATCTACAAAATATGAGGTCTGTCTTCAAATCTTTTTTTTTCTGCTTTCCTTTATTTATTTTTATTTTTTTATTAAATAAACTATTTATTTCAACTTTGCTTTTCAAATTTGTATCTCTAAATGAAAATTTTTGCTATTGTTTTAAAAAGACTAGAAACTAATTTTTTTTCTTATGAAAAAAGTAAAATAAAGAAAGTATATATTTTTAGGAATCGTAGTTTTTCCTACAAAGTTTTGACACGAGTTGTCAGTTTTGAGCCCATTATATTATATTTATTAAAATGACCTATATAGATATGACAGTTTTATTATATAAACGGAGTTTTACTAAAAAATTAGTTTTTTTTTTGGTTTTTATAATTTTTTTAATATTATTTATTTATAAAAACTTGGTTGTTAAAAACTATTTGAACGATTTTTTGAGAAATGGAAGACTGATATTTATTATATATATTATATAAGAAATAACAACGAGAGTATAATGTTAATATGCTTTTTATGCAATTTAAATTTAAATAATTAAATTTAATATGTACTCCTGTATTCGTTTTTGGCCGGGCGGGAAGCAATTTAGTTCCAAATAGATCTATCTAGATCTCTTTTATTTTATTTATTTTTGTAATACAAAAATTATTACGCTTATTTTTTCTTGCAGCATATTAATAAAAATAGAAAGAACAAAATAAATTAAAAATATAAATAACTTTGGGTTTTCATAAAAAAACTTATTAACGTGGATTTAACTGTTGGACAAAAAAATAACTACATCCAAATTACCTGCAATTAATTTTGTTTGTTTCTTTTTCACGGTTTTACTACCATCTCGCGTATCCACTATTATTATACCCTTCAAGACAGGTGCAAAGAGTATATATAAGTTTGTCATTCTATTTGTAACTTCTACAATATTCATCTAAAACCCCAAAAAGTATATATTTTCTGGATCCTTATTGTTAGGAAAGTCGGATATAACGATGTCCAGCTGTCCGTCTGTGTATTGAAATCAGATTTTAGAAAGCCTCAGCTATCGGAATATATGTCTTATATATCAAATTAGGGAATATACCTTAGAATGACACTAGTAAAAATCATTTTTTTGTAATATTTTTTCGGAAGAAATGAGCAAGATCGATCGGTTCATTAGTAACTGATATATCGATCAAAATGCGTTTTGGACTATGTGAAGCTTCAGAATTCGTTTTTGTACAAATCTGTTGTAAATACTTTTCTAAAAGTTCGGTTTTTTTAAATATAAATATAGCGGTCTATAAACAACCGAGTTATACCAAAAATCTGAAATAATATTAAAACACACACACACAAACATATATAAAAAGCATTGCAATGACTTTCGGTGTTGTTGTTTTTTGTACAAGCAAGCAGTAGATGTTAATTGTATATACACAATCATTTTTTATGTATGTTTGGACGTTTTTTAGTTGGAAATATAAGCATTGCAATGACTCAATGTTGTTGTTTTTTGTATAAGCATGTATACATATTACATACTGGTACTGTCGTTTTTTCAAAAATATTCATTTTTGGAACACAAAAAACTGGTTTTAAAAATAATATTTTATTTAAAAAAGTAATATTTGAATGGAAATTTAGGAAAAATTTGTTAACTGTTTAATATTCGTAAAGCTAATTTCTTTTAAAGAAATATGAAAGTAATAAATATCCTGGATGAAATATGCATATCAATACAATTAGCTTTTTTTTTTCTCTTGTAACGTCTATAACATTCTTACAAAAAATTTAAATATTTTAGGATTTTTATTAATTCAATATTTGTAATAATACATTATTACTTCATTGTTGCCAAATCGATTTAGGAAATATTGACACACGATTTTTCCATTTTAAGCCATAGTTTCTGTACATATTATATAAAATTTAATGTTATTTTAGGTGATTATTTTCCTACCTTAATTAAAATTTGTTTCTTAAAATAATTATACATAATAAATTTTAACATCACTATTATAAGATTTGTTGACTTTTTAGAGAAATATAATCTTTTGATGGAAATTTTTACTTCTGCAGAAAAACTTGTTTTCAATGATTTTGTCTATTCTCTTTGAAATTCTTGTAATGAATTTACGACATACCTCTACTGATATTTCGTATCAAGTTTTTAAAGAAAAAAACGTAGGTTATCTTTGTTTTGAACTATTTTTTTTCCAAGTGATTACTTGGTCTTGAATAAGACCATACTTACTTGCTCGGTTGAATAAGACCAAACTAATCATAGATTATCTTTGAAGTATGGTTAGAATTATTATTCTGTCGATTTACCAGTCTGAGATGCATATTTCTTCCAGCATATGATAGTATAGTATTCTCTAAGATGTCTCTGTATTGGACTCATTCATATTTGCCGTTATTCGAATTTATTTCAGTTTTGTTACTCCTTAAAACATTGCGACATTTTTTGTCAGCCATATGACCCGATCCTATTTAAATTACTTCTGTCTAAGGTGTTCATATCTTACAATTTTTAATCGTACCAATGGAATTCTTCAAGCTGTTTTTCTACATTAATTGGATCCTGATGACCTCTAACGGACCGTTCGGGAAAGAACTATATTATTATTATTGTTATTATTACCTACTTAATTCGCTCCCGAAGATACGATACCTGTACAATGCTTACTTCGACACATCTATGAAATATTTTTTAATTATTTTGGTGTAATTAATTAGATTTACAATAAAATTACAAGCATGTTTAAAAGAGTGATAAAATTTATCGTAATAGCAAAAATAATAATAGAACGCTAAATTTTTGGTAATAAATCTGTATCTTCTAAACTACTGGTCAGATCGAACTGAAATCTAAGAAAAAGTTGTGGAGAAGGACCTAAGACCTGTAATTATAAGTTACAGGGTGTCAAAGTTTACCATCACAAGTATGTAAATGTTTCAAAAAATCGTAACTTTTATAAATCAAGTCCGATTTCCAAGATTTTTATATTTCTGTAAAGTGATTGGTAAAGTGTATTTATTTTTGAAAAATTTCCAAAAATTGGCCATTGAAGCTATTTGAATGATTTTTTGAAGTATAAAGTAATAGTAATAATATAATGATAATATGCTTTTTCGTGCAATTAAAAAAAGTGTTTTGAAAAGTCGTATTATTACAGGGTGATTACAAGAAATTTTTCTGAAAGCCTCTGCAACTTTTCCATATATTTCAATTAGATCCGACCAAAAGTTTAGGAGATACAAAAATTGTGATTGGCCCTACTGTGCGTGATTGTTTATGTTAAGAATTTTAAATCAATGGTACGAATAATTTTTTTTAACACCAAATCGAGATTGACAAAAATTGACTTCACCTTTTAATTCCAAGTTTAAATAAAGATATGGCATTTATAAACTATTCCTCGAAGCAGAAGATCTGCCAATCCCTTTAATCGTTCACGTATTTATCACACAAATACAGCTAAAAAAATATCTAAAAATATTAATTTTATATTTTTCATGCACTACTTCATTATCAAGATTTTACTCATTATTAAGACAAACATCGAAATCACGTCGAATTTATGGAAGCTGACAGCGATTGTACAAAATAATCAGCTGTTTAACTGAGAGAGATAGATTTGTCTCGATAAAAATTAGTCTATATAGACTTGACATTATAAATCAAACAATTTATTACTTTTAATCTCCAAAAAGTAGTATTTTAATTTGATTTCAGTACCATTTCATAATTTCTATTTTCCATCCCTGAATTGAACTAGCTTCTTTCTCTTGGAACACCTGTATCATTCCTACAAACAATTGAAATATTTTAGGGTTTTTATTAATTCAATATTTGTAATAATAGTTTACTTCATTTCTTTAAGGATTTGAAACAGGTCTATCTGCAAAAATGATTTCAAAAAAGTGGACACCCTTTTTCCATATTAAGCCATAATTCCGTACATATTATATAAAACTTAGTCTCATTTTTGATGACCATTTTCTCAGATTATATTCTTAGTATTATAAGATTTTTGAATTTTTTAGAGAAATATAGTCTTTTGAAGTAAATCTACTTATATACAGTTGCGAGCATAAAACATGCAACGCTATGTGATGTGATTTTTGTAACAATTCTGTTGCGTTTATTATTTGTGGCCATAGACTCCTGTTGCATACAATTTCGCTTACATATTCATATTAGTTTGGCTTCGCTTGATAATTCATAATTATATAAGAGCTTTGAACCGAAATAACGCGACCAATTTCGATCTTTATTGTGATGGAATCAGCAGCTAAATATATTTTTTCCGCAATGATACTACATTAGTTAGTACCCGATAACGCAATAATGTTCAAATATCCCTTGATTTTGGTTCTGGAACAAATTTTAATACAGGGAAAAATAATTAAGAATTATACCTATTTTGACACTCTTCCTATGTCAAATAATTAAAACTTTATCATTCGTGATTATTGAACTGTTGCACTTTTCTACTATTGGAAATTGATATTTAAGGAAATATGTCTATCTAGACAGTCTAAATTCGAAATATATGGGTTTAAAGTCAAATTAATTCAAATTGTCGTAATAGGATCTCATTTCCATTAAACAGTACTCGTTAAAGTAATAAATGACTTGCATCCAAAAGTAGAAGTGCTGGTTTAATTTTAGTAAATAATATGTGATATATTAGAAGGGTTTCCCGTTACCATATTAACATCATTAAATCAACGATTGGTGACAGTAGTAGCTTTAAATGGACACATGTGTTCATTCGAGTAATATCATATATCTACTGTCAAGCCATGAATATTTGTATAAATTTTTTCATGCATGATCGTTTCAATATTGTGTATCTAAGATAATATTTAAGTATCCTCATATTAGAAATAAACATTAATATTACTTCAGTACCATTTTTATAATGTTATTCTAAAATATTCCTAAATTCTTAAAAACAATGGAGAAAGAGTATTTTTTTAATATTATGAATATCCTTTGTAGTTAAAATGACCTTAAATTTATTTGTTGGTAAAATGTTATGGTAATGAAATCAAATTATAGTTTTCAGCATTTTTCAATAATTATTTTTATCAAAATTTAAAAAATTCCGTTGATTTTTTTAAGTTTCATTTTTTTTTTGCTTGCATTAATTTACAACTTTTTAACAAAATTTTTAATAACTATTACTAGGTGTAACAATTTGGAACAAAATGACATACAATAGTTAGCTAAGACCACAAAGAATAAAATCACAATAGAATTGGCTAATTTAATAACGTTATAGCCCTAATCAATACGATCAAAAATCATAATATTTTAATAATTCTTCAAATTGTTTTTTAGATGTTGGGGCAAATAATTTAATAATAACAAGCAAGTAAGTAATTGGTATTGTTAAAGGTTGAAGACTAAATATTTGAGAATGTGAATAAATCGATTGCAACTCGCAGATATCAAAGGATTGGTAATATTTAATAATTTTTTTCATAGGTATAAAGTCGTTGTGGGAAAATTAATGAAAAATAATTTTCGGGCGTCTAATATGGGGCCTGTCAAAAGTAGATGATTTCTAATGCAATCAAGAGTGTAATATATTTCTATAAAATTTTCGTATGCATAGTGCTCAATATCTAGGAACAAATATGTATATGTACGTTAAAGTGATTTTCGGAAGGGAGTCTTATTAGGGGGCTACGGGTGATTATAGAATGATCTATAATAAATTTATGACTAGGCACTCTATTTGTATAGAACTTATTTTTGTCAAATATTATTTTGATACTTATATTAATGTGGAATTTATGAATGTAAAAGTGATTTTTGGAATATGAGCTTGGCAGCTATGGTTCAATATGGACCGATCAGTATTGGTATTCAGATTTGGGCTTACATAAAACGTGTTTGTGCCATATTTCATTAAAATCCTATATTCTATTCCTATATATGTAAAAGAGACTATTTGTTTGTTATTCTTTTACAGCAAAACTACTGGACCGATTTACATGAAATTTGGTACACAGATATTCCTTTCCCCAGCACTAGGCTATACTAGATCATGATTGAACTCATCTACTGAATTTGGCACACATATAGTTTAGAAATAAAATAGACTAGACCTATTCTTTTGATGCAACGGCATTTTTTACGCCCACTTTTTTTGACGTAATTTTTTTGACCCATTCTCTGAATGGATTCACATGAAATTTGGCATACATATAGTGTAGAAAGAACTTAGACCTATAAGCCCTATCTAATAAACGCCACACCCCCTTTTTACATCTACTTTTTGTACCAAACTATTTAACATAATTTTGCACATTTTTGATATTAACCACCACTGAATCGGTACAAATATAATTTGGTACAAATAAAGTTTTGAATGAACTTTGGCTTATATGGCCTGTTTTATATAATCTCTTTTTACGCCCACTTTTTGAAATTATTTATATATATACTTAACTTTTCTAATTTTTTTACTCAACCACTAAATCGATTGATATACATATATAGAACGGATGTAACTTATGCTGGTACGTCCTTTTAATTAATTGCCACGCACCATTTTCCGCCCACTTTTGTACGTGAAGTTTTGTGATTTCTTTGCCGTAATACATATTTGTGACGACATCATGTGAAAACTACTGAACCGATGCATATATTTGACAGAAAGATATTGCGCTCTCCGAAAGTAACTTTAAAATTTATCAAATCCTGTTTTTAAACCTATTTTTTGTAAAGAAATATTTTACTTAATTTTCACGCAATCTGTGTTTAATTCACATAGTTCTTGGCTTACCTGTGTTCCTATACTTTAGGAAAAACACAAATCCTTTTGTTACTTTTTAAGATTTAAAAAAAAAGTTTTTTTGTGGATAACTTTAGATGTGATTGTTTATTGGAAATTCTAAAAATAGTAATCAATTAGGCCTATGACCTACACTAGGTCATTTAATAGGTAGTTTTTCGCTGTAACGTCGTAGCCATTTACAAGAAATCATTTAAAAAATTTTCACTTGCACTAAAAGAATTAACTTAATAGATTTTCATTGACTTTGTAACAAAATCATTCTTTATTGAAAACTAACTTATTAAGTAAAATAATAACAAGTGTTGATTGACCCTTATACATTTTAGTTGATGATATCTTCATTGGAAATAAATCTGTAAATCTTATTAACATAAAAATTCTCACAACAGAGTCCCACAGACGCCTCATTAATGAATATATGGCTTCTTACATTTGACATGAACGTTTCTACAACGTTAGTTAATTTTCTGTTTTTCATCGGATTTCACTATTTTTATTAAAAAAGCTTAATGCTCATTCTATACTAAATAAAACCTTCTTTAAAAAAAATATATAAATATTTCATACGTTTATAGAGATCAGTCCTAAGAAGGGATCAAGTTTAATTTTTTAAGCCAGTCTACTTCCTTTTGATTTTTACCTATTTTATATCAAAATTCTGAGTTTCTCCCATATGATCAAAAATTTCGAAGCTAGGATTAACAAACAGAAGACGTTTTCAGAAACCATAGAGAGTTAAAAATCGTTTGTAAGCGTCTGGCAAAATAAAAAAATCTCCCATTTGGGAATTGAGTTCCAAATAATAATGATACGATAACTGAACTATCAAAGAATATATGAAAGATACAAAATTTATATATTTTTAGTAATAGATAACTCTTTCCTTTAAGTCGAACAGTATTTAAAATTTTGGGATGCCACTTTCCTTAATACCGTTTTTCTGTATATTCATTGGTAAATAAAAAAAATTTTAGAGAAAATACAATTGCGAATATAAAGTGTGTATCCTTAGCAACATATTTTATCTCATATCTTTGATTTTCTCTATTTGAAGTACTGGGCTCAAGATTCGGCTTGGAATCACTACGTTTGGAGAAACATTTATTAGTCATGTTATCCATGCTTACTGGAGATTTATCAATAGGCAAATTATGTATAAATTTAAAATTCATATATTAGATTGTATTCTCCTAATTTTTAATTACACTAAGCCATTTGATGTAGTTCCCAAAGAAGACTATCACAAAAATAATTCTCTTGATATATGCAATAATATAATATCATATTCATGACTAATTAGTTTGATAAAAAAGATACTCTGTAGATAATAATTGCTCCTCAAGTATTCGCCCCTTTTTTCCATCTCAACTACGAAACTTGATAGGAAAATAGACCAGATAAAGTTTAACATTTTAAGAATCATAGGTTATGCATCTCAAAATAATAATTTTTAATATTTAGGATGATTACTTAAAACCATGTTTTCAAATCAAAATACGAAAATCTGTTTCTTTTTGTTTTTGTACATTTGAGTCTCTATCGTAAAGAAGTATATTTTTCATCCTATTATGCAATTAGATAGAAAGTTGTTCCAAAAATTTTGGAAGCTTTTAATGTTATTGCTCTTTAAATTTGCGTTTAGGCTTTGATTTTAAGCAGAGATGATCAATTCAGTACAATTGTACTTTTTTTTAGTACAATTCTATTGTCAAAAATGCTGCAGAATTCCGGTTATTAATTTAGTACAATTATAAAATTTTGCTTTTTTAATAAAATTATTGGTTGGATCAACAAATATTTTAGAATAGTAATTAAAATTTACTCAAATGCGGCTAAATTTGTGTATCAAAGTTGGAAACAGTTAGACATTTTAAACCTGAATGTTATGACTTTTGAAGGAAATTGTTGATGTATATTTATTAAGTTCAACCCGAACATTTTTTGGAAAATACAAAGACGTATGTTTCACTTTCCATTACTCAATGCGAAAAATTTTAATTTTTATATAGGCTTTTCTTTACCAGTAAAAAATTTTCAAGTTTTTCGATGCAGTAACGTGACATTTAGCAAAGAAACCACTCGCTTCGAAATAAGCCTTACTACGATGCACTGGAGTACACTAATAATTTTGTCGTTGTAAGGGAGAAAATAGTATGCATCTACGTGTTTACTATATCTAAAATATTTGCTTCTTTTTTAGCACTGAAAAGTCGGCTTTTCATGTCAAAAATTTAATTCGAACTGTAAACGAGCCATACAAAACTTGCGGCATGGTAAAACGTAAACTTTTAAAACTTTTCATGTCAAACTTGAACGATATCTATTGATTTGAAAATTTGTTTAAGAAATTTCAGAGATAATTTAATTAAATCAAAACATATTTTATAGATATCTACAAATGAAGTTATTATATAAAGTTATATTATACTATAATTACGACCCAAAAAGTACAGTTTTTTTTTTATTAAATTTAATACAATAATGAAAATAGCATTTATCAGCACTGATTCTAAGCGATAATCACTAATCGGAAATATAGGTTTGATAGATAACAGTCGTAACATGAACTTAAATTAGGTTTTATTTTCATGTTTTTAATGTATATCGGACATCCGTGCAACGCCGATTACAAATAGCTTATATTCTCATATTTAAGAATTATTTAAGTTTTATTTATTTATTAAACAAAATACTTACATTTTTAATTTGTTGACCTCAGCATTTTATGGCATTATTGTAGCGAGTTAGCATAATAATTATATAATAAATTAACATTTAAATAATATTGTATTTATTTTTAGAGGTGGAAAGGTAATGTTCAATAAAAGCAAAATACAATTGTAAAATATATTACATTAAGAGCATTTCTAATTTATTTAACAAAATGGTTTTAGATTAGATTTAATATAGTCCACACGGCCAATATATTCAATTATTTGTTTAGTTGTTTCAAGTCTGCATTTCGCAATTCTTAGGTTTGAACTATTTCTGGTGTTAAAAGCTGTTTGATTACACTTGAAAACTGTGCAACGATTTAAAAACGAAAAGAAGGTATTGCTTTTTGTATATCGCTCTTATACGAGTGGGTAATACATTTTTGGTAATTTCCTGATACAAAATTTAACGTAGGATATCTACGAGGTAGATTAAAAATAGTTTTGAGTGTTTTATTTCGAGTTCTTTGAAGAAATTGCAGTTCCATATTATTTGTACATGCAAAAAGCAATTTAATTGGCTTGGAATTAATGCTTCATAAATAATCAGTTTAGTTTTTTCATTATATTTGTCTTTAAATTTGTACAGTGGTCCTATTACTGGAGATATTTTGGATTTATTTTTTGAATATGTAAATTACATAAGAAATTGCTCTGCAAAGTCACACCCAAATATTTTATTACGCAACTTTCAAAAACAGTAAAATTTTCTGCATTTTTATTTAAGTGTAGTTTAAATATTATGACTTTGGGTTTTGTTGAATTAAGGATTAAATTGTTAAATCTTACATATTCCAATATTAAGGCAGCATCTCTTTCCATATACACTTTCAATGCAGTCCCATGTTTGTAAGGGTAAAATAGAGATATATCATGGCATACATGCAAACTTTTCCAGAAAGTCCAAGATTGTTAATATTATTTAAATAAATTGAAAATAAGAGTAGACCCAATACACTGTCTTACGATACACCATGGTCAACAATTCCAAGACAACTCTAGCTGTTATTCAATTCAACATATTGCTTTCGGTTCTTCAAATAACTTTTAAATAGATTTCGTTCATAGACTCCAATTCCATAGTACTGAAGCTTTTCGAACATGATATCATGATCACTATTGTATCCTTCATCCAAACCACGAGATATAAAATTAACAATGTTAACTACAGCAATTTCAGTACCATTACCCTTCCTAAACCATATTGGCAATCATGAAGCAAATTGTTATTTTCCAGAATTGTAGAAAGTTGTTGATGTATTAGTTTCTCAAAAATTTTATCGATTACAGATAATAGCGCAATAGGTCTATACATATCTACTTTGTTGGGATTTACAGTTTTTGGTATTAAGACTATTTTTGATATTTTCAAAATATTTGGATATTCCGATATCAAAATTTTATTATTAAATATATTTACTAAATATGGCGTGATTTCATGATTAAATTTAATAAATAAAATTGACGATAAGTTATTATGACTAGGGGACTTTTGGAGAGATTAAGTCTTATTCGCGAAATTTCAATCGTTGTGTTTCTAAAATTCAAAATGTTATTACAGTATTTTAGAGTTCGAAATCCATAAATATAAATATATAAATAATAGATTTCTTCCTTCATGATTTTAGGAATTTCTAAAAAATATTTTTTCAGACGATCACATTTTATCACATCATCTGCAATTAAGTCACCACTTGAATTTTTAAATGTTTCTTCCTAGACTTTAGTTCAAAAATCTCCAAAACTTTTTAGGATCTTGCCGAATATTTCATAGGTTATCACGTCAATAATGACTCATTATTACGTTTTTTGATAAATTTAATGAATAAATTAGTTCTAATTCAAGTTATAACATTTCCAATGATACCAAATACACATTCGTTTAAACTTGACCCCTTTCAGCAAATTATATTATAAATGTGTGCTGCAGCATTTTATATACATAAGTGCACAGCTGTTTCAACATGCTTTTTTGTGTAACTTTTGAACCGCTAAATATATTTCAATGAAATTTTACATAGCTAATGTTGAGGTATTTTCAAACTGTTTTGGAGGAGCACAAGATTCTAGCTGGTCTCGGGGCAGGGGGAGGATCTCCGAAATTCGTCATCTCTTTTAATTATTTCTTATTTGACTTTATTTATTACCATAAATAAATTAATTAATATTTACTAAAAACTGAATGAAGTTCTGTGCAAATATTTGGATTTCTTTGACGAAATGAGCAATACGATTATCTTGGGCAGAAATAAAAAAGTAGATGGTCGTAAATACTGTCCACGCAATTCGAGTCTGAAGTTAAATATTCTATGTTATAAAGAAATAAACAACCAGCTGAAGCAGCAAAAATAGCGGATATCCTTCCTGATGCATCCTCAAGTCGACTTAAGCGGATGTTAAAAAGTATTCCAACACCTTCAGCAGCTTCTGAGTTTCCTGAAGATGAGGCGATAGCGCTTATGTTGGAGGCTTTACTCGATAAAGGACTCCCAATTCTGCCATGTTAAAAAGATATACTCACCACATAGTGAAATAGACAATGAAAGAGCATTTATTGACTTGTAGCAGTTACTTAAAAATAATACTTCAAGGCTTCTCCCAATATTTTCGAAAAACGAGGCATTGGAAATTGATAAATTGGATTTGACGTTAATATTCAAATGGGAATGTGATGGATTGTCAGCAATAGCAGTATACATACAGCTTCATTAGGGGAAAGTTGTACAGAATGCATCACTGGTTCCACTAGGTTTAAGAAAGGAATGAACCATTTACGTCAACTAATGCTACTAAATATATTTGAAAAATCCCAAGTCTAGGATCAAAGGTATATTGGAAACCAATATAGTTTCAATTGAAAGTAAACAATGCACATAAAAATGGGTTGATATTGTAGTGTACCCGACATATAAACACATAGTGTACAACATAAGTCTGCATGTATGAACAATGCATAAAACAAATATTAATTGAATATATTTCAAATTACAACTCACATAGTTTTATACGTAATACAGACTAATCATAAACATAATTGAGTGACACACTTATAATTGAGTGCACTTCAAATAGGAAATATTGTGATTGGTCAAGGAACGAAAGTTACTTGATATCATTGCCAATTCCATGATACCGAACGAGACAGATGTAATACTTTAATAAAATAATATTTTAATAAAATAGAATTAGAAAAGCTAGGATTAATTTTGTAAATTAGTATATAAGCACCAACAATAACCAAAATAAACTAGAATTGAAATTTAAATGTAGACTGACATACTTGCCTTGTTTTATTTGAAGTCTCATCTTTTGGCAGTTCCTTTGAACGCCTACAATTAAGCTGATCCCCATACAGCTGTATAAATATAGAACTGGACTATAGGAAAAACTTTTTCTTATAATACTACATGACAATTACGACTTTATAACATTCTTCAACCTAATAACACTACATTGGCAACCCTGCCAATAATACTACATTTCGATCCTACCTAATAACACTGCAATACAATTAAACAATCAGTTGAAAAGTTAAGTCCGTTTTGTATTGAAATAATGTCTATCATATCAACGGTCACTTTGAACTTCAATTTACAATGATTGATGGAAAGATATGCAATGCCATTACGAATACTAATTCAACGAATACGAAAAATTACGAATACTAATTTTCACAAACTATTGCAGAACTAAAGACGCACTAAACTTTGATATATCTTCCCTACAGCCCATATGCGCTTTTTGGAATAAATGCTTAATATTGCGTATGATCTCAAATACAGAAGTGTGCTTGGAAACCAACCAAAAGTGTTAAGAACAACAAGGAACTTATGGAAATGAAACCAGGTAAAAAAGGCGAACTCAAATTGAATTTAAACAGATGACTGGTCTTAATATTTATATTATTATAACCACTTTTCGGCTATGACTCCCATAATAATATAATAATAAAAGCAAAAAGGCAAGGAAATTCTTTAAAAACTATGAAATTACGTCTCAAATTACTGGAATTGATATGGAATTTCTTCAAAGATTTCAGGTGATATTGAGAGCAGTTAATAGCAAACATCATATAAAAGCAGAAAATGTTAAGTTATTCACTACAGATACCTTAAAGCTTTTGCGATTATTATATGGATGGAAGGAATTAACACACACTGTTCACAAAGTACTTCAACATGGTCGTTAGATTTGCCACCTTCAACTATTTAATACAATAAAAAGTTCGAGAATATATCAAAATCAAGACCTTTTGAATTGCTTTTTATTATCTGGCTCTAACATTGATAAGAAATAAGTGGAATACTAACAATAATATAACGTACGAAAACAACGAGGTAAATGAATATTTTGTTGAAATAAAATTAAATGTAATGAAATAAATAAAATAAACATTTTACGTTTTTTATGAAGAATAGTTCTTTTAAGCAATATAAACCTAAACCTAATAAATTATTAATATCCGAAGTGACCAATTTTGGAGGTTCTTCACCTACCCGAGACCAGCTAGAAACTTGTGTACCTCTAAAACAGTTGGAAAATACCTTGAAATATATTTAACGATTCAAAAATTTAACTAAATTATTAAAAGAAATAAATAATAATAATAATAATAATAATAAAAAAATAAATAATAAAAAATAAAATAAAATATAATAAAAAACATATTGAAACAGTTGAGCACTTATATATATAAAATGCTGCAGCACACATTTATCATAAAAATGAGGGAAAATGTGCAAATTTTGAGGAAAAATGTGCAAATTTATATAATAATATATAAAAAGCAAAGTATTAGAACTAAATTTCATTAAATTTATCAAAAAATCTAAAATTTTGATGTTTGGTGTTATTTTGAAAAAAATAAACATTTGGAAACTTAAATAAAATCTATATAATCGTTATGAAATTTTAGTATAATATAAAAAACTGTCCTTAAAACAAGACCATAAATATATTCCCACTCTTTTTCCCAGTTCGGGAAAAACTTGTCTTAAAAATTAACTTTTTTTCAGTAAAATGGTCACCTTGTCGTTATCAGAGGCGTGGCTTATTAAATAATTTTGTGTGTGTTTAGCGAACATATATAGGTATGTAATCAAGGTGTTTTTTTAATTTCAGTTTTGACAGTCTGGAGCTCCACAAATAAATAAAAAAAAAATTAAATTAACGAAATTCTGATAGGGCTAGCTTGGAGACCCCAAATGCCCTCGGATTTGCTTTACAAGCATTTACGTTAAGCATTCCTTTAGAAACATAAAAAAAAATTATGATACAGAGGAGAATAATGGATTTAGAGTGAAAAAATATTTGAGAAAAATCACATTTTTTTTAATTTTGTACTACAATATAACTTTTTATCGGAACCACATAGGTGTACGATTCTTGCAAGAAAATTGTTTAAAATTTTGTACAGAATCCAGAGAATATTTTACAAAAATTTTACGACTCAATTTGAGCGCGTCAAGCTAAAAAAAATAAAAAACTTGTTCAAAAATGGGTCAAAATTTTACTTCGGTCTAAATAACTCTTAAAGTAAAAGATATATCCCATACATGTAAGCGTATTTTTTTATTGTAAGGACTATCTACGTGTAATTTTTTTGATCATTCAAATCACAAATAAAAATTTGGTGATTTTTAAAAAAAAATTCATACCACAGGTGACCAACTTTGAAGACCCAGACACGCAAGAACCTGTGCTCCTCCAAATCTAGTTGAATACGACTCGGTATTGGCCATGTGAAATTTCTTAAAAAAAAACGTTTTGGGACCACTATGCATCGGTAGTTAACGATAAGTTTCGGTAAGCTACGACAAAAAAGTTGTAAAACCATAACTATAATAATCTTTTTGTTAAGTTTTTAAAAATGTATTACAAAAAGCTGATTTATGACCTCAAATACCATTTTTTTAATTTTGATAACACTTTTATAAATAATTTAATTAGAAAAATATAATGAATAATAAGTTTTTACTTAATTTTGGCAAGAATTGAGAAAAATTTTTACAAAATTCTTAGTTCTTAGTAAAGAAATTTAATTTTTAGTGAAAATACTGAATTTTGACGAAAAATTTAATTTTTAATAAAAAACTAATTTTTGAGAAAAAGTTTAGAATTTTGCAAAAATTTGGGTTTTTAGTAAAATTTCTGTTTTTTTTTCAGAAAATCATAAGTTGTTTGAAAAAAATAGGAATTTTGTTAAATATTGATTTTCAGTAAAAATTTTAGTTTTTAGACAAAATTAGGATTTTTTTTGGAAACTCATATTTTTAGAGAAATATTTTTATTCTGGTGAATTTTTAACACTTCCAGGTGAAATCAGTGAAAAAATATGGGTTTTTGATTTTGTGTAATCCAATTTTTTTGAAATTCATCACACATTTACTATAGGGAATAAATTGATATATTCATTTTTTTTCTAAATTTTGGAAAACTCGCGCCATTATTCGCCATTTTTGTTTGTAGAAAATGGTGAATTATGTACGAAGTATATAGGTTTAAATATTCAAAACTTTTTAAGTTGCAAACCGATTTCACTGAAATAAAAGTGAGAGAAGGTTCTCTATAAATCTAATAAATAAAAAACAATATTATTTAAAAAAAGTGCATTTATAATGCAACTGAATTTTTCAGATGCATATTTGAAAACGTTCTCCCCTTTCGATTTTTAATTTTTTCATTTCATCTTAAAAAGAGATTTATTTATTCAATAACTCAATTTTTGTTTTTTGTGTTGGAAATGTGAACTATTTTTAAAAATTTTTTGTAAGAAATATGTAGATGTCCGATTTTTTTGATTTAAAAAACATTTAAATTGCGCTTTAACACTAAGCTAAGTTAGACAAAAATGCAATTTTTGTTTTTTTGTGTTGGAAATATGAACTATTTTTAAAAATTTTTTGTAAGAATTTTTTGATTTAAAAAACATTTAAATTGCGCTTTAACACTAAGCTAAGTTAGTCAAAAATGCAAAATTTGTTAGAAATTGCATTAAATACATTAATGCATTTGCATATTTTTAAGTGTACCTTTTGGAGAATTATCTCGTCAAAAGATTTGAAAGAAAAGAAAGCTTTCAAAAGTGCATCAAAAAAAAAAAAAAAAAAATGCATCTGCATTGAAAATTAATTTTTCTAAAAAAATGTTATTGTGACATTTAAAGAGGACTAGTTTTCCTTTCTAATTCCGTCAGAATGAATGAAATCGAACTTCAGTTTCAAAAGATATAAATGATTGAAAATACGACTTTGTGAAATACTTTGTTTTTTATTGAATTAAAACTGTTATATTTTATTGGAGATATAAAGTGCCAAATATGAACCAAATCAGAAGACCAAAGGTCATTTCTTATTTGATGTCTCATGGAATTGATGACATATAAAAGAATATTATTTATGAAAAATAATATAATAAACAGTTAACACAAAATTAATTTCATAAATATTTTCAACAACATATATGTATGTACTCATATTGGTATGTTAGAAAACACAATTTTATATGATTTATAAACTTTTCTCACATTTTCTCAAGAAAATAGTTTTATTCTTAAATAAAAATCCAGTTGTAATTTAAATTTTTTGTTTTTCAAATAATGACGTTCTATCATTTCTATCGATATTAGTCGTTAAAATACCTGACGAAAAAATTGTTAACTTATAGTTAACGATATTGGCAGTAAATGAAAAAAGTTACGGAATTACGGTACTGGTGTTAAATCAAAAGCTATTAAAAAGATATCCACAATCAAAAAGTTCTTTTGTAACTTGATGACCTTTATCAAAATGATGAGTCTACATGAAGTTTTCCAAAAAGCTCCACTTTTTCCATCCTTAAATATTTTTTCTTTTACCTAATACGTAATTTTCTTTATCGATTAATGAATTAATTTTATTTACATCACTAGTCCAACCACACCATTCAAGATGGGGAGATATAGCGTCATTTCCATAGTTTAACAATGATTTCATATATGCTCTATAGTGATAGTTGTTGTCAGGTTGTGACATATTTTTACACCTTTCACCACAGGTGTGGAGGGTATGTATAAGTTTGTTATTCTGTTTGTAATTTCTATAATATTCATCTAAGATCCCAAAAAGTATATATTTTCTGGATCTTTATTGATGGGGAAGTCTATATAACGATATCTATCTGTCTGTTAAAATTACTTTTTAGAAAGTCCCAGTTATACATCATATTATAGGGAATATTCCTTAGAATGACACATCAACAAAATCGATCCATTAATGGTCGAGATATCGAAAAAAACCCGAAAAGGTCTCTAAAATCGTATTTGTTTTCGACATTTCTAAGCTCCTATATAAGGTAGCGACTTCTTTTTTGCACAGAAAATTCGCAATCTTTTTTGGAATGTTTTAACAAAATCGGTTCATTAGTAACTGAGATAGCAGTCTAAACGCATTTTTGGACTTTTTGAAGCTTCGTTCTTTTCATTTTTGTACAGAAGATCTAATGTAAATATTTTTCTAAAATTTCCGTTTTTTTAATTAACCATATCGGTTCATAAACAACCGAGTTATGGGGAAAAAATAGGAACAAATTATTAAAAATATGTACACACAAACATATATAAAAAGCATTGCAATGATTTTCAGTGTTGTTGTTTTTTGTATAAACATGTATCTACATGCAAACATATGTATGTAGATTTAGTAGTCATCAGAATCTATCATTTTTTTTTTTTTTTTTAAGGAAGCAACTCTTGCTTTGATATAGTTTAATTTTGTGTTTACATTTCTGTAGTTTGAAAAAAATTTAGATTATTTTTGTAAGAATAAAATATGAAAATTTAAGGCGTAAATATGTAATGTATCAAGTAACAACACCTCCAGTTCCTTTGAATTCAAGCACTATTAAGATCTAAATATGTTTCACCATTTCCTAATGATACAAATTCAATAGTACTAGAATTACTCAATAAAGCAATTTGATTGTAGCATATTTCTTTTGTGTTCATTACAATAGTTTGAATTGGAGGAGATTCGAATAAATCCAATTCATTTTTCATACATTCCATAAATCCCCCCATTTTAAATTTTCAAAAATAATTTTAAAGTTCTTCCCTGCTAAACTCCTATGGCGAAGTTGTAAAAGAGGATTTAAGCTTTCAGAAAAATCATTTTGTAGTCACCCTGAGATTAGTTTTACAAAATCATAAGTTCCACAAATCAAGTCTAATTTTAAGGATTTTTATATTTCCGTAAAGTGCTTGGCGGGATAAAGAAAATACATGCTTACTTATCTACGTAATCTCTTACAGTTAAAAAGATATTTACGATTGAATTTTCAATTCTTGGTTTTTTTCCACGACTTTATTTTGTTTTTCGGAAACAAGACCTGAGGTATATGAGGGAATTTTTTTTAAATAATCTACAATTTCTAACACATTTCGAAATCATATACAAATTTATCTCAATTTATTTCGCCGTGAAAAATGTTCAAAGTCAGCACTCTGAAATTAGCATGAAAAGTGGCACTTTATAACAAAAATATAGTATAATTTCACTTTCTCAATTTTTCTCAATTTCTTAATATAATTTTTTTCTTTACATATTTCATGATTGGTTAATAAAGCAATTTTAAATCGATTTAGATTTGCACCCTACATCCAGCATTAGTCGAAATGGTGAATTTTAGAGAAAACATGTATTTCTGTTAAATTACAAAATATATACAACATATATCGATTTGGTACTAAACTGCTTCCTGCGCTGCCAATAACGAATGCAGGAGTGCAGATTTATATTATATTTTTTATACGCACACCAAATTTTAAATCTTGAATTTATTCTGTAATAACACAAGATAAGCTACATCGTGTGAAAGTTTAACACCTCTATTATATAAAGGTTTCAAAAATCGTAACTCCTATAAATCAAGACCGATTTCAAATATTTTCATTTTCTTTAAAGTAATTCGCAAGATAAAAAATACATACTCATTTAAGTTATCTCTTATAGTTAAAAAGATATTTAAGTTTGAAATTTTATTTTTTTCCTCGTCTTGATTTCGTTTTTCGGGAATAAGTCTTGAGGTATATAAAGGATTTTTTTAATATTCTGTAATTTCTAATATATTCCAAAAGAGTATGCTAAACAAAGTTTTTGATTTTCTCAATTCGTCTTGCTGTGAAAAATGTTCAAATTCAGCACTCTGAAATTAGTATGAAAACGGTCTTTTTACAAAAATATAGTACAATTCTTTTACTTTTATTCAAAATTTTGATAATAGTGTAATTTTTTCTTTATATACTTCAAATGGTTAATAAAGAAATTTTAAATTGATTTAGGTTTGCACCAAATTTAAATTGATTTAGATTTCCATCAATGCTGGATATTGGTCGAAATTAGTGAATTAAAAAAAAACAAAAATCACGTTTATAGATAAAATAAATGTCACGCGAGTTTTTTTTTTTAATTTATTAATGCTGTTAAATTAAAATCTATATTTAGATCGATTTGCCACTAAACTTCCTTTCGCCCGGCCAAAAACGAATGCAGGATTGCAGATTTTATTAACTTTTCAAAAGACTTTTTTTAATTGCACAAAATAACATATGGTATCAATATATTTTTACCATTATTTCTTACGTGTTATATAAAATAAATATCAGTCTTTCATTCCTCCAATATTTGTTCAAATAGATCTAATAACAATAATAAATAAAAATTTTTAAGCAAAGCTAGACGGAGCTTATTCCAAAAGCTTATAAAATATTAAAAAGTATAAAAGTAGACTTATTTACTGATATATAACATGTCTATATAGGACGTTTTAAAAGATAAACCGGCAACTCCTGTCAAAACTCACAAATTTTACTATTTTATAATATTTTATAGTGTATTTCCTTATGATCGTTTACGCAACACACATTATACTGGTTCGTGTTATTTGCGTAACGAGATAATATTCCTAAGAATAGATTAAGTTTATTAAATATTGCTTACTTTTGAAAAATTGTCAATATATTAGAAACTAGAGGATATTTTAAAAAAGTTTTCTCATATACCTCCATATATCTATATATATATATATATATATAGATATAAATAGGTATATGAGGGAAAACTTGAAATTTGGCACACGTTCAATTCTGAATGAACTATGACTTATACAATTTATTTATTGGATACAACACTACTTTTTACGCCTACTTTTTCCAAAAAAATATTTGACTTAATTTTTCTCTTTTTCTGATCCATACGCCCACTTTCGTAACATCACTGAACCGATGCACATATTTGGTAAAAAGATATTACTTTAAGCTAAATCAAATACTTCTTTTTAAGCCTACTTTTTGCAAAAAAAAAAAAAAAAATATTTTACTTAATTTGGACGCAATCTGTGCTTTAATTCACACAGCTTTTGTATACACTTTAGAAGGAATAAAAATTATTTTGTTACTTTTTGAGAATTTAATAAAAGTTTTTTTTTTTTTTTTGGATAACTTCAGATGCGGTCCATTTCAGGCAATCACATTTTATATAAATGTTAGTATTAGCAGACTATTATTCATTATTAATTGATCCACAATTAGCTACTGCTTCCATATAATTCCCACCCGAAAATTGGATTGAAATGTATAGAGGAGTACCTACGCTTTTAGAAAAATCATTTTGTAATGACCCTGCGATAATGCGAGATTAGCTGAATGGTGTCAAATTTAGCCACCTCGAGTATGTAAAAGTTTCAAAAAATGGTAAATTCCACAAATCAAGTCCGATTTCAAAAACCTTTATATTTCTGTAAATATAAAAAAATATAAAAGGAAAATCATGCTTACTCATCTATGTTATCTCTTACAGTTAAAAAGATATTTACGCTTGAATTTTCAATTATTGATTTTTTGCGTCGACTTTATATTTTTTTTCGTGACGTATAACAGTGAAATTTTTTTTAATATTTTAAAATTTTTAATATATAAATGTTCAAAATCACCATTTTGAAGCTAGCCGGAAAATTTCCTTTTTTCCCAAAAATATAGTAGAATTCTTTTACCGTTTTCTCAGCTTTTTAAATAAAAATTCTTCACATATTTCAATAAAAATTCTTTACATATTTCAATAAAGCAATTTTAAATCAATTTGGAGTTGCACCCTACATCCAATATTGGTCGAAGATGGTGAATTTTATAAAAAAATTATGTTTATCGATTTTATTAATCGATAAACATAATTTTTTTCTAAAAGGTCTCGCCAGTTTTTATAAATTTTAAAAAATATATTTAGATTAATCTGGTTCTAAACTGCTTCCCGCCCGGCCAAAAACGAAATCAGGAGTGCTGATTTTATGAAAAAAAGTAAATTTTTCAGAACTTTTTTTAAATAGTAAAAAAAAAAAACACAATAGTACAATATTTTTACCGTTATTTCTTATGTATTATAAAAAGAAAACAAATACTAAACTTTCATTCCTGAAAAATTTTTCAACCAACCACAACCAATTTTTGTCATTTTTAAAATAAATAATGTTACAAAACATTAAAAATCAAAAAAATAATATTTTTTAAGCAAAACTAGGTCTACTTTTAAAAAACAAACTTATGAAATTGTAACGTGAAAATAGTACACTCAACAATACTATTTTCCCGTACATATTTCTTAAAACATTTCTTCATGAAATTATTAGCAATTCTCCCTATATATATATATCATATATTCTTTATATATTTTTTAAATATTATTAGTTATTTTATTCACATACTAATATATTGAATGCCTTATTAGTAATAAGTAATTACATTGAACGCCCCTACTGTGAATACTACCTACACACATATGTTATAATTGCCATAGTTGTTCAGTTCATGTTGCTTGGTAGCCAACAAGCGATATAATTCTCATCCAGTTGATACAAGAATAAGTATAAGTAAACAAGGTTTTGTTACAGAAGGGACGATCCAAACAAGACATGAACCCACCACATAAGTCTCGAAAATTTTTATCTATAATTTAAGAGAAGCTACAGAGTATCAAAGTCGACTACCTCGAGTATGTAAAAGTTTCAAAAATCGTAACTTCTACAAATCAGGTTCCATTTTAAAGATTTTTATATTTCTGTGGATAAGGAAAAAAAATAAGCTTATTCACCTAAGTTATCTGTAACAGTTAAAAAGATATTTGCGCTTGAATTTTTGATTTTTTGCCTCGACTTTATTACATTTTTCGAACATATGTGATGAGGTATATGGGGGAAACCTTTTTTTTAAATATTGTGTAATTTGTAATATATTCCAAAATATTATTCTGAAGAAATTTTTGTCTAGACGTGAAAAATGTTCAAAGTCAGCACTGTGGAATTAGTGTGAAAATGGCTATTTTTTACAAAAATACGGTACAATTATTTAGCTTTTTT
The DNA here is from genome assembly GCA_932274085.1 of Protocalliphora azurea. Classification (NCBI taxonomy): domain Eukaryota; kingdom Metazoa; phylum Arthropoda; class Insecta; order Diptera; family Calliphoridae; genus Protocalliphora; species Protocalliphora azurea. Next base: position 31,786,106 of record OW026523.1, on the reverse strand, counting down.
TTCTCAAAGTTCTACTAATAAAAAATAAATCAATTTAAAATTTCTTTATTAACCATTTACGTTTGCACCCTTCACCCAGCATTAGTCGAAAATAGTGATTTTTAGAAAAAATGTGTATTTATCGATTAATAAAAAATGTCACTCGAGTTTTTTTGTTTTTATATATATATATATATATATGTAATATGAATATATATATATATATATATATATATAATAAGATATATATATATAATATATATATAATAAGAGTTTGCTGTATTTGCTTGGAACATTTTTTTATGCCTTGTAGTTCTCAAAGAAGACTATTAGAAAAATAGTTCTCTTGATATGCAATAATATAGTATCATATTCATGACGACTAATTAGTTTGATAAAAAAATATATATTTCCACTAAATGTTAAGGTTTTCATTGTAGGATACTCTGTACTCTAATTCCTTCTCCCGTATCTGCCCTTTCACAACTACAAAACCAGATAGAAAAATAGACCAGACAAAGTTTAACATTTTAAGAATCATAGGTTATACAGGCCAAAATAATCATTTTTAATATTTAGGATGAGTACTTAAAACCATGTTTTCAAATCAAAATACGAAAGTCTGTTTCTTTTTTTTGTACCTGTGAGTCCTTATAGTCGTAAAGAAGTATATTTTTCATCCTATTATGCAATTAGATAGAAAGTTATTCCTACAAATTTTGAAAGCTTTTAATGTTATGACTTTTTAAATTTAAGGTTAGGCTTTGATTGTACAATTGTACTTTTTTAGAACAATTCTATTGTCAAAAGTACAGCAGTACTGCAGTGATTATTTCAGTACAATTATAAAATTTTGCTCTCTTTATAAAATTATTGGTTGGATTAACGAACATTTTAGAATAGTAATTAAAATTTGATTAAATGCATCTAAATTTTTTGGATTTTTAGGATGCAATCCAGTGTTAGACTGGCACATAAACTTCAGAATATGAAAAAGGCACTCAAAATCTATGTCATATTTACTCAAATTGCAAACAAATTTATTATCTTGTAAGTTTTAATGCATCAAACGAATCTTTATATAATAAGATGATATTTTGATGTGATTTTGTTTATAATTTTAGCAAATTTATTCGAATAAACAAGTAAAAACCATGTTATCGGTCAGATCCTATCATTTGATACCCAACACCATGTGTTTTTAATATTTTTGGAGGGGGGTCTTTCATGGGACCTATGGTCAACTGTCGATCGATTATTATAAGATTTGGTGGTGTAAATTATATTTCTGTAAAACATATGTAATATTGTGATATTACCATTAATTTTTATTACCATTTAAATTATATTTATTATACACCAGATTCCCTCAAGTAAGTTTTATATTAGAGATATGGTCAATTATGGACCGACTGAAATAAAACTTTGCACAAGGTTTTCTACCCATATAAAACTTATTCGTGTCAAATATTATTGTTATGCTACCATTTATATTGGACTTATGTACTTTAAAGTGATTTTAGGAAGATAGGCTTATATTCTACCTATCATCTTGAAATTTGGAACACTGATTTATGTTCTGAATTCCAATGAAATCGTAAATGGTTATAAAGTATTTATAACCATTCATTACTACTACTGTTCTACAAAGATATATGGATATAAACACTTATTCCATTTTAAGCTATTTTCAGCCGCAGGGTCACTTTGTATACAGATAGATATTTAATATTGAAATATTGAAAAAAAGGTAGGAAAATGATTAAGTTTTATGATTTTATGAAGTTTTTATCGTCTCTTGTTTATTATTTATACGCTCTTATACTTCAATGGAGTTTTTTTTTTTACTAATGTATAGTCTTTTGATGGAAATATGTATTAACATTTAAATTTCAAAAAATAAACCGGTTTTTCTCAAAAAGTCAAATAATCGATCACCTTAGTAGGTACACGTAATCGCATATATAAAAAACAATTGAGATGCAAATAGGTTGGATAAATGGGGCAGTGGTTGCCATACAAAGTGAACAGTAAATAATAAAAAATAAATTAATTACGCAGTGGAGTAGAGGTTTTTTCGCTCAAAAATATTAAGTTTGTAAGATAGAGGAGTTACAAAAATATTGATAAAATTTAAAAAAATTTTAAATTTTAGTTTGAAATTGATACCATGGATGAGAGTTATTATATTAACGTAATGGCATCAAAATTGTAATTTCATGAAAATATAAGATAGAGGGTTTTTAATATAGGCCCTCGATATGTAGTTTTCGATGTGTAATTAATATTGACAAGTATTTTTAATTTTATAAGGGTTTTAAAGTTGATTAACATCGAGTTTGAAATGATCCTGGTTTTGTTGACATATCTGACGTTGTGACATAAAAATGTTGGATGGAAAACTATATTCTTGAGACTATTCAGGACATCAACACATTTTAATAAGTATCCGTTATATCGAAAAACATTATTGAAGATTTTTACCAATCTGAGTCATAAAGTTTTTCCTAACATTTCTATTTCCATTCACATGAATCAAGTTTTATTTTATTTGTTTACACTGAAATTTAATTTTTTTTTTTTGCTTTTTATTATAATTTTTTTATTGGGGCTTACTTTAATGTGCCATGATTTCGTTTAAAGCAAATATCAAATAGTTACATATCTATGTTAAAGAGCCTCACGAAAAAAGTTGCAAATATGCACCTCTAGAAAAGAAGAGATTTTTGAAATTTAGTCACTATTTTATACGAATTTTTAGGATAAATATATGAATTTGGTGGCATTTATTTTCTTAAATAACCATTTATTTGATGTAAAAATTAACTTAATCAATTATGGACCGGAATTTCAAAAATATTACTTGTGCAACTAAAATTCTATAGTATTAATGAGAACTTTCTAATGATGCCCTATAATATAAATTAACATGGAAGAAGCCCAAAATATTCAAACTTTAATAAAATAGTATTTAAAATAAAATCATAGAAATTTTACTAAAATTTTAATTTCGCGGGAATGAAAAGTAATTTTAATAAAATTTTAAAATTTTTGTTTACTCATTATGTATTATATGTCATTTATGTATTATATGTTGTAATTTGTTTGACAAAAAGTTAAAAATTATGTACACTGTTGATCGAAAATCATCTTTTTGGAGGTGTTTTAAAAATTTTCCAGCTAACGAGAACGAAATAATTAAAGCGAAATATTTTGTGGATTAGTTTTAAACATATTAATCTTTAATTTTTCGGGGTACATTTGCAACATATGTGCTTATTTTATTTCAAAAGCAAGTTAATAGTAAAACAAAAATATAAACAACATCTTAAATATTTTTCAAATAACTTTAGTTTAAATACTTTTAGTTGTGAATTAATACATAGATTGAACAATTGTATCCTTTTCAAATAATTGCCGAACTTTCATACATCCATCAGAGCCACAAGAAAATAGACGGCCATAAGCATCTATATAAATTTGGCTTACACCTTGTCCAATGTGTTTGAAGAAACTGTTTTTGGCATGCTCCCCAGTAAATGTTGAAATTAGGGCGTACTGATGAAGGCTCCAAACCTGCAAGAAATCAATATTAAAAAAAAAAAAAATTATAATTCAATTAAAATTAAAGCACATATTTTTTAATCAAGCACGAAGTAAAACAATAATAATTAAGATTTATACTTATATACAATGAATTCCATAACTGAAAAAATTAAATTATAAACCAAGGTAGGAAAACGATTCCGTTACAAATACCGATACCGATTAAATACCGTTTAAAAGTTATTACCGGTATTCAAACCGTTTCCCTCAATACCTATATTTTACTTTCGGTATATTAAAAATACTATTTGTAAATGTAATATACATTGTAAAAACAATTTCTAATACAATTTATTTGAAGAAAAAAGAAAGATGAAATTATTTTTAATAAAAACTATGCAACACATATTTTGGAGGCGGAATATATTCCTATGCTAAATGAAAATATCAGATCAGCATATACAAACCTCCGAAGTATTTGGGGCTGGTAGGCCAAAATTTTAGAATATCGCTAATTGAAAAATGCATTTTTTTTCTCATAAAATTATTGATAAATATATATATATATATATATATATATATATATATATATATATATATATATATATATATAAATTCAATTTCAAATTATGTTTTGTGTATGGGTATTTGTTATATAGTTTGCAATGTATATTTTACAAGAAAAAATAACTCATAAAAAAAAATTGGTAAAATATGATATTTCAAATGTTCTTGAACAAGAATCTAAAATAATTGGAGAAAATATGCGTATGGTTGCCCAAATATAGCGGTTTGTGGTTCTGGAAAATTTCGAATAAAACATAACAGAAAAATTTCGTAATTACTATTACCGTCGTTAATTTTAAATATCTTTCTTCTAGACATATGTCAGATTTAATAGCAGATCGAAATCTTGAAATCCGGTCGATTGTCCTCATGCAAATGGCAGTCAAAGAAAAATATACAAAATAAATTTTTATTTTTTAACTTACTAGAACAAGGTTTCCCAAATGGGGGTTTGCAAACTTAGTATCAACTTCCGGCGAGAGAGACCGAAAATGTGTATGGAATTATTGTACATGATATATTTTTTTTGTATTCAAATTCAAAATGGCGGATCCAATATGTCGGCCATAGAAATCTTTGTTAGTCACGTTATCCATGCTTACTGAAGATTGATGAACAGGCAAATCATATAAATGGCTTAGATTGTATTCGCCTAATTTTTAATTAAACTAAATCATTTGATGTAATTCCCAAAGAAGACTATCACAAAAATAGTTCTCTTGATATGCAATAATATAATATCACATTCATGACATCTAATTAGTTTGATAAAAAAAAAAAAATATTTCCTTACAGGAGGAATTAGGTCAAAATAATTATTTTTAATATTTAGGATGAGTACTTAAAGCCACGTTTACAAATCAAAATACGAAATTTTGTTTAGAAAAGTATATTTTTCATCCAATTATGAAATTAGATAAAAAGTTATTCCTACAACTTGTGGAAGCTTTTAATATTATGGCTCTTTAAATTTGAGGTTAGGCTTTGATTCTAAGCAGGGATAAAACAATTCTATTGTCAAAAGTACAGCAGTGCTTCAGTGATTAATATAGTAAAATTATAAATTTTGCTATAAATTTTGCAATTAAAATTTTGCTTTCTTAATAAAAGTATTGGTTGGATTAACAAACATTTTAGAATAGTAATTAAAATTTGCTTAAATGCAGCTAAATTTGTGCATAAAAGTTGGAACCATTCAGACATTCTCAGACCAGAATGTTATGACTCCTGAAGAAAGTTTTTGATATGCGTTTATTAAGTTCAACTCGGAGATTTTTTGTAAAATAAAAAGACGTGTGTTCGCTTTACATTACTAAATATGAAAATTTTCAATTTGTATATAAGTTTTTTCTTACCAGTAAAACATTTTCAAGTTAAATGCAGTAACGTAATATTTAGCAAATAAACCTTACTACGATGTACTAGGGTAAACGAGTAACTTTGCCATTGTAAGGGAGAAAATAATATGCACCTACGTATTTACTATGCCTAAAATATTAGCTTCTTTTTCAGGATTGAAAAGTACGATTTTCATGATAAAAATTTGCTTCCAACTGTAAACTCGCCATACAAAATTCATGCCATTCGTAAGGGAATGTAAGGCGATATTTTACCTTTCTTTCTACTTTATTTGCTTCGTTCGAAGCTTCATTTCTTATTAGGCTTTTACTTCACAACTTTTGATGACTTTTAAAGGGGGTCCGAAGTGCTTTTTGTCATTTTCAAAATGTAATACCTCAGAAACTAGTAAATATATTTTCATAATTCTTTCACAATCCAACTGATATAAGTTCAAATAGTATGTATGTAAAATATGATACTGATCGGCGTCGCATTTATTAAGTAATAACAAAAATAAAAAGAAAGAAAAAAAATTGCACATTTTTGATAAAAATTATGATTCAATTTAAACTGGAGCCAATTATAATTTTTACGTGCATATTTAGGAGAAAGAATTATATATTTTAAATTTGCAATAAATTTGACTATTAAATGGAAGAAAGGTGGTCGTTATAACTAATTGATTATACAAGTTTATAGAATTTATGTAGAATTTCTTATATTTTTTCGGCAAAATTGTTAGGAAATTAAGAGATGCGAAATATTTTGTATACTAATAAATGATCATTTAAATGCCTTTTAAATATTGAACATAATTGATCAATAAATTATAAATTATTGCAAAACCTGGTGCACAGAAATTATTCTGAGCATCGTACACCAAGTCTCAAGATATAGGGAGTGAATAGGGAGTTTCGCCTCTTAACTTTTTTCGGAAGACATATTAAGTTTATTTTTGATTTAGTTATTTTTGAAAAATGTGTCAGTTATTATTTTTAATGACAACCATGTTGATTTGTTTGAGTTTGATGCTAAAATTATTAAAAATTTCAAAAAAAAAAACCAAATTGGTCCTACAAAGAATTGGCCAAAGAATTAAAGGTCTGCCGTCATAACTATTTCCAATGTTATTAAACAGTATCAGGAGAATTTTACCATTGATAGGATACCTGTAGAAAAAAAGTTTCACATGATGTTTGGAAGGATCAGAAAATTGAAAGCATATTGAAAAGAACTCCAAACGCATCTGATAGAAAAGCAGCCCGGTTAGCTCAGTGCTCTGACTATTTGGTGCGAAAAGTTAAAGCCAATGCAGTATCAGACAGGTATGCTGCAAAAAATGTAGAAGCCAAAAATAGGGCAAAGAAATTAAAATCAAATTTCATATAAAAATACTAATGTTGTCTAATGGACAATGAAACGAATATACTGGCAGATTTTTCGCAGCTTCCGGGTCAAAATTTTTATGTTGCTAATGCTCGAGGAAATGTAGCCCAAAAGCAGACAAAATTTTTTTCTATATTCCTGGTATGACAAGCTTTATGCAGTTGCGGCAAAAGAAGCAGGTCATTTGTTACAGTGGGTTCTATAAATACTGAAATATACATCAAAGAATGTTTGCAAAAAAGACTTCTTCCCTTCACAAGAGAGCGCAATGTGTCTATATATTTTTGGCCCGATTTGGCATCATGTCACTACGGAAAGAAAGCTCTGGAGTGGTACCAAAACAATAACAAAGTTCTTGCACCAAGAGTAGTCAATTCTCCAAATCGTCCGGAGCTAAGACCATTGGAGAGATGATGGGCTCATGTGAAAAGAGAATTGAAGAGCACAAAAAAGGTGTTCCAAAATATCGAAGTTTTTAAAAGATGGGCAACTGTTCCAAAAAAAAAAAAAAAAAAAAAAAAAAAAAAAACGATGGAAACAACTATCAAATCTCTAATAGAAGGGTTACCAAAAAAGTCCACGAGTTCATAAGTAGTGGTTAGAACTAAAAAAGTTAATTTTTCTGTGATCTGTAATGTAATGTCAATTAAATAAAAAAATTAAAACTCTAAGATCAATCGCTTCCAAATTATTGCTTTTATATATGTTAAGATTTTTTCGTTCTCACTCCTTATTCGGACATATTTTTTTTTAATTACTTAAAACGCTATGGATAATTTCTAAATGACGCAATTAAAGATATAACCCTCAATTTCTACCAATTAATATAGCCAGAACTAACCAAATTGTATGATGGCATAGATTATCAAGTACTTAATTTATTTGGCTATTTCTGGCGATCTGTCGTTGTATTATATACGTTGCCAAATTTTAATTAGTATAGCTTTAATAGTAAAGATGTTTTTGCTATAAATAAACCATTTAAAGAAATTTGATGCTCTAAATAAATCATGGTTTAGTAGATCTCCAATGCTTAAAAATATTGCACATTTTGAATTTAACTGGAAAACTCTGTGTAGCACATATATTAGTATGTCTGCAAATTAAAAAGTGAGGTTATGAGACAAAATTGCAAATTATTCCAAAGAGGATAAAAAATCAACATTGATTTTTATTTGGATCAAAAGTATTATTAGTTTTTCCATAGTATAAAAACTAGTCATATTATAAATCGAACTCATATAAATCTGAATATTATTTATTTATTTTTAGGTATTCTTTCTGTTGTTAAGTAACCTTTTTAAAACTTGAACGATATATACTAAATTGAAAATTTGTTTAAGAACTCAAGGCAAATTTCCGAAAGATTGAAAATAGAAAATATAGATCAAAACATATTTTAAAGATTTCTACAAATGAAGTTATTACCATTTTAGTACAATTACGCCCAAAAAGTACAATTTTTTTTTTATTAAATTTAGTACAATAATGAAAATCGCATTTATTACCCTGGCTGCTAAGCGATAACCACTGATCGTATAAGTATGATAGATAAAAAGTCATAACATGAACTAAAATTAGGTTTCATTTTCATTTTTTTTTAATACATATCGGACAATGCGCTCAACGCCGTGTAGAAATATCTAGTTTTAAATATAATTTACACGCAAATATATACTTTTAAAATAAAAATATTTGTTTGAAGATGACATTTTTGTTATAGTATTACACTAATAGAAATTATAATAGGTATTGAAAATAGTTTTTAATAAATATTTATTTTGGGTAACAAAGAAAATGTACATCCGAATTCATTTTAAATTTAAAATACATTTTAGAGATATTTTTATGAAAAATGTTTAAAACTTTGAAAATGCCTTTTTTGGAAATTCATTGTTATATTAAAAAATTTATTATATCCATATCTATTTTTTAAAAACTAAATATCTTTTATTATTTAAGTATCATGTAATTGAGCATCGACAATAAAAACTTAAACAAAGAATCCTGGATAACGTTCACCACATAACACTTTTTAAGAAACCATAAATAAGAATATGGTTTCTTAAAAACAAATAATAATAATAATAATAATAATAATAATAATAATATTTTTAGCGTTAAATATATAAAACTAATGTGTAAAAATTGTTAAAGGTGAAAAGTCAAAATAAAAAATCGGTGTCTTACAAAACTATGTCGTGATGTGCAAATTGATATATGGGAAAATGAGCACTCTACTGACACAAATTGAGGCTATATTGAACTCGAGGCCTCCAGTTGCTCTAAACAGTGATGATCCTGATCAAATGGGTGTCTTAACTCCTGGACATTTTTTGATTGGACGGCCCATCAATGCATATCCTAAAAATGTTGAAGAAACAAGTTTAAATTCAGTCAATAGATGTAAGCTAATCTAAAAACTAAGGAAAGATTTTTGGATCAGATGGAAGCTCTGCAACAAATGTACCAAATGAAAGTTTCCGTCTGATAATTTGAAAGAAGGAACTATTGTACTGGTCAAAGACGAAAATAATCATCCACCTAGTTGGCCGCTCGCGAGGATTGCAGAAGAACACAAAGGCAAAGATGATAATGTTAGAGTTGCAACGTTGAAGATAGCAAATAGCATATTAAAAAGGCCTATAAATAATTTGTGCTAATTAGTGTCTACGAATACAAAAGAAGAAAATTTGACACCGGTAAAAAGCTGTTTTATAATTCTGAAGAAACCAGAGAAGACGAACATATATCGGTTACAAATGATGCTGATAGTATTGATGTTAATGAAATCAGTTAAACAGCTACCTGTTAAAAAGAATAATGCTGTTTCAATAACTAAACGCCATAAATTCGAAATGGAATCTAGCAGTGTACTACGACTTATCCCTGTACTACCAAGAAATCGAAAGGATTGGCAAACTGATTGGGAAAGTTTTTTTTGGAATCTAAGTTTATTTATTGAATCTTCACAATATTAAGTGAACTAACAATAAGTATTCAAATCTTAACTCTAAATCTTAATTTATATTAAGTTCAACCACTGTTGGACGAAAAACTATATGTAATCAAAGGGTTTAGCTTAGGCGGAGGTGTGTTGTGTTCTGTCAGGGAAAGTGTCCAAAATAAAATTTATAGATTTATATAAAAATAAATTTCTTATTCAAAATAATGAGCTGCTTATTAATAAGCCACGATAGAAAAGAGCATCATTTGAGTTCAGTTTGAGTACACAATTGAATTTGATGATTGATGAGTGCCAAAACATACAATCTTCAGTAATAAATAAGCTGATTGATGTAAATCATGGACATATAAATACCCATTTATTAACATCATCACAACTTCAAAAAGAAATATTGCGCATAGAAAATGTGTTGCCTGAAAGAAGTGCACCGTGGAATGATGACGAAGGGAACTATAATTGGTAATAAACTAGTGGTCCAGGTTAAAATACCACTAATTCAGAACCATAATTCTGAATTGTATGAATTAATCACACTTCCTGTTGATGTCACAATAGTGCCATTATGACAAGAGAAGATGATATCGCAAGCGAAACTAAACAAGTTTGGAAAAAATCTTTAAGGATAATAAAATTGCATTGAAAATATGCCATAGAACGATCGTGCGAAGTATCAGCGTTGAAATAATCCCGGCATGCTGAATGTACATTTGAAGCTGTTCCAGGAAAAAGCGTGTGGAAGCAGAAAATAGATGGATATTTACTGCGTTCAATAATTTCGTTCTAGCGGTAGATTGCGGTCCAAATAACAGAAGCTAAATTACATTGCCACCTAAGGGCATATTACAACTATCTGATGGGTACACTGTAACATATGAAGGAATATCACTGTCAGTTTCTCAACATGTGAAATCTGAAGTAAATTCTAATATTCAGCATCAAGTTGGATTTTGGATCCGGAAAAAAATAGAAGCAGAGCTAGTCAAACTATTTGATGTTATTATTATAAACAACACCAGGGACATCAATCACTTGAGATAGGAAGTGCTGAACATGAAGGAGACAAAAATAGAGGTAAAAAGGTTATAGTTTCACACGGTATCAGGATATGCATCCTTGTACTAATTTCTATTATTATACTAATAGTAATGTATCTAGCTATTAAGAGCAAATGTTGTAAAAAAACCAGAGGTTGTTAAAATAAAGTTCTCTACGCCACTAGGCACCCGGCAGAATGTTCAAATTACTCTAACATAAATTTCTTATCTAAAAAATATATTATCTGCATGTGGTAGAATATTAAGAAACATAGTATTTAAAGAATATTTAGTTTCAAGTGATAAGTTGTTGTAAGTGATAAATATATTTTAATTGTAAATGATAATATATTTCAAGTGATAAAATTTTTATTATTTTATTGTTTGTTTATTACTTTAAGAATGCATATCTACATTAGTTTATCACGCATGTGGTAAAAACATCTTGAGATAAGAAAAACACAGTCAATGATTTTATCACTTTTAAGTTAGACCCATGCATATTATCACTTCCACTTATATTTTAGTTTTAAGATTTAAATTTTATTTTAAGTGGTTAAAAAAAAAAAAAAAATAATAAAAGCAGCGTCTTACAAACATTCAACAGAAAAGGTTTAATTTATTACAAACAATAACATCAACGTTTTTTGATAAATTTAATGATGAAATTTATTTCTAATACTATACAACTTATGTATTATTATTTTTCAAGATATAACATTTCCAATGATACCAAATTCGTTTAAAAACTATCAGAAACTTGACCCTGTGAGGGTAAATCGCTGTATACGGGACAATGTACTCATTTAAATTAAACCAATAGATTTTTACATCACAACTAACTAACTGTTTAATAAGTTTTATCAAAAACGCATTACTACTACCTTCTTACGCAAGCACAACTATGTAAGACAAAATATGCACAAAGCAGAATGAAAAGCTTTTAGCCTCTTCTGTAATTCAAAAGCACATTTTCAGAAAAGTAATCAAGAGAAACAGAAGTGTATAAAACCCGTAATTGTGTTAGAATTATACCGCTTTATTGTAAAATAAATTTTGATAGTTCACCTCTAAGGCTCCTGAATCCTATAGTGAATATACAGATAAAGTGGTCAAAATTGTGGAAAATATAAATATATTTTTTTTGAATTGAATATTAATTAATATTTATTTTTGGGAAGTAATTTTGTGAGTAATTTTTTCTGGGATTAGAGACAAGATAAATAGTAACCTTACAATTTTGTTTTTTGTAGAATATTCATGCACTGGTTTAGTGTCGGAGAATGTTACATATCCACCGAGGTTTCTATACCAACACCTGATTTGGTGCACATATCAAGTTTTTCGTGAGCTATAAATTCCATCAGTTATTAATTCCACGAACTTGCATTATACCTTACAACAGTTGCCTGAATCCATAACATACAACCTGTATACATTTTTAATATTAACCTTCATTTAATTTACTAAAATTTTCTAAAAACTATTTCTTTTTAAACCGTTATCAACTAAACTTCATAAAAAAAACTTTTGTTAATTCCATATAATATTAGACATATTATATGAAGTATTTTATAAAACACTTGCATTCAAAACTCTATATAACACTCTCTATATAACACACTCTATATAATTCCATATAGTCTGGCTGGCTAATGATATTTTATACAACTTACCATTCTAAATTCCACATAAAACTCTTACTAATTCATAGAATTTGGATAAATCTATTACAAGATCGACCCATATTATAAATGCATATATATATATACATATTTACCCTCCTCTTACCTATATTTGATATTCAAGTTAGTTATTAATGAAGTTATCTTTTTATTTTATATCAAATACTTAATAATCAAATTAATCAATAATTATTTGGTTATAAAAAAAACAAAAGGTAAGAACATATGCTTCAAGAACCAGCTACCCCAAAAAAACTAAAATTCTCTCTTTGTTTCCCAACCCCCACAATTATAATTACTCTAACCCAAACGGAGTAATTATAATTAATTCTTTATTACAGATTGGTACCCCCCTCGCATCTTTAACCATAGCATTTCGATCCACCAGTAATAAAGAAGTTACATACAGTAGTTATCCCTACTGTATTCATGGTCCTCTCACCGTCTCTATAAATAAGAAGAAGTGAGCATAAAATACCACCACCATAAGGAAATGAGGTAAAATATCAAAAAAAATATCAAACTCATCAGTGCAAACAAAATTATCAAACAGTGAGTACACAAAACTAACAATTAAAATAAAATATACAAAAACAACAACAAACGTGGTAAAATTAAAAGCGACAAAAAACAACATAAAAACACAAAATCAGTAAAAAAGGTAGTGTAAAAATTCTACGGAAAAAACATAAAGTGAAAAGAAAACCTAAAAGAAATACAGTAAAGCGTTATATATATATATATAATATATATACTTATATATTTATCAAAATCGCCATATTGAGTTTATGTATTTTTTGTAAAATTACGGGGTTTAATTGGAATCTTAAAAAAAGAAAAAAAGTTATACATACATATATAAAGTTCACAAGAAAAGAAAATCCAACAAGCGTTAAATTTTTACATAAAATACATAATAGGCAACCGGTAAATTTCCCTACAAATTTCCATATATGTATCTATATTGTAAGGGTCAATTGTGCAGCTAAAGTTTAGGATAAATTTTTCTAAAATAAGTTAAAGAACAAAAAATAAAAATAAAAAAATCAAAAAAAAAAGAACTGTAAAACGTTATATATTTATTCCTAAAATATTTTTTTTTTTTACCCGGAGTAGCCGAATCATTGATTTTTTTAAATTATGACAATTTTGCATTCTGATAATTCTTAGCGATTTCGAATTAACAGACTTATATCAAGAAATAGGGAGAAAAGTTGTGTTTATTATACTATTTTTTTATTTTTATCTGGCATCCTTAAAAATAGACCGACGCATTGAAACGCATGTCAACGCATTCTTATGGATACTTGTTTAAACCAAGCAAAATTGATAAAACGTCATTTTTCCCGATAAGCTATCAAAATTCTAACTGTATCCATGGGAAAAGTTAGCTTATTTAGCCACGATGTTGGCGCTGCAAAATTCTTTTACGTTCAACTTTCTAGAAGATCAAATGTGGTAAAAAAAAAGAAAAAATAAAATATTCGGAAGTAAGAAAGAAATGTATTAAAGTGTCATTATATGATTTAAATTGAAATGTGCATAAGATTAAATTTTTAATTTTGGTTAATAATTAATACATTTTATTATTTGCTTGCATCTTGCGAAGAAAATTATTGTAAAAGAATAAATCAACCTTTTGCGTAGAATACAAAAAGGTATTTTTTTTTTTTTTTATTTTATTATATTTTTTATTTTGTTTTTAAATATAATCATAGAAATTTTTCTAATCCACGAGAACTTCTATTCGACAGGTTTCATATTTATGATCTTAGAATTCTGTTCCTACCGAATTCCACTGATATTTGTTTTTTTCTCAATACACAATTAAATGCCATTTTACCTATCAAAAAAATAAAAAATATATATATATATATATATATATATATATATATATATATATATTTCAACTACAGTGCATAAGAGAAATTAAAAGTGTTAATCTGCACATCAAACAACATATACTTCCTAAAGTTTGGTGTCTCATACGATGAGCACCCACAGTACATATTTTGCGTACGTCCACAATAATTAGTATTAAATAACAAAACTGGTCTCAAAAACGATATTGGAAAATGCGAATTAAAAGAGTATAGCAGAAGAATAAACCAGCATTGCATCATTATTGAATAAACATTTTTAAGAACCACACACAAAAGGGTATGTGAAACAGAAAATAGATTGCAGACGAACTTAAATTTATTACAAAGTGAAATAAGCTCTAGAACACTCCGAAGGCCCATACATTTTAAATCTCTAGTAGAATTGTGACAATATTGGAATTGTGTGAATGCGAAAATCGCAACTATCATCACCAGAATTATCTTCATCAGCTCCTAGCTACAACTCTCTTCGTGTGGTTAAGTCATAAAAAAGTGTCTATATAAATCGATACTGGTAAACTAAATAATTTTTAATACATCTTTGTGCAAAAGTTTCCTTCTAGTAAAGGTATCAATATCTAAATTTCTTTGTTTCAAAAAGTGACTTGATTAATATATAATTTTCAAAGAGAAAAAAAAAAATATATATATAATGATTTAATTTATACCTAAATATTCCGCGAATTACATTTCCAAAAGAGCAAATTTCAGCACATTTATGTACTTATATAAATTTTGTTCAATGTGCAACATAAATCTATCAAAATTGTTATATTTGTTTTTTCGTAAATTTTAGAAACTTTACATACTAAATATAAAATTATTTTTAAAATCCTAAACCAATAATTAAAACTAAATACTAAAATACTAAAGCTAACACCATACTCTAAGCTAATATCACAGAAAATGCCCTAGGTTCATATTGCACAAAATTTATATATTGCACTTTTTAAAATTTGGATTTTTTTTTTTTTTATGTTCAAATAAAATACAAATCCAAAGTCGTAATATCTACTATCTCTTATGGTTAATACTGGTCTTAAAATTAAATATTGCACAGAAAAAAAAATGTATTAATATATATATATATATATATATATATATATATATATATACATATATATATATATATATATATATATATGTACAGTACCTATTTACTTATCTATAAAAAAAAAAATAATAATTCTCGTAAACTTAATTTTTATTTAGATGCATAGTGTTAATCTTAAGTGCTTTATAAGGAAATAATTGCAAAACCAAACATCTTGTATTAATCCATTTTATTCAGCAATATCAGCGAAGTGACGGGGCCTCATCATTTAGCAGTTGCAACAGATAAACATATTGGTGAGTCAAACGGCAATATACATTTTATGTTTTGCAATTAGCATTATAAAGTTCTTTTTTTTTTGTCATTATTATATACAATTTATAAATTTGTTTGCAACTATAATATGAGTGTAAACATAGAGAATTTCACTTTCCAAATTTAGAGATGTAAGTAAGTTTATTACCCTGATTTTAGAGGGGTGTCTGTATATTCAGATTAACTCTACTTTTTGTTTTTTTTTTATTTTATTCTTTTATATTTGTATAATGATCTCGATGAAAAAAACCGTATCAATTTCGATTGAGTTGCTTTTGCTATCGCTCATTGTTTTTTCTTCTTGCTTTTAATTTCATTCATAATATGATCCACTAGTAAATTGTAATTATTTTGTTAATGATTTACAAATAAAAGCTACAAGAAGAAGCAAAATTTTGTTAGTCTCTTGCATATTTTTTTTTCTGTTTCATTCATATATTGTTTTTTATATCTCTTAAATTTGGATAGTAAATATATTTGTAATACTATTATCATAATGAGAGTCATTTACTCTTTAATAAAGTATCTTAAAATATATTCTGTTTGCACCCTAGATTAAGTAATATACAATTAGCATATTATTATTTTTTCACATACATATTAATTCTGAAATTGAAATTAGATTAATAGTTTTATATTTAAGTTTTGAAAAGCGATTATTATGAATATTGGTAGTTATTCTAAGATTAATTTAATACTGAACTACGTTTTTTGTTTTTAATATATTGTGAATAAATATTAAATTTTTATGATGGAACGATAAAATCTTAAAATTTCTTACATAATGTGATCGGTTCAGGATAATTTAAAAAATTAGGGATCTTAGTTAATGTTAAAACGCCCTAAGATCGCAGGCAGGGAGGGTTAAGAGGCGTGTCTCTCAGACAACAACTTCGGAGACAATTGTATGAAAATAGTTTACACCCAATAATTGACTGTAGTTCCTATTCCGTTTATGATGTAGTTAATGTGGGGCTTAATTTACCATCTTTTGTTATTTTTATCAGCAACTACACCATTTTATTACAATATATAAGGGAGTCTATAATATTATTTATGTGATGACATTATATATCAGTCAAAGAGACTTACCCAGACTAAGAACTCCCCCTCACGACTGACTGCTAGCAGTTTCAATGGCTCCCACTTGTCGGTACTTCTCTAATCGCTGATATACTTAATAAATATTTGGAATTATTTAAAACCTTGTCTTCCAAACATAGCACATACATCAAATGTACATCGTCTTTGTTCATTACATAAATTGGCGCCCAACGTGGGGCTCGAAAATCTTAGTTATCTTAGATTTTCGTTGCTCTAAAATAACCAAACTAAATTTTTGTTTCATCCATTTAAACATACATTTTAAATCTTCATATATTTTGAAGGTTACTATACGGATAAAGTTTAAATCTCTTCTGGATTTTCGTTTAGTTGAGAGTTACATTCGATTAAGTCGACCGAAGATAAATTTAAATTTTCTTTTGTACGTAACTTGACATTTATATACGGATTTATAATTTATGATAATTCTAGAAATGTTGTTTGTTTTTATTGAAGTATAGATATCCTGGTTTTAATTCGGAATCACAAATTATCTGTAAGTTTTAACGGGTTTTTGTCCAGTTAATATCAGTTCATTTAGTATAAAAATGCATATCGTTAGATATAAACTTTTTATAAATTAAACAAAGTTTCAAGAATTCCATAGCCTGATTTATTTTGCTTCCTAGTCAATACCCGGTTGTAAACTATTATCAATTATTCTGACCGTATCAACATAATATGTAAGAAAAATATCTAGTTAAAAAAAAACATATATATACTTTTGTTTTCTAAAGGGTTTGCTAAAGTTATTTAGTAATTAGTTTTAAACAACTTTCCCGTGTATTTAAAAAAAAAAAAAAAAAAAAAAAAAAAAAAAAAAAATAGTTTTTTTTGCTGAAGAAAAACCTTAAGTGGTTGGACCACAAGTTTTTTGGATAGCAATTTTATTTATATTTTTTTCATTTTCGGGGTTTACTCTTGTTTTGAAAAGGAAAAAATAAAATAAATAAATAAAAGTAGATAATGGAACGTTCACCTCCGTGTCCTCAGGCTTCAGCCTCACAACCGTCAACTTCCCAGCCGTCTGTCCCCCCCTCCTGTAAACATGCAATCATCTAAGAATGATAAACTATGCAAAATTTGCAACGAGAAAATGTGTGAGGAAAATGAGTGTATGATAATTTCTGATTGCAGTCACGTCTTTCATAGCAATTGTATTGAGCAACACTTGTCGCAATCTTCGGAATGCCCAACTTGTAAGAGATCATGTTTATTATCAGAGTTGAAGAAAATTCAATATAAAAATCCACATTTAGAAAAACAAAAGACTGCTCGAGGAAGACCTCGCGGTGCCATGGTACCCCAGTATAATACTAGAAGCTCGGCTCGTAATTTATTTACCGATTCAAATCGTACTAATTTAATGGATGTCAGTTTAAATACTGAAAATGAATTAGGAAATCCTCCAACGCCAAATCCTATACAATATTCAACAAATTTAGATCTGAATGTTCAACAAAATACCCCCTTAAGAAATGTTTCAAATACTATTCAATTTAAATTGACTTTTCACAAATTAACTACATGATTGAAAACACAGTATCGCGACTATTAAGTAACCTTAATTTACTGCCAAATAATGCACAAAATATTTCAAATCCAAACCAACAACCAGTCCAATCACAACATCAGATACAACATATTTCTAACCATCGTACTATTCCTAACCAAGCTTTGCCTCGAACACCAAGTAATCCTCATAATGATTCCACTGCAAGAGGAAATGGTAATAGTTCGTTTGACGAGCATTTTACCATGAAATCCGACAAGATAACAAACGTAATTCAAAATTGGCACATAAAGTTTGAGGGTTCTACTCAAGGCATTAGTGTCGATGAATTTTTGTATAGGGTAAAAGTCTTAACGTGTGAACATTTTAACATTGATTTTTCGGTTATTTGTAAAAACTTACATATTTTGTTAAGTGGTCGTGCACGTGAGTTGTACTGGAGATACCATAAGCAGGTCGAAACTATAAATTGGAACGATTTTTGTGAAGCCCTCAAATATGAATATAAGGATTTCAAATCCAGTTTTGAAATTCATGAGGAGCTAAGAAACCGAAAAATGAAAGCAAACGAGACTTTTGAAGCATTTTATGAATCGATTTCGTCCATTTTAGACCGGTTAGATAAGCCCATCCCTGAAACAGACCTAGTAGAAATTCTCACTCGTAATCTTCGTCCTGAAATCAGGCACGAATTACTATACGTCCCGATTTATTCCTTAGCTCATTTACGAAAACTCGTACAAATGAGGGAAAATCTATTAGGCGATGAATATTATCGTAAAAACATGACTCAAAAAACTGTTCCATACCCAGGGGTCCGTCGGCAAATCGCAGAAATCACATGTTCAAAAGATCAAATTCTGGATTCCAAGAACGAACCAGAAATTTCAATAGATGCTATGCAACCGCCACCCAAATGCTGGAATTGCGAACAGTTTGGACATTATTGCGAAGATTGTTTAGAGAAGAGAAACGTGTTCTGTTATGGATGCGGGGAGAAAAACACGTATAAACCCCAATGCAGCAAATGCTCATCCAAAAGAATTCTATCAAAAAACTTCCAAACACAAAATCATCCTCGAAATCGACCATAGAAATTATATCTTTAAAACCTGACTTATCAAATTTAACCCCCCGTTCTGACTCATTTTCAAACCCTGATGTGCCAAAATTAAATCCAGATTTGTCCACATTTAGCCCTGATTGTGACACTAATTTTCCCAGTAAATTACAAATTTTACGAACGAATTTCCATTCTTCTGAGAGTAACAAGGGTCGTCCGCCAAAGTTGCATCCTATACTTCCCTACCATTAAAAATGGGAAAACTATATAAATGTACGAAATGCTATTTT
The DNA here is from genome assembly GCA_932274085.1 of Protocalliphora azurea. Taxonomy (NCBI): domain Eukaryota; kingdom Metazoa; phylum Arthropoda; class Insecta; order Diptera; family Calliphoridae; genus Protocalliphora; species Protocalliphora azurea. The sequence continues at coordinate 31,766,378 of OW026523.1, read as the reverse complement.
CAAAGCTGATTCAATTTCAGTACATTCTAGAAAACAAAAGCGCTCAACCATTCGTTTGAGGAAGTATTATAAAGATCGCAAATTTTCATCTAAGTATATTTTGTCCTCCATTTTGTCTAATCCTTCGGATAAAAGATTATATGCCTCCGTGAAATTTTTAACATTTAAAGAATTAGGATTATTGGATACTGGTGCCAATGTGTCTTGCATAGGTTCGGATCTGGCGAGAGTAGATTTTTCAAATTTTCCTGAATTTTTCTCTCTTAAGACGTATGTCAAAACAGCTGATGGCCAACCGCAAAAAGTTATTGGCTACCTAAATGTTAATATTTTTTTTATGGACCAATGCAAACGTTTAAAAATTTTGATAGTGCCTTCTATTTGCCAACGATTAATCTTAGGTTTAGATTTTTGGCAACTTTTTAATTTGGCTCCTGATATTTTTGGCGATATTGTCATTGCCTCCGGTAATGAAAATTTGGGTAGTAGTTTGGAAAATTTTTCGGCCTTTAACATCAATTCTGATATTTTGACAAATTTTCATGAAGAATCCAAATACTTATATTCCTGTGGTGAATATCCTTTAAATTCTAACCAACATCAACAGCTTTCAGCTGTCATTCAACTATTCCCTAACTTTGAGAAAGAGGGTTTGGGTAGAACTTCTCTTATCAAGCACACAATCGACGTGGGCTCTAGTACTCCAGTAAGCAGCGTTACTATCCTGTATCACCTGCGGTGGAGAAACTAATGTTTCAAGAAATCGACAGGATGCTCGCTTTAGGAGTCATCGAACCGTCAAATTCGCCATGGAGCTCACCCATGAGGTTGGTTGTAAAACCGAACAAAATACGATTGTGTCTTGATGCTCGGAAAGTAAATCAAGTTACAAGAAAAGACGCCTACCCCCTTCCCAACATTGAAGGAATATTTTCACGACTACCGAAGGCAAATATAATAACCAAACTCGACCTGAAGGATGCGTATTGGCAAATCGCCCTATCGGAAGAGTCTAAGCCTTTAACTGCTTTTACGGTCCCAGGGCGTCCCCTCTATCACTTTGTTGTTATGCCATTTGGCCTCTGCAACGCCCCGTCGACAATGTGTCGCTTGATGGATCACCTTATCCCTGCAGATTTGCGACATTGTGTATTCGGCTCTTTGGACGATTTGATAATAGTCTCCAAAGATTTTCCTACTCATTTGGCTGTATTAGTTCGTATAGCAGATGCTTTTCGAAAAGCCAATTTGACTCTCAACATTTCCAAATCAAAATTCTGTGTCACTGAAGTGAACTACTTAGGATACATTATCGGCAACGGTGGTATTAAAACCGATCCCGAGAAGGTTATTTCTATAAAAAACTGGTCCGTCCCAAAAAACTTAAAACAGGTCCGCGGTTTCCTAGGCCTAGCCGGATGGTACCGCCGTTTTATTGCAAATTTCTCTACCGTTGTACATCCGATAACAGAGGTTTTATCTACCAAAAAGAAATTTTCTTGGACCCCCGAGGCACAAATGTCATTTGAGAAAATAAAACAACTCCAGTAGAGGCAATCAAAAAATTCAGGTGTTACCTCGAACTTCAAGATTTTGAAGTCATCACCGACCACTCGTCCTTGGTATGGTTGATGAAACAGCCAGATTTGTCTGGTCGCTTAGCACGCTGGGTATTCAAATTACAGGGATATAAGTTTTCAATCTCCCATAGAAAGGGAAAGGCAAATATAGTGCCCGATGCCCTGTCTAGAATACCCTGCGAAGACATTAATAGTTTGGAATTTTCAGCCCCGGAAATAGACCTCAATTCACCACATTTTTGTGATAAAGATTATGTTGAATTAAAGGATAAAATAAAAGAAAACCCTACCAAATATCCCGATATAAAAGTAATAGATAATTTTGTTTATATCCGTACAGAGCCTTATACTGGAAACAGAGAGCAGGAGAATAATAGTTGGAAACTCTGGGTACCCTACAATTTGAGAAAAGGTGTTATTTATAGGGCCCATGATAACCCAATAGCTGCCCATGGTGGGATGGTAAAGACCATTGATTTAATTCGACGCCACTTCTTTTGGCCTGATCTTGTCTCGGATATACGCAATTATATTCGTTCGTGTACCATATGCAAAACGACGAAGGCTCCGAATTTTATTACTAAGCCTGAAATGGGCAAAGCAATTACAAGTTCAAGGCCATTTCAACTTATGTACCTGGACATTCTAGGTCCATATCCCCGTAGCAAAAAGGGGAATATAGGATTGTTGATTGTCTTAGATCATATGACAAAATTTCCCTGGCTTTTCCCCCTCAAGAAATTCACATCCGGCATTATACAAGAATTTCTCATTAAACAAATTTTTCACATTTTTGGTGTGCCAGAGATCTTATTAAGTGACAACGGATCTCACTTTAGGGCCAATGATTTCAACGCCTTCCTGACTTCGCTAGGCATCTCCCATAAATACACCGCAATTTACTCTCCGCAGTCAAATGCGTCAGAGCGAGTAAACCGCTCTATCTTGGCTGGAATTCGTTCATATTTAAAAACTGATCAAACCTTGTGGGACCAAAATCTTAGTGCCATAAGCTGTGCCTTACGAAATTCAGTTCACCAATCTATTCAAGTTTCACCTTACCATGCAGTATTTGGTTTTGATATGATTACTCATGGTAGTACTTATTCATTATTAAGAAATTTTCAATTGATAGACGAACCAAATTTAAGTATTAGTAGAGAAGATGACCTGTATTTAATGAGAAGAAACTTAAAAGACCATATCGCCAAAGCCTATGCAACGAACAAGAGCCAATATAATTTGCGCTCAAGACCAATAGTCTATAAAGTTGGCCAAGAGGTTTATAGGCGTAATTTTGCTCAAAGCAGTTTTGAAAGGAAATATAACGCGAAATTGGCACCCCTATTTTTAAAATCGATCATTAAGGAAAAGGTGGGAAATAATTATTATATGTGGAAAAATCCTAGGCACATATCATGCCAAAGATATTCGGCCATAAGATGGAATTATTCCCCCTAATACTGGCGTTTAATAAACCAGTATTATGTGGTTTGTAAGGGTCAATTGTGCAGCTAAAGTTTAGGATAAATTTTTCTAAAATAAGTTAAAGAACAAAAAATAAAAATAAAAAAATCAAAAAAAAAAAAAGAACTGTAAAACGTTATATATTTATTCCTAAAATATTTTTTTTTTTTACCCGGAGTAGCCGAATCATTGATTTTTTTTAATTATGACACTCAATTTAGCATTCTGATAATTCTTAGCGATTTCGAATTAACAGACTTATATCAAGAAATAGGGAGAAAAGTTGTGTTTATTATACTATTTTTTTATTTTTATCTGGCATCCTTAAAAATAGACCGACGCATTGAAACGCATGTCAACGCATTCTTATGGATACTTGTTTAAACCAAGCAAAATTGATAAAACGTCATTTTTCCCGATAAGCTATCAAAATTCTAACTGTATCCATGGGAAAAGTTAGCTTCTTTAGCCACGATGTTGGCGCTGCAAAATTCTTTTACGTTCAACTTTCTAGAAGATCAAATGTGGTAAAAAAAAAGAAAAAATAAAATATTCGGAAGTAAGAAAGAAATGTATTAAAGTGTCATTATATGATTTAAATTGAAATGTGCATAAGATTAAATTTTTAATTTTGGTTAATAATTAATACATTTTATTATTTGCTTGCATCTGAAGCGAAGAAAATTATTGTAAAAGAATAAATCAACCTTATGCGTAGAATACAAAAAGGTATTTTTTTTTTTTAAATATAATCATAGAAATTTTTCTAATCCACGAGAACTTCTATTCGACAGGTTTCATATTTATGATCTTAGAATTCGGTTCCTACCGAATTCCACTGATATTTGTTTTTTTCTCAATACACAATTAAATGCCATTTTACCTATCAAAAAAATAAAAAAAAAATATATATATATATATTTCTACTACAGTACATAAGAGAAATTAAAAGTGTTAATCTGCACATCAAACAACATATACTTCCTAAAGTTTGGTGTCTCATACGATGAGCACCCACAGTACATATTTTGCGTACGTCCACAATAATTAGTATTAAATAACAAAACTGGTCTGAAAAACGATATTGGAAAATGCGAATTAAAAGAGTATAGCAGAAGAATAAACCAGCATTGCATCATTATTGAATAAACATTTTTAAGAACCACACACAAAAGGGTATGTGAAACAGAAAATAGATTGCAGACGAACTTAAATTTATTACAAAGTGAAATAAGCTCTAGAACACTCCGAAGGCCCATACATTTTAAATCTCTAGTAGAATTGTGACAATATTGGAATTGTGTGAATGCGAAAATCGCAACTATCATCACCAGAATTATCTTCATCAGCTCCTAGCTACAACTCTCTTCGTGTGGTTAAGTCATAAAAAAGTGTCTATATAAATCGATACTGGTAAACTAAATAATTTTTAATACATCTTTGTGCAAAAGTTTCCTTCTAGTAAAGGTATCAATATCTAAATTTCTTTGTTTCAAAAAGTGACTTGATTAATACATAATTTTCAAAGAGAAAAAAAAAATATATATAATGATTTAATTTATACCTAAATATTCCGCGAATTACATTTCCAAAAGAGCAAATTTCAGCACATTTATGTACTTATATAAATTTTGTTCAATGTGCAACATAAATCTATCAAAATTGTTATATTTGTTTTTTCGTAAATTTTAGAAACTTTACATACTAAATATAAAATTATTTTTAAAATCCTAAACCAATAATTAAAACTAAATACTAAAATACTAAAGCTAACACCATACTCTAAGCTAATATCACAGAAAATGCCCTAGGTTCATATTGCACAAAATTTATATATTGCACTTTGTAAAATTTGGATTTTTTTTTTTTTATGTTCAAATAAAATACAAATCCAAAGTCGTAATATCTACTATCTCTTATGGTTAATACTGGTCTTAAAATTAAATATTGCACAGAAAAAAAAAAATGTATTAATATATATATATATATATATATATATATATATATATATATATATATGTACAGTACCTATTTACTTATCTATAAATTTTTTTATTTTTTATTTAGATGCATAGTGTTAATCTTAAGTGCTTTATAAGGAAATAATTGCAAAACCAAACATCTTGTATTAATCCATTTTATTCAGCAATATCAGCGAAGTGACGGGGCCTCATCATTTAGCAGTTGCAACAGATAAACATATTGGTGAGTCAAACGGCAATATACATTTTATGTTTTGCAATTAGCATTATAAAGTTCTTTTTTTTTTGTCATTATTATATACAATTTATAAATTTGTTTGCAACTATAATATGAGTGTAAACATAGAGAATTTCACTTTCCAAATTTAGAGATGTAAGTAAGTTTATTACCCTGATTTTAGAGGGGTGTCTGTATATTCAGATTAACTCTACTTTTTGTTTTTTTTTTATTTTATTCTTTTATATTTGTATAATGATCTCGATGAAAAAAACCGTATCAATTTCGATTGAGTTGCTTTTGCTATCGCTCATTGTTTTTTCTTCTTGCTTTTAATTTCATTCATAATATGATCCACTAGTAAATTGTAATTATTTTGTTAATGATTTACAAATAAAAGCTACAAGAAGAAGCAAAATTTTGTTAGTCTCTTGCATATTTTTTTTTCTGTTTCATTCATATATTGTTTTTTATATCTCTTAAATTTGGATAGTAAATATATTTGTAATACTATTATCATAATGAGAGTCATTTACTCTTTAATAAAGTATCTTAAAATATATTCTGTTTGCACCCTAGATTAAGTAATATACAATTAGCATATTATTATTTTTTCACATACATATTAATTCTGAAATTGAAATTAGATTAATAGTTTTATATTTAAGTTTTGAAAAGCGATTATTATGAATATTGGTAGTTATTCTAAGATTAATTTAATACTGAACTACGTTTTTTGTTTTTAATATATTGTGAATAAATATTAAATTTTTATGATGGAACGATAAAATCTTAAAATTTCTTACATAATGTGATCGGTTCAGGATAATTTTAAAAATTAGGGATCTTAGTTAATGTTAAAACGCCCTAAGATCGCAGGCAGGGAGGGTTAAGAGGCGTGTCTCTCAGACAACAGCTTCGGAGACAATTGTATGAAAATAGTTTACACCCAATAATTGACTGTAGTTCCTATTCCGTTTATGATGTAGTTAATGTGGGGCTTAATTTACCATCTTTTGTTATTTTTATCAGCAACTACACTATTTTATTACAATATATAAGGGAGTCTATAATATTGTTTATGTGATGACATTATATATCAGTCAAAGAGACTTACCCAGACTAAGAACTCCCCCTCCCGACTGACTGCTAGCAGTTTCAATGGCTCCCACTTGTCGGTACTTCTCTAATCGCTGATATACTTAATAAATATTTGGAATTATTTAAAACCTTGTCTTCCAAACATAGCACATACATCAAATGTACATCGTCTTTGTTCATTACAATATATATGTTAAGAAAAAAAAAAAACCGCTAAAATTGTTCCCCAAGTATATATGTATGTACATACATGCAAATTTCCCTTTGCTTTATTTATTTCATTATCTTCTTCATTATTTATCATCTACGTATGATCCCTTAAAAATATACATATATAAAGAAACAGATAAACATAAAACGGATAATTTTCTCTTTCGGTTTTTATTAATAATCCAAAATTAAAACAAAGAAACAAAATTAAAAGCTAAGGAAAACATAAAGTGTTAAAAGAAAAACAAAATAAACAAAATTAAAACAAAGAAACAAAACTAGAACAAAATTATAAAAGGAAAGGGAAACAGTGTCAAAAACAGAACAAAAGAAACATCAACAACATTTTCATCCACCAAAAAATCTACTTAAATTATTTTCTCTCTTCGCGCTCTGATCAAGTAAGTAAAAAATAAATAAATTCTTATTGGGAATGAAACAGTTCTCTTAAATTGTTACGAGTGTTGTGTTTTTTTTAAGAAATTAAAAATTATAATGATATTAATAATAATCAAATTTTATATAAAAATAACTATTCACATTTCATATATAAGAAATTTTAAATTGAGATTTCTCACAAATATATTGAATTAATTGCAATATATTGTGCTCAAAAATTATAGTAACAGTGAAAAATATTTACATTTAATGAATCATAAGGAAAGAAAAAAAAGAAAAAAAATATAATCAGAATCCTACACATTTAAAATATAAATTTACCATCCCGGTTTACTACTCAAAATAAGGGTTACCATTGAGCTACATTTATTTTTCGGGAAAAATTTTTCGAAATAGGGAAACAATTGTATTCAATTTGAAATTATTATTTTATTTGGAAGGAATATTTAATATTGGTTGTGAAATTAAATTAAACAACAAACCAAACAAATAATAAAATTTGGAAATTCAAACCTGTTAAAAAGAAGAATTTGCTCTGTAAAATATAAATATTTACTTATTAAAAATTTGGCAACATCAATTTACAGGAAAAATATTTCATACTTTAATAAATTTGCTAAGAGTTGGAAATTTTTTTTTATTCAATTTCAAGTTTCGCTTAAACGATTTGGGACATCAAGTAGTAGATTTATCTAGACATACAAAGATTATCGCTGAAATTTATATACCATAATTAGTAGTTAACTCAAAACAAAGTTCATAACGCCCATTATTGAATTTTCTCATTTCCTAGCAGTATGCCCTATACATCCAATACCTCTAGTATATCTTCCACTAGCTCTTCTATACCCCCTCCCAAAGATCGGTTTATCTTCGATTGCGAACATTTACTCCAATTCTGTGATTTATTTAATAGAACAGAAGTAGCAGATCAAACAGACTCAGTCCTTGAAGTAAAGTTAAAGGATTTAGAAAGAAGATGGAACAAAGTTGATAATTCTTACCAGGATGTAATTCTCTCTCAAGGTAATTAGTAGAATCAGACTTCAAGGAGCAAGCCAAAAGCCAATTTGAAGCATGTACAAGTGCATATTACCATTGTTCTTCTCAAATTATAGATATGCTAAAAGTTTCTCGACTAGAAACGCCTGCATTTCAGTCAACATCTCGTTATTCTGTCCCAAATCAAGCCGCAACCCAAAACATAGGACCCTATAACACAGTCGATTGCATAAAACTCCCGCCTTGTGATACCGAGATATTCAAAGGTAGTTACGAGCAATGGCCCTCGTTTCGTGATATGTTCACTGCAGTGTACATTAATCACTCACAGCTCTCTCCAGTCACTAAGTTATATCACCTACGTAACAAAACTACAGGTGAAGCAGGAGATATAGTAAAAAGATACCCCCTTTCTCACGATAATTTTTTACTTGCGTGGGAAGCTCTGAAGTTCCGCTACGAGAACAAGCGAGTGCTTGTAGATAATCAAATAAAAATTCTCTTTGACATACCTCCAGCTACTAATGAAAACAGTGAATCCATTAGAAGAATTCAATCGTCCGTAAACGATTCACTAGCAACCCTCAGAACTCTTGATGTTGCGGTAGAAAGTTGGGATCCCATTCTTATTTGATTAATATCCACAAAACTCCCAAACAAGACACTAGCTCTTTGGGAACAATCACTCACGTTTCCCCGAGAACTTCCGAAATGGTCCCAAATGTCGCAATTTTTAGTTGACAGATATGAGGCGGTTGAGCGCATAACAAGTATTAAATACTCGAAAGAAGGATTTTGTCTAACAAAAGTTCCTAACATTCAAACGTATGCTTCACAAGAGAATATAGTATCATCTTGCAAATTATGCAACGAGGAACACCCTCTTAGAATACGTCCAAAGTTCAGATCCTTCACAGTGCAAGAAAGAGTAGATTATGTGTACAAAAATAGATATTGCAATAATTGCCTGGGACACTCCCACATTAAGGCAAATTGTAAAAGTAAGCATACCTGTCTGTATTGCAAAAAAACCCATCACACTCTTTTGCACATGCCAAAAAGAACAAATAATAACGCCAATATAAAAAAAATATCACTCAAGATATCTCAGAAAATTCCAAAAATTCTCAAAACTCTTCCTCAACAGTTGCTAAAATTAGTAGTGAAAAGCCTAGTACTTCGAAACAGGTTCAAGCTAATTGCTCTGCTAGTAATTAGAACGTTCTACTACGAACTGCAGTAATGCAAATAGAATTATTTACGAATAATTTACTATTAGAGCTTTAATTGACCCTGGTTCTCAACGAACCTTTTTATCTGAAAAGGTTAGAAATCGTCTTCAGCTCTCTTACAAAAGATCTCACTTTGAAATAGTTGGGATTGGTGGTTACAGACAGGCAGCAAGCAAAGAATGTGAACTCATACTATATGCTAAAAGAACTAATATGAAAATCCCTATAAAAGCCATAGTCTTACCAAAAGTAACCAAACAGGTCCCAGAATATTCGTTCCGTATCCCAAAGACAGAAGAATTAGAAAAATTAGATTTAGCAGACCCAACGTTCAACAAGTCCTCTCAGATAGATCTGATTCTAGGCAACGACTATGAGCAATTTGTTAATCTCGATGGCATAAAGAGAAACATTTGCGGCATAGTATCGGCATACAACACTATATTTGCATGGGTACTTAGTGGTCCCATTAGAACTGAAATAATACAGTCTTTCACAACTGAAGTGAGAACTTCTGAAACTTTTGAACTCAATACTCTATTAATAAAGTTTTGGGAAGAAGAAGAGATCCCATCAATACGCTCATGTTCAGCTGAAGATGAATTCTGTGAAAAATTTTATGAGCAAACAACAACTCGTAACGAAGAAGGTAGATATACAGTAAGATTACCATTTAGAACAGAATTTCCTAAAGAAATTTCCCTTGGAGCATCTCGATTTGTAGCCCTAGCTCAATACTCCCGAATGGAAAAGACTTGGTCCAAAATTCCAGAATTACAAACTCAATACAAGGCAGTTTTAGAAGAATATTTGTCCCTAAACCACATGAAAGAAACTAGTTCTCAGGAAATTGTATTTCAGAACAAATATTTTTCTTATTATTTACCCCATCACGCGGTCGTACGTCCAGAACATAAAACTACAAAAGTCAGAGTGGTATTTAACGCCTCCAGAAAAACAAAATCCCAATTTTCCCTCAATGATATACTCTACACAGGCCCTACTCTACAAAGCGATCTGATAACCATAATTTTAAATTGGAGAAAGTACAAATATGTATTCAGTGGCGATATACAAAAAATGTATCGCCAGATTCTCGTACATCCCGATGACAAACTTTATCAAAGAATTTTATTCCAAAGTAAATCCGATAGCCTTATAAAGGATTTTCAATTAAAAACAGTTACTTTTGGATTAAATTGTGCCCCATTTCTCGCAATTCGTACCCTATCAGATGTAGAAGCGAAATATCCAAGAGCATCATCAATCATACGTAAAGAAGCCTATGTAGATGATATTCTGTCAGGAGATTATACAGTAGAAGAAACTCTTATAGCCCAAACTCAGCTTAAAGAAGCATTAAACTCTGCAGGTTTTCATTGAAAAAGTTTACCGCTAATGATTCAAAACTGCTTTCTCATTTGCCAAAAGGAGATCTCTATGATCTTGATTTCCTTCGCTTCCATGAAGCAAGTTCAACCAAAACCCTTGGTATCAAGTGGAATGCGCTCAATGACTCATTTACTTACAATTTTTCCCCCATAGATAAAGTCACCAAAATAACTAAACGTCAAATCCTCTCCTCGGTTGCAAAATTATTTGACCCCGCAGGATGGCTGGCTCCTATAGTTATCCGGGCAAAAATATTAATTCAACAATTGTGGTTAGAAGGGATTCAATGGGACGAAGACGTTTCACAAGACTCGCTACACAAATGGAACGGTTTTGCTCAAGATCTCGCGAAATTAGAAGCGATTTCAATACCTCGTTGGTTACAATATACCCCGTCAGATATTATTCAAATTCATGGCTTCTCAGACGCCTCAAAATTAGCATATTGTGCAGCAATATATATCAAATGCCAATCTCACACGCGCACAACTTTTACGAATTTATTAGTGGCAAAATGTAAAGTTGCTCCCATTCAAACAGTTTGTCTCCCCAGGTTAGAACTCAACGGTGCTCTACTATTAGCAAAGTTTGTACACTACGTTACTACATCATTAAGTTTTAATTGCAAAGAAGTGTATCTATGGACCGACTCATCCATAGTACTTGGGTAGCTTTCAAAGCCTCCTTCAATCTGGGAAACGTACGTTGCAAATAGAACTTCTAAAATTCATTCACTAACGCTAAATACAATATGGCAACATGTATCGACTCATGACAACCCAGCAGATCTAGGAACACGTGGCTGTAATCCACAAGATCTGGCACACAATTCTTTGTGGTGGCATGGACCATCATGGTTAACTAAGCCTCCATCAGAATGGCCTAAAAAAGATCCCTTACGCACTTTGTCAAACCCTAAGGAAACACATTGTCTGAACACTCAAGTTGAATTTAATGATATATTAAATAGATTTTCTTCATACAGCAAAGGTCTACGGATTATTTGTTATGTATTCAGATTCTTCAACAAGGCCATAAAAAAAATGTAAGACCAAATTCTTATCACGACTTTTATTATAACTTGACTCAACAGGAAATGAAATTTGTAAAGTTACGGCTTAGCTTAGCCCAGAAAAATTTTTATCATGAGGAATATCACTGCCTTCTAAACTCACAAAATATTTCAAACAAAAGTTCACTTAAAAATTTAAATCCCTTTCTCGATTCTGATTCAATCATAAGAGTAAATGGAAGATTACCTCAATCAAATTTACCATATAATGAGCGTTATCCCATAATTTTGCCTGGCAATTCACAACTTTGCCAATTGTATCTAGCGCATTTGCACAAATTTTTATATCATGCCGAATGCAGTCAAATGTGTAGAATGGTGCAAACTGAATTTTTCATATTCAGACTCAAAACTCGTATTAAGAACGTTATACGTCAATGCAAAACCTGCATAATATACAAGCAACATCCATGTTCTCAGTTAATGGCTCCCTTATCTTCTGAACGATGTAATCTTTCCCCTCCTTTTCAAGTAACAGGCATCGATTTTGCCGCCCCATTCGAGTTAAAAACATCGGCTTTGCGAAAATCTCCCTATGTTAAAGGCTATGTCAGTGTTTTCGTATGTTTTAGTGCAAAAGCTATTCACTTAGAACCCTGCTCCGATCTGTCCTCAGCGGCATTTGAAGCTGCATTTAGTCGTTTCGTTGGGAGGCGAGACCTACCCCAAAAGGTAGTAACTGACAATGGCAGAAATTTCCTCGGATGCAGTAGAGCACTTGAACAGGAGTTTTCTGATTTTGTTAATAATGTTGCAGAAGACATCTCACACAAATATATTACTCATGGATTTCAGTGGAAATTTATACCCCCACATGCTCCTCATATGGGCGGCTTATGGGAAGCCGCAGTCAAGAGTTTCAAATACCATTTTAAGAGAGTTGTCTGTGCTCAAAAATTCACCTTCGAAGAATTTGCCACTTTGTTAGCCAGAATTGAAGGTGTCCTAAACTCTCGCCAATATCTGCAATATCAGAAGACACGGCAGATATAACTGCATTGACTCCAGGGCATTTCTTAAGGGGCGCTCCCCTAATGGCATTCCCTGAACAAAGCTTCAACGACATGTCTCTTATTAATAGATGGGAGAAGTTGAAGGCAATTCACTTCTCGCTAAGGTGGAAAGAAGATTATTTGAAATACTTACACAAGCGTTACAAGTGGAAGAACCCTTCTTATAATATTCAGGCTGGAGACTTAGTGGTGGTGATGGATGATTTACTACCACCCCATGACTGGCGCCTAGGAAGAGTTGAAAAAACTTTCCCAGGATCTGATAAACACATACGTACGGCTGATGTGCGTGTAGCTACAGGAATATTAACTCGAGCCATTGTAAAATTAAGTCTCCTTCCCTTTAACAATCAAAGCAAATAATCTGTTAATCCTAAAATTATAACTTACACATATACAATTGCTCTATAACCATAATATTGTTATACCTAATACTACACTTACAGCTCAAAACTTAAAGCCTCCTTAAACTTACTTAACCCTAGCTTAAGTTTTCATTACACTATACACTTTTCTTATTCTCATTATTTACGGCATATTATAACTCAGACTAAAGTACTCTTAACTTAAAATTATATTTAATCGTTCCATTCCCATCCTTACAACGTGGGCATCATGCTAGACGCAGAGAATCTCGCGGTATACGTCGCCAAGAACGTAGGAAGAATCCACAACAACCTAGGCCACAGCCACCTAGTCATCAACCCAGCCAGCAACAACCTAATCAACAACAAATTCTATCGGCAACACCAGACTCCAAAGTAATAGTCGAAGTTATTCGATCGTTGGCCCAAGTATTATGCGCCAAGGAAACATCCTCAATCATGGCCTAATGCCAAGGGCGGCGCCATGTCCAAACTGGGTTTGGACACTTAAATTATAATTTATAATTTTAATGTTAATAATAACGTGAGAAACATTTCCCCACCATTGGCAATGCGAGTTATTTAAATTCGCTGCAATAAATAGTTTTCGTTAAAAAAATACGATATCAAAGAAAAATACGATTTATGAACATCTTAACAATAAATCTTAAATTAATTGCATTTCATCCGCCATACGCAGTATCTCGTTGCCCTCTACTTACACTTAATTATTTAATAAGCTGAAATTTAAACTTAAACTTAAAAAAAAAGTTTTCTCCTTTTTTCTCCTGAATAATCAATAAAAACCACGGAATTGTTTGTGCTGAAGAAAACCCTAAACTATTTATCTCATTATTTGGTTATAAAACAAAAGATAAGAATTTATGCTTCAAGAACCAGCTACCCAAAAAAAAAAAAAAAAACTAATTGAATCCCCTAAAATTCTCTTTGTTTCCCAACCCCCACAATTATAATTACTCTAACTCAAACGGAGTAATTATAATTAATTCTTTATTACAGATTGGTACCTCCCTCGCATCTTTAACCATAGCATTTCGATCCACCTGTAATAAAGAAGTTACATACAGTAGTTAACCCTACTGTATTCATTTATAAAATAACAATAATAATAAAGTTTAATAATAATAATAATAATAATGAATTTTAATAGCATATAACTTAATTAATTTAGTTATTGATTATAACCCAAAATATGTTTTCTTATTTAATTATTTAGCATCATATTGCAACAATAATATTTCATTAACCTTTACCTTAGAAAAAAAAATTACACAAACAAAACTATTTCTTTTATTTTACCGAACACCCTAATTATAACAACTTCACAATAATTAGAAGATCCACCAAATCACCAGGCCTGCTACGACGATGGATAAAAATACTATGTAAGTGTACAAAATTTATAGTATTTTTTGCTTCTCTGTATAATTGTTGTTGTAATTAAAGAATTAAAGAATACACATTAATAACTAGGCATAACAAAATATATATACATAAATGAATGAAGTCAAAATATAAATGGAAAATAATAAAATTCCGGTTATTAATGGGTTCTCTTTACTTATTCCAAAATTTTTGCATTTTGTTTTTAATATCACCTGATCCAATTTTGTTTATACTTTATATAATACCCTATGTTTTGATATACATTTTTTTGAAGATTATAATGTTTGTCAATAAAATGATTGGTTAGATAAATATCATTAAAATGAGTTGGTAGAATTATTTATACTGGTTGATGAAACGTAGAAATTGAATTGGTAGTAAGTGAGTGAGCTGACACTAAATTATGGTCATCAGATTGGTGGGGATGAAAAATGACCATGGGGAGAATCTTTATCTTTCTCTTCCCATTAATAACAGCAATTTTTCTGAAATTATTAGCAATAGACCAATGCACCCTTTCTCTTTATAACATTTCCTTCATTTTCATCTATATAATGCAGACACATAAAATTTTTTTTAATTATAGTAACACTGCCCTTTCAGTTGTTATCACCACCTACGCCCATTTTCCCTGAGCTAAGACCGAAGCATAGCTAGGGAGAGGACCTCTGAAATTGATCACCTCTTTTAATTATTTCTTACATGATTTTATTTATTACTAAAGAATAATTCCATTTTAAATTTAAAAATCTTGACTCTCTAATATTTTTTCTGTAGCAAGTATACTGATAAGGTTTCCTACCAAAAAAATATAAAAAAAATTAAAGATGGACTTTTTTAGATATACATCACTAAAGAAAAAAAAATAATATTTTCAAAATTTTTATATGGCATCTTAAAATACAAGCTTTTACAAATCCACTGCAAAAAAATATTTTGATATATTTTATATAACAAAAGTTATAGCCATTTAAATAAATATGTTAATCACCTTCAAAGCTATAGAGTTCCCACAATTCTCAAAATAAAAATAAAAAAAAAAAATCATTTTACATGACTCTGTATCCTCCTCTCCACATGCACAAAATTTTATATAAATCGGTCAATAAACCAAGGGTCAACATTTCTCAAATTTAAAATGGAATTACTGCAAAACTAAATTAACATAATTGTTCTTTATTAAAAACTGAATGAAGTTCTTTGCAAATATTTGGATTCTTTAATGAAATTTTTATCCGTTATTAAAGGAACACCTGAGTTACAGGTAATTTTACTTAAAATTTGTTTAATAAAATTTAGTGTATTCAGCCTATTAAAGAATGAAACAATCAGATATACCTATATACCCTACAAGATTTGACAATATAACAATCAGGTATATTTGGTATTCCTTAGAACAGGTAAATTAAGTAGGTCAATTAATTAGAATATTTTATAGAACATTTTATACACCTGTGGAATTTTATAGTACCTAGAAAATTAACATATTTACCCCAGTGGCGATAACATTGACTTATAAAGCTGAATATATAACTACATTAATACATTTTATTGAAGCGCAAGCGGATTCAGCAATTGTTACTGCAGATTTGAATAAAGTTGAAAATTTGGTCAAATTATTCGAAACGAAAATGAAGAGAGTAAATAATTGCGTACGGAATTTTTAATTGAGGTATGGCACCTTGTTGGAAAGCATCGTGGAAATTAAAAGCACTAATGCAGGCCCATTATTTAAGCAGAATGATTATCTAGGACAGAAATAAAAAAGTAGACGGTCGGTAGAGTAGAGTATTCCAACACCTCCACCAGCTCATAAGTTTTCTGAAGATGATAGCGCTGAAGTTAGCACTAAGCAAAAATAAATATATAACATTAAGAAAGACTACTCGATAAAGGACACTTAATTCTGCCATGCTACAAAGATATACTGCCAAAAAAGCAAAATATTGTCCCACCAGCTAGTGAATAGACAATGAAAAAGCATTTATTGACTTGTCACAATTACATGAAAATACCGCTTCAAGGCTTCTCTCATCATTTTCGAAAAACGAGACATTGGAATTTGATGAATCGGATCTGACGTTAATATGCAAATGAGGATGTGATGGATTGTCAGCACAATCAGAATATAAACAAGCTTTATCAGGGGAATGCTGTACAGACTACAAAATTTTTTCATGATGTCGCCGGTTCCACTACGCTTAAGAAAGGATTTGAATGAAACATCTACATCAACTAATGGAGTTGGATGTTTCCAAACATATTTAGTAGACGTTTAAAAAAACCCAACTCCAGGGTCAAAGGTATATTGTAGACCAATAAGGTTTCAATATTAAAAGAAAGTAAACAATGCACACAAAACTGGTGTTTGAGGACAGCCTATTTTGACTGCCCGTAATTTATTTATTTAATAAATAGAAATTTTTGGTTAAATTTAAAATACTTTAACGTTCGTCTGTTCGCTACCAAAACACAAAAATCACTAAACTTTATTTACAGAAATTCTTCCAATAAAGTAGAACAAACGATCATAAGTAAATAAATAAGGGCTACTGTGTTGTTGTTGTTATTCTATGCTGAGAGACAAATAAAAGAAATTCACCACTAGCAATGTACATATGTGCAAAAAACAAAACAATAAATAAAATATGTACCGATATTGAATTTTTGTTTACAACAACACATTATGAGATGGTAATACAAAACAAAATAAGAAATAAAATATAACCTAACGGTTAATAGCCAAAATAAGTTATAGTGGACCATAAAAACAAAAGTTACATCAAATTACAGTGGCTCAAAAATATGATTAATTTAAATACAATAAAAAAAATGCAAAATAAAATAGAAATAAATATAAAATAAAACAATGAATTTTACAACATATTAATGAGTATTATACGGTGACCTAACAATTAGGGTGGGTCAAAATAAAAGTTTATTAAATCTAACATAAGTAAAATGCCTTAACAACTGGGTTGATACAATTAAACAATTAATTGAGAATTTAAATCCGTTTTTATATTGAAATATACGTCGACAAATATTAATAAAGATGCCCTAAACTTTGGTATATAGAATGAACTATAGAATTTATTTATTGAATTCCACACCCCTTTTTCAAACAAATTATTGGCCTTAATTTTTCTCTTTTTTGACCCATCCTCAGAGTGGATTCACATGAAATTTTCAGAAGGAACTTAGGCCTATAAACCCTATTTAATGGATGTCACGCCTACTTGTAACAAGTTATTTAACACAATTTTGCACATTTTTTGTATTAACTACCACTGAATCGGTACACATAAAATTTGGTACCAATTAAGTTCGGAACGAACTACGGTTTATATAGCCTCTTTTACATAATCTCTTTTTACGCCCACTTTTTGAAATTAATTATATATATACTTTTCTAATTTTACAGAAGTAACTTTTGTACGTAAAGGAAAAGGATATATGGCTTCTCACATTTGACATGAACGTTTCTAAAACGTTTGCTAATTTTCTGTTTCTTATCCGATTTCACTATTTCTATTAAAAAAGCTTAATAGCTCATTCTCTATATAAAACTTCTTTAAGAAAATATAAATATTCCATACGTTTATGGAGATCAGTAATATTTCATATCAAAATTTTAAGTTTATTCAATATGTTAAAAAATTTCAAAGCTAGAATTAACAAACAGAATACGTATTCAGAGATGGTAGGGAGCTGAAAATCGTTTATAAGCATCTTTTATCTGACGAACGATAAATATGAGCAAAAAAAGATCTCCAATCTGGGAATTGAGCTCCAAATAATAAATAATAATGATAGGATAAAGAATATATGAAATTTTGTTACTCTTAAAACCAACTTTTTACCAAAAATTGCAAATTTGCAACAGTTAACAGCAACAGTTACAGCTTAAAATAGCATCTAATGAAGAAAGATATATTTTCAGTAAAAGGTAACTCTTCTTGTTAAGTCGAACGGTAGTCGGCTAAAATTTTGGGATAGCACTTTCCTCAATATCGTTTTTCTATATATGTATTGACGGAAACGCTTAAAATGTTCGTTTTTTAGGGAGGAATTAGAATTAGAGGAATTTTTAGGGAAAATCCAATTGTGAATATAAAATTGTGTATCCTTAGCAACATATTTTATCTCATATTCTTCATAGAGAATATTTAAAGTACTGGGTTCAAAATTTGGATTGGAATCATTCGATTTGAAGAAACATTTGTTAATCACGTTATTCATACTTACTGGAGAATGATCAACGGGCAAATAATATATAATGATATAATTGTATTCGCCTCATTTTTAATTAAACTAAGCCATTTGATGTTGTTCCAACAGAAGACTTTCACAAAAATAGTTCCCTTGATACGCACTAATATAATATCATATTCATGACAGCTAATTAGTTTAATAAAACGAAATATATATATATATATATATATATATTTCCGCCAAGTGTTAAGACTTCCATTGTAAGATACTCTGTAGATACTAACTCCTCCTCACGTATACGCCCTTTTTCCGTCACAATAACGAATTTGATATGAATACATCAGACAAAGCATAACATTTTGAGAATTATAGGTTATGCAGGTCAAAATAATAATTTTTCATATTTAATATGTTTTCAAATCAAAATACGAAAACTGTTTTTTTTTTTTGTATATGTGAGTCCCTATGGTCGTAAAGGAGTATATTTTTCATCCAGTTATACAATTAGATAGAAAGTTATTCCTATAAGTTGTGAAATCTTTTAATGTTCTGGCTTTTTAGTACAATTCTATTGTCAAAAGTACATTCAGTATAAAATTATTGGTTGGATTAACAAACATTTTAGATTAATAATTGAAATTTGCTTAAATGCAGCTAATTAGTTTGGAAAATACGAAGACGCTTTCCATTGCTGAATATGAAAAATTTTATTTTGTATATAAGCTTTTCTTTACCAGTAAACAATTTTATAGTTTTTCGATGCAGTAACGTACAAGAGTAAAAGAAAAACTTTGCCATTATAAGGGAGAAAATAATATGCATTTACGTGTTTGCTATACCTAAAATATTTTGTTCTTTTTCAGCATTAAAATGAGCGTTTTTCGTGTCAAAAATTAGTTTTCAACCAAAAACTCGCCATACAAAATTCATTCCATTCATAAGAGCCCATCTACACCTAACAGAATATGTAAGATTTTTCTGTCAGAGTGTCAAATACGCTCTCTTAGAAAATTGTTTCACATGTAGATTCAAATATTAGTATTATAAGAAGCATTAAGAGACTGATGTGATGAGATTTCTCTACTCAACTATCTTGTAAGATGGACTGTCAAATAAGTACACATATACGAAAGTTTGTTTGTCTGTGTGGAAATTACTTTTCTTACGTTTATGATCAATTGAGAGCAAATGCGGCAACCATCTTGCTGACAACTTTCTTAAACCCAGCTGATCATTTAAAATCGAAACCACAATGTCATATAAAATGCCTATGGCATCAAAAATCTCACGCACTTTTACTCTTCGGACGGCCAACACCATATCGTGGATTTTTTCGACATTTTCGGGTGTACTGACCTCAATTGACCGTCCAGAACGTTCAGCGTCATTTGTACTTGTGCGACCAAAACAAAAGACAGTAAACCACTTTCTTACCATTGAAATCGATGGTGCAGAGTCCCCATAGTATTTATCGAGCTTTTCCTTGGTTCGATTGACGGTTTGTTTAATGAACACTCGAAATTCACTTTTTTCCATTTTTATTCCATTACTTGATGGGAATAGTGTTGCATTTCATATAACTGCAAGCGAAGTTCGGACTTATTGATCCGCCCTCGTAATACTAAATTGAACATAAATCTGGAAATACTAACATTTGGTTCATAACAATTTTTTTCGGACCAATCATAGTGTTCAGAAATCTGATGAAAATGATCTCAAATACGTATGAATATAATATAAGATTAGTTTTTCTATAAGCATTTTTTGAAGTTAAATTTACATATAACATTTACATATCCATGGCTTGGATAAGAGATGCTGTTTCAAAAGAAAATGTTGTGTTAGAATGAAAAATCTCCCAAGTGAGTCTCGAAGTTCAACTTATTTAATATTAATTTCCACAAATCCATAATGAAACTAAAGTATCTAAAATTTCAGTTGAAACAACTCGTAAGTGAATTCGTTAACTCATAGATAAACAAATACATAGATATCTGATAGAAAAAAAAACTAATTCAATGGTCAAAACCCTAATTCATGCAACATTAACGTTCCTCTAGTTGTATTATATGCGTTAAACTCTTGCAAGTATCATATTCAGAGTAACGTCAATCTTTCATTAATATAAGGTGGTAAAAATAAAATGTTTGCTATAGAATTTTTAAACTACGAGAATATTTAATTTCCCGTTATCCCGGAAAATTTAAACGGGAAATCCCGTGATTTCCTGGATCACTAACCCTTTTTGTGTACATGCAGATTAAAGAAACATCAAAAGCAAGAAGACGTGTATATTAGGCTACCCATGAAATTTTTGATTTTTCTTGCCTTCGTACTCAGCTCGTCTTACTCTTATCAAATTTCCCACTCTAAAAAACCGAAGGACTATGTTGAATGTGTCGTTTTTCTAAAAGTTATCAATGGTAGCATCTGCTCTTATTCAATCGCCCATCCAGTAATTTCTGTGAAATTTTTTAGAACTGATCCTCTCAGGAGAATGTGCAACACATTTAACCAGTTGTATAGATTTATTGATTTCTCATTAACTCGTGATATTGTGAAAAAGTCCTTAATATTTTTTTTAACTAATTATGTTAATGTTTATATGTATTTAATATAAATTAAACTTTGTAAAATGCCTGTAAAGATAAAACTCCATAGACCAGTAATAAATAAAATAAAAATAAAATAAATATATAGCCTGTAAAGTACTAAATGTATTACAGCTACGAATCGCAATTTCCCGGAATAGCGGAAAATTTTTTTGACTTCCCGGGATTCCGGACTAAAAACTATAATTATATATAAAAACTATAATACTCTCATTAGTTCATCAGCTGAGACCCAAATAGGATGAATTTTTGCTTTAAAAATGGGTAAAAGGATCAAAAACTCGCACATTATTATCAAGTATATTAACCACGAAAAATTCGAATATAACTATTAGGAAAATCAGCTAAAATATCAAGAATCCTTCAATTATAGTCGACAGTTCTTCCAAGTATCATAAAAGAAGCAAAGAGCCCAAAAGCACCTACAAGGACGAAAGATAATATATAGCCCATATATGAAAATATATTGATATATATGGATCCATATATAAAACAGTATGGAAAATTTTGAAATATATGAATTCATATATAATATCATATATGATAAATTTTCTCATATATGGATCTTATTATGAAAACTAATTCCCATATATGTTATCATGTATGAAAAATTTTTAATACATGATAGCCCAATCACCCAATTAAACGTCAGAATTTCAAAAATTATTTAGTTCCTTATTAAATCACTTAAGGCCTTTTAAGTTAGTTTAGTTTTTTAAGTGATATTTTTTAAAAGTGCATTGCCACTTGAAAATTCCACATTTTTCCATATGACCATATTGAAAAACACATTTTTCAAAATTATATATCTCTGATTACAGATAGAATCTGGACATAGAACATACATTTCTGGAATCTACTAGTCCTAGGCTACTTCTACTCTTCCGCTTACCCAATTCATGTCTGCTCCTTATGTTCCATATGACCATAGTGAAAAAACACATTTTTCAAAATTATATATCTCTGATCACAGATGGAATCTGGACATAGAACGTACATTTCTGGAATCTACTAGTCCTAGGCTACTTCCACTTACCCGATTCATGTCTGCTCCTTATGTCCACTGGAGCCACTTGAAAATTACACATTTTTCCATATGACCATAGTGAAAAAACACATTTTTCAAAATTATATATCGCTGATCACAGATGGAATCTGGACATGAAACATACATTTCTGGAATCTACTAGTCCTAGGCTACTTCCACTCTTCCGCTTACCCGATTCATGTCTGCTCCTTATGTCCACTGGAGCCACTTGAAAATTACACATTTTTCCATATGACCATAGTGAAAAAACACATTTTTCAAAATTATATATCTCTGATCACAGATGGAATCTGGACATAGAACATACATTTCTGGAATCTACTAGTCCTAGGCTACTTCCACTCTTCCGCTTACCCGATTCAGGTATGCTCCTTATGGCCATTAGGACCACTTAAATTTTTCGATTTTTGTTCAAAGAAATTTTATGTATGGTGATATATATGAATTTTTTTTTACAGTTTTATATTTTAATGTGTTTTATAAATATATTTTGATTTTTTTATTTAAAATTTAATTTTGATATAGTTTTTTTATTAAAAAATAATTTTGTTCATTTTAACAAATCAATTCACAGCGTGTGGAGCGTATTTAGCATTTGTGTGGGACGTATTTAACTGACATATTTATCTTTACACCCTTTATATGAATACATATAACAATATATATATATGGATATACATATATGTCCCTATACCCTCAATTTTTTTTTTTCGAATCCAAATATATATACATAAATATATGATCCACACATAAGATTTTTAGCTGGGTAATCACAAATTTTGCAAAGAAAATCCTCTCATAGGGGTTACTGGAAATTACGATAACATTCTTAAAGTACATAACCATCAAGTAGAACCAAAAATATTTCTTACATGCTAAACTACGCATCTTGAAAAGCATCACAAGTAGTGAAATTTCAAAAAATAATGCAAGTGCTTGAGGTATCTTTCTGAAAATGTGCAGAAATATGTCCAAATCAATCACAAATAAGTTTGGAAGGTATCCATAAATTATTAATCAATATATTACACAGACAAGCATTTAAATAAAGTTCCGTTAACTTTTGTAATGTTAAGCCAAGTATTTACACTTCTGTTTTATACTAGAATATATAGTTTTTTGGACCAGATGGTATTTAGATGGTATATATTATTTATTTGTAAATACTTCATGCACTATAAAAAGGTTTTTTTTTAGCCATTTATAATACGACTCCATGTATATAACAAGTTTAATACTTCGAGCCTTGGATGAAGCCTTGTACATAAAAACATATTACCAACTTTTTATAAAAAATACTAGATCGATACATTTATATGCAATACTATTTATACGTGCTATGTTTCACTACAAATATATATATATATATATATATATATATATATATATATATATAAAGATTTTTGCAACCGAGCCTCCTGCCCGAAAGGGCAACGATTTCTGGTTCAACCCTGCAGAGTCCCTTATTCTTGAAGAATTTGTTTCTCTCAACTGGGCTAAATAAGCAACCAAGCGTCCAAAGCCCTTCAACCTGATGGGAGTTTTCTGTAAAGTTCTGAAAGAGAACTCCGAACCCTCCCCTAGTGTGATGATGCAGGATGGCATCGTAACCGAGTAAAACTAATAGCCTGTTCAAATGAGCGATCAGCAATGCTCCTAAAGCATGCGATCGCTCTTTTGGATGGCCTATGGGAAGGCGCTAGACTGGACGTGGTTTCCATTGATGAGATCCTAGGGCCTAGTACCGGACGAACCATCCAAACAAGGGGAGATTCTGGAACTCATTCGGTTTCAAGTTTTTAATGAATTATAGCTACATTATGGAAATAGAACAAAAGCGCTTTTTAACAAAATGATATTCTGTATAATGCGAGCGAAATTATGCAAATTGGAATGTTGCCACTTTAAGGCGTTTGTTGTTAATATTTTCATGTATAACTATTTTCATTTACCATTTGCAACCAAATCTAATAATATTAAATCTAAGATTTAACAAAATTTTTTCAAAATTCCTAAAATTTTCATTATGAACAATTTAATAATAACTATGAACAAAATTTTATTTGTTATGAAAAAAGTTTGGGAAAAAAAGTCATGTTCGATTCATAATATTTATGAAAAAATTTTAAAATGTATGTACTTTTTTCTCTGTGTATGCTTTTGAGTCAATATCCGAGGGGTCTACCGAGGGGATGACAGAGACAGACCGGTACAGAACGATGATAATCAAACTCCGT
Organism: Protocalliphora azurea; assembly: GCA_932274085.1. NCBI lineage: Eukaryota > Metazoa > Arthropoda > Insecta > Diptera > Calliphoridae > Protocalliphora > Protocalliphora azurea. The sequence continues at coordinate 31,741,827 of OW026523.1, read as the reverse complement.
CAGTAATGTCTTGTGAGGAGACTGATAGTTCTCTTTCTCAAAAGGCCACTCATTCAAACTTCGAGTTTGTGGGTGAATTTTTTAAGCGAGTGGACGAAGTAGTTGACGAGGACGCCCACTTGGACTCCGACCAAGATGACGTCAATATCACAATCATCCCAAACGACACACATGGTGAAGATAACGCAAGTTAATCTTCACCGTTCTAAAGCAGCCTCGGCTGCGTTGCTTCTCCTAATGGAAGAAAGAAGAGAGAAGCTAGCACTAATCCTTGAACCATGGATCATTGCGGAAAAGGTTTGCGGACTACGTGCGGACAACTTCAAGCTGCTACACACTGCGGGATCAGGGAGAATACGATCTTGTATAGTAGCAGTATCTTCATTCCCTATGATTTCAGCGATTAGGACACTGTACACTCTCGCACAATTTACATTGTCTCCAGCTATAAGGTCCGTGATCAGTGCGACCCACCACCAACTAAGGTTCACGAAATAACCAAGGCGGTTAAGGAAACCAACATACCGCTCATACTTGGAGCTGATGCTAATGCCCATCACGTTGTTTGGGGAAGCTCTGACACAAATACAAGGGATGAGTCTATATATGATTTTATTCTTTGCAATAGTTTAGATATTATAAGCATTGGTAGGGAACCAACCTTTGTAGTAGCTAATAGAAGAGAGGTTACTGATATTACACTAGTTAGTACTAGGCACTCTGGTATGATTAGGGAATGACTGTTCATTCTCTGATCACTGATATATCGACTTCAACATAGAAGTCTGTTCATCGAGGGTTAAAACCTTTCAAAACAGGAGGAAGACAAATTGGACAGTACAACATGATATTCCGTCCTAACTCCTCCCTAATCCACCGACCATCAACAGTTGTGGTGATATTTAGTCCTGTGTTAAAACGCTAAAAACAGTGACTTCTGTTGCATACAGACCCAAAATCTGCAGGGCTAGGAGTAAACCCCATTGGTGGAACTCCAGATAGAAACTCGTAAGGAATGTCGAGTTTCTGTAAATGGTAGTCGCAACGTGGGTGCGCCTATCATTTACAGGGTAGCAAATAGGGGTACTCCGCAAGGTAGAGTTTTATCTCCACTTCTTTGGAATATCACCGTATACTCATTATTCAGGGAACTTGATTTACTAAAGTTTAAGACTGTCGCTTACGCGGACGATGTTGCGGTGGCTGTATCTGGGAAATATCTGGATACTATGTCTCATCGCCTGCAAACTGCTCTCTATCTAATTACTACATCGAGTACAATTATTGGCCTTAGCGTAAATCCAGGAAAAACGGAACTTGTCTTATTCTCTATGAGATATAAGATAAGATGATTAAGACCATACTTATGTATGGACTGAGATTATTGTGGAAGGCTATGGAGAAATACATAAATCGGAATCTTTGATAGGATTCTGCGGAGTTCAGCGCTACTCAGGAAAAACATTATTGTATATATCGAATGAATCAATACTTTTTCAATGTATAAATCGTACAAATTGGAGATTTTATTTTACGTATTCGAATGTTTTCAGATTAAAACATCTTTTCTGTAGAAGAGTCTTTGGGAAGACTTTTTTAAGTAAATTTTAGCCAAAAAGTAATAAAGATAAAAATATATCAATACTCAATTTTCAGTCTTATGCAAGCACCATATTCATAAATTAACATCGGACTCACATGAATGAGCAATACAAGCATGATAAAAGAGTAATGTGTGAGGAAATACGACATCCATTCGATTAAAAATTATGGTCATACAAATTTGAAACCTTTAATTATTATGATTTGTAATGTTGTAATTCTATGTAAGAAGTCAGTGCTTTTTTCTTGTAAGTTATGTTTTTCATGCACGTTTCCCAGGAAAAGAAATATCACGGGAAACCCCAAACCCTAGTTATAGACAACAGTCATTCTTATGTCATTCTTAAAATTTTCGATACACCACCAAAATCTGAAGCTATCGTTGAAAAACGTTTTTTTACGACTTGTCGGAATAAAAAATTTTTTAAAACTAATTTTATTATTTTCCATTATTATTATGTGGAATCTGCAATATCTAACGAGTAGTACAAACCCTCAACACAACAATTCTAAGATTATTTTAAAATTTATTTTCATACAAATGCTTAGGTTATTTATTTACAAAAAAATGTATATCTTTGCTAATAAGTTCTCGATTTTAACAAAAAAAAAAAAAAAAAAACACATTCGTTACATAATTATAATTAAAGAAAGATAAGGTTTCAAAAATGCCGCGAAAGTTGAAAAAATTGAAATAAAAACTAAAACTGCAGATAACGCAAAAAGTATACATATTAAGAAAGCTTGATTTCTCGTCCATCTAAAGTCGTTAAAAAAATTCAAAATTGGTAAAAGAATGAATTTTTAAAAAATTGGTTATTCCGTCAAGCTATGATTTTGAAGTTGTATCGAAAAATCTAAAAATTACATACATAATTATCTACTCAACTAGGCCATTTCAAAAGTATATCCAACTTTTCTCATTTTGTCACGTAGTGTTATTGAACATTTTAAAAATAATTTTAATAAAAATTGAAGGTGATTTCGATATTAATTTTTTGATATTTTATTTAATAAAACTTTACAAGACGTTTTTGAGATATGCTTCAATGTTTATATATAATATATCGAGAACTAGGGTCAACTCAAAAAATTAGTCTGTAGGCTTAAGACACCAAGATTAAATGTAATTGAATTGACTGAGATATCCCGTGGAACAGATAAAAAATTTTGTGTTGTCTCTCTGTGTAATTAAATAATTTTTTATTTTTTTTTTGCGACATTTACTTAAATCACATCACTTATATTTATTATAAAGATAAATATTAATATTATGTTACCTTTATATCGCCTTCGATAGAACCAGTAGCAAAAAATTCTTCATGCGGATCAATACTGATGCATTTAATACAGCTGTCATGACCCTATAAAGACAAAATTTATATATATATGTTGAAACAAATTGTAAAAGAAGCATTATATATATATGTATATATATATATGTATATATATATATATATATATATATATATATATATATATATATATGTAAATATATGTATATATACGCAAATACAAAATGGTTGGTACATAAACGACTATAATTTTCTTAATTGTCTGTTATTATAATATTGGTCAAACTGCAATATTATTAAACTGATTTTAATTTTTAATAAGTTTGGCGGTAATACTATTTTAAACAAACAGATCTGAACTCACAAAACTTCAGACTAATAGAATGCAAAATATCAGGTTTGATTTCATAATCATGATTGTTGTTCAAAGTTAAAAAACTTAGAAAAAGGGCTAAAAATTACTTAACTTTTCGATTTTTCTACACTTTTTGTTCGCGCGTTTATACTTTTTGGAACAGAACTTCGTGGATAAATTGTACACCTTCCTTGCTGTTGTTCGGACTATCAACAGTTATATACAGGATAGTAAAATTTTGATGGCAAAATTTTTTAATTTTTAAAATTTTTTGGTTTTTTTGAGCCGGGTCTATGCGCCCCTCAACGAAATACAACTTTTGAAATAAAAATTGATACTTATTGTAACTATCCCGACAATGTGCCCGAAATAGTCTTATAGTTTGGAAAACAAGAATAAAAATTTTAAAACAGTCAGTTTTTCGAGAGACACATTCACAGTTTTTAATGAAATAGCATGATTTACTGCACGAACTTGGTTATTTGTTACTGTACACAATAAAATCGAAGCATCATTAAAAATAAATTTAATAAAAAAGTTTGCTGTATAAATATATAAATATAATTGATCGGGAACATAAATTTAAGTCAAATGTTGACAGTGGAAAGCAGCACACGTTTGTCAAAACAAAACATCGCAGCGATGTGCTAAGGCACTTTTTTTCGTAACAAAACTTTACGAAAAAAAGTGCAAAAATTGCACTATATTTTTGTAAAAAAAAAAAAATTTTGTAAAAAAAAATTTTTGAAACCTTTATATAATCGAGGTGTTTAACTTTCACACTCTGTAGCTTATCTTGTATTACTACTAGATGACTTCAAGATTCTTAGGTCCTCTTCTACAATTCTTCCATATATATCAGTTCGATCCGAACAGTAGTTTAGGAGATACAGAGTTATTACCAAAATTTTTGTGATTGGCCCCACTGTGCGATGGTAAATTTCGTCCAAAAATCGATATAAATCTGCACTCCTGCATTCGCATATTTTGTAATTTAACAGAAATAAATTAAGAAACACTCGCGTGGATTTTTTTTAATTAATCGATAAACATGATTTTTTTTCTAAAATTCATCAATTTCTACCAATGCAGGATGTAGGGTGCAAACCTAAATCTATTTAAAGTTTCTTTATTAACCATTTATGAAGTCTTGACTTTTGAAATATGTAAAGAAAAAATTATATTATTAACAAAACTTTGAGAAGAAAGTAAAAGAATGTTCTATATTTTTGTAAAAAAGCCATTTTAATACTAATTTCAGAGTGCTGATTTGAAACTTTTTCACAGCAATACGAATTAAGAAAGTCAAAAAATTTGTTCAGCATATTATTTTGGAACATATTAGGAATTACAGAATATTCCCAACTTACTCCCGAAAAACCAAATACAGTCGAGGCAAAAAATCAAAAATTTAAGAGTAAATGTCTTTTTAACGGTAACAGATAACTTAGGTGAGTTTTTACCTCTCCAAGCCCTTTACAGAAATATAAAAACCTTTGAATCTTTGACACCCTGTAGCTTTTCTCGTATTATTACAGGATGTCTGCAAGATGATTTTTGTTAAAGCTTAGGTCCTCCTTTATAACTCTCCCACACATCCGACCAGTAATTAAGGAGATACAGACTTATATCAATGAAAGATTGACGTTTCTGTTAACATGATACTTGCAAGAGTTTAAAGCACATAATACAATTAGAACGTTATCTGAGAGGAACGCTAATTGTTTGGAAATATACATCGTTTCCCTTTATTATATAATATGAACATGAATATTTATTACTATCTATTATTTAAAATTTAACTTATATTTTTATTTATTACTTTTACATATAACTCTAAGTTAGTGCTTGTTTTTAAGTTTTTTTTGTAATACATACACACATACAGCCACCTTTTGTTTGAAAAGCGCAAATAAATTGTTAAACGAAAATAATTAATTTAAACGGAGTGCACGCAGCAAAAAGAGCAGCATTTAAAGAACAGAGGTAATAAGGAAACAACAATTCAACGTTAAGTAACTAAGGGACAACAAGTTAACAACGAATATCTTTGAATGTGAGTGATAGAATTGAAGTTTGTGAATTTGAAGTTTGAAAATTCCTGCAATACATTTTATAAATATTTTTTCTTAATTTGTATTTTCATTATTTAATTTAGAATGCAATTCAATAAATATTTGTTATATTCTATTGCACAGAAAAAAGTTTGTGTATAAATATAAGAATTTACTTTCATTGATTTAAGTTCATAATATTTAAGAATAATGTCTTAAATATTAACACTTTTTTTACATTTTTTGAAATTAATCAAAAGTCAAGAAGACTTAAAATAAATTGTTTAAATTTTCATTTAAATTTTCAATTTATAAAAAATTTTTGAAATTTTCTTCGGAAAATTTTAGGTTTTCTTTAATGATTTTTAGCTACATTATGCTACCAGAACAGAAGCGCTTTTTATCAATATGATGTACTGCAGAATGCGAGCGAAATTATGCAAATTTCCAAACATTATTTTTTACAGATTTTCCTTGGAATTTTGTCATTTTAAGGCGTTTGTTGTTATTATTTTCATGTATAACTATTTTCATTTAACATTTGCAATCAAATCTAATAAAACTAATTCAAAGATTTAACAAAACTTTTGAAAAATTCCCAAAATTTTCATTATGAACAATATATCTATGAACAAAATTTTATTTTTATGAAAAAAGTTTGAAAAAAAAGTCATGTTCGATTCATAATATTTATGAAAAAATTTTCAAACATATGCATTTTTTTCTGTGTGATTATCATTATATTTGAGAGCCACACTGCCAACGATTGTTTGGCATATTTATGAATCATATTGTCAGAATTATATTACTATATGTATGTATTTACTTTGATTAATTAGTATTGTATATATTGTATGATAAATTATCGTTATGGAGGATTTAAAGACAAAGCGCAGACGCATTAAAGGTAGTATTTCACGAATTCATGGCCGTTTTTTGAATTCGAATGCCAGTATTGATGGTATTAGAGTTAGAATTTTAAAATTGGAAGGTTTATTTGCTCATTATGAGACTGTTCAGAGTGAGATCGACTTGTTGACAATGCAATCGACCAACAGAAAGAAGAAGAGGCATATATAGAAATGAAATTAAGGCTAAATATTTTTCTGTAAAATCATTATACTCATCTCGCATACGTGAGGAAGATATGGAGCAGACAATTATTGAAAATGATTCATCGCATAATATAGCGGAGCAATTCAGGCAATGACCAGTTAGCAGAATTCCATTGGACTAACATTGGACGTACTTACAACATATAATAGATTCCAGTCATCACCTATCACTGCTAGTACATCTTCTCAACTACAACAGGAACCAAGATTACAACAAATACAAATTCCAGAATTCGATGGAACCTACACTGAATGGATAAGATCTCGTGACTTATTTGAGGCCATCATTCACACAAGAACTACTGTATCAGCTGTTGAGAAATCGCAATATTTGCAAACGAAAATTAAAGGTGAAGTCTTATCATTAATTAAATATTTAAAACCGACAAATGACAATTATGCAAGCATGGGAACTTTTAAATAGTAAATAAATACAATAAGTCAGAAAATGTAAAGAGAGCATACTTGGAATTGCTTTTTGATCAACCGATTATGAAAACAACATCAGCAAATGAATCCAAACGTCTACGCAGCAACACGAACGAAAGTATTAACGCCCTTAGAATCTTAGGTGAACCTGTTAAACATTGGAATACAATTCTTATATTTCATTTAAAGAAGAAGCTTGATTCTGAAACACATGTTTTATGGTGTAGAGAGAAAAGAACAGTATAGAATTTAAAGATTGAATCATTTCTTAAATTTTTGGAAGATCGAGTATATGAATTGGAAAGTATACAAAATCTCATAAAGCAGTCGTCAAAAATAAACACAACTCTAAACCGTTCTCGAAACCAAACCACCGCATATTCATCGATAGTTCAGTCCTGCATTTGTTGCAATGAATCTAATTTTTTATACCAGTGTGCAAATTTCAAAGATTTAGCAGTCGATGAGCGATTTAAACTAGTTTGTCAACATAACTTGTGTTTTGTCTTCGGGCAAATCATTTGGCTACAAATTGTAAGGCATCTTCATGTAGAGTATGTAGATCGAAACATAATTCATTATTACTTTTTACATCAAGAGAATCTGAGAGTCAACAACAGGCTTTCGTGCAATCAGATGAAAATCCACAGTCACAACAAAAGTCTTTCACTGTAAATACGTTGAATCGAGAATCGGAATCTATAACTATTTTACTTATAATGACAATTATGGTACGTGATCACTATAATCAGTTACAACCCTGCAGAGCTCTTTTAGACTCTGGTGCACAATTGATTTCAAAAACGTGTCTTCAGCATCTTCATCTACCACGAATGTACGACAAAACGTTAATGTTTGGAGTTGGTCCAAATCAAAGTAGTTACACAAAAGGAAAGGTCAACCTTGAAATAGTATCAGACATTTTTGGAAAGACAATGCGTACTCAAGCCTATTATTTGTCTTCACTTACGAAGAATTTACCTGCTAATTACATTCATAATTTGAAATTTAAATATTTTGAGAATCTCTGACTGGCTGATCCTCATTTCTGCAATTCTGCTAAAATTGATATTACCATGGGCGCCGATATATTTAGTCATTGTGTATTACCTGATAAGATACAACACCCAAGTGGTTTCCCTGTTGCAAGTAATACATTATTTGGATTGGTAATAATGGACAGAATTGAAACTCCTACAAGCCGGGCAATCATTATCAGCTAAACTATAGAAAACTGGAAGGTGGAAAATACATGGTGAGATTACCGTTCAAAAACAATGAAAATCAATTCACTGAATCGAAACCAGCAGCCCTTACCAATGGAAAACCGTTTCAAAGACAAACCATCTTTAAGGGCCGAATACGTCGAATTTATTAATGAACTCATAAAGTTAAAACACATGGATATTGACGGAACTGCAAACGAAGTAGGTGGTTATTTCATGTCGCATCATGCCGCTTTCAAACGCAGCAGCACAGCCACTAAGTTATGGGTCGTACTATTCAGAATGACCTTTTTACCATTTTACTGAAATTTCGGAAATTCAAAATTTGATTTGCTGCAGACGAGCAGAATATACCGTCAGGTAATAATACATCCCGATGACCGTCGATTTCAACGTATTTTATGAAGAGATTCAAAAGATGAAGAAGTAAAGGAATACTATTTAAATACTGGCGATAAGGACCTTACATCAAATAGCTTTCGATAATGCTTCATACTACCCTGAAGTCGCCGAAGTAATCAAAGAACAATTTTATGTCATGTTCAGAAAATCAATTATTTGAAGTTCTATGTAAAGCAGGATTCAACATTCGAAAGTTGTCGTCAAATTCTAAAGAATTTCTTCAGAGTATTGATTCATCAGACAGAGTAACATCCAACGAAACGATTATTGATGCAATACAAACAGTAAAGACATTAGGACTATTATGGAACACCGAAGCTGATACTTTTAAATATTCAATAGATCTTTAGCCAATATCTGGCATTGTGGCAAAGAGATCGGTATTATCGAATGTTTCAAAAATATTCGATCCAATTGGTTTAATAGCTCCCATCTTTATTTCAATGAAACTGTGGTTGCACGGCCTTGAATGCGACCAACAGCTACCCGAACATTTATATAGCCAATGGCATACGCTTCGGTATAACATCAATCTTATATATGTTGGAAATTGTGCGATGGTTAAGATTCGAGAATGGGAAAGATATTGAGTTACATAGATTCTCAGACGAAGTTGTATATCTGAAGGTAATATGTGATGACGGCAGCATACACACAACACTGATTACTTCTAAGACTAAAGTAGCACCAGTCAAGTTTTAAATAATTTACTTACAAATTGTTTCACATGAAATTTTTAAACAACTTTATTTTTGTCATGTTCAAATTTTATATACTTTAGTTCTATTATAGATTTGTTGAAATGAATATTAAATAAGTTGCGAGATTTTTAATTCTAACACAACATTTTCTTTTGAAACGGCATCTCTATATCCAAGCAATGTATAGATAAATGTTAGATGTAAATGTTATAACTTCAAAATACTTATAAAAAACTACTTGTAATAAAAAATAATAATTATGTAAGTTAGAGAAATAAAGTGGAAATAAACGGCAAGATATTTATAAAGAAATTTATCCAATAGATTAATATATTTTTAAAAAGTTTTTGCATCAAAAACACAATAACGTAAAAATCTGATTTGTTTATAGGAAATCACGGCCTTTTTTCTTATATCTAAAGTTTTAAAAAATTCCCGGGAAAATTATTCTTTCATTACCGGTTCCCGGGAAAAAATAGCTGGAAACCCGAAATATTACAATTAAACTAACCATTTCACGAACCGATTAGGGAAACAATTTGTTGAAGTTGACAAAACTAATATGTTAACATCATTATTAAAGCTAAACATGGACTGTATTCATTGTCCATGTTTTCTTTAAAGAGTTTTCCTCTGCGTAATTTACTATTATATAAATCACTACAGCCAATAATAAATTAATTACAATATGATAGTAGCTAAATGCCCCTGCGTTGCATAGAATTTAAAAAGTTAATAAAAAGATTTAAGAGCTCATAAAAATACCGCTTTGTCCAGTTATTTTCAAATATCAATGTATCCTGTTATGCTTCTTCTATTAAACCTTCCAGTTCATCTTTATTTAAAACTTAATTAAAATCGGTTTAGCGGTGTAGGCGAGATGCGTCACAACCAAGCAAATAAATAAACAAGAAAAAAAAACGGTGTTTGTTAATTAATTTTAATTTTTCTTAAATATTAATATGGATTATTTGGCTTAACGCAGCACTTAAAAATTTTGCAAAATTATATTCACAGACTTTCCTAAGGACTACTCTTTAAGAAAATATTAAAAATTAACGACGTTTTCAAAGTTACTAAATTTTAATTAATTAAAAAGTACCAAACAAATTGCTTACAATAACTAAGCAAAAAATTTATGAAGAAATATCACCATAATTAAAAATTATAAATTCTAAAAGCAGATAAAACTGCAATAAATTTCAATTTCAAAGCAATATGTGCTAACCAAAACTCTAAAAATGTTAAAAAATCATTTCATATTTATAAAATTTATCCCTGCAACATTATTGATACTTTTAATAAAAACACTAAGGGTTCTCATGAAAACGCGAAAAGCCCTCACAAACTGTGGAATGCCAAAAATTGTATAGAAAATCATTTACATTACACTTAAAATTAAGCGAATATTTGGTCTCGCAAACTTGCGATGTTTAATTCTGCATTTAAAAATCAGCTGTGTTTTATCTATAATTACTAATAAATGCGATGTAAATGATTATAGCAACGTAAATTAGAATAAAGTCTTTGCATGTATCTTCAATTTTAAGCAAGGTTGGCAACCGATTCAATAATGTAACGGTAATGATATTTTGGATCATTTCTTTAAGGGTAATTTTGCGATAACGGTTGTTTCGGTAACGGTATTTCAGAATTATTGGTACTTCAAGTTATTTCGGTTACGGTATTTTAGTGCTAACGATATTCGCAGTTATTTCGGTAATGATATTTTAAGGTTAACGGTTGTTTCAGAGAAATTTCGCAGATATCGATTTACAACCATGCATAGGTTCTGGCTCTTTTTTCCTCCTATGGGATTCCCATAAGGAGGAATTTTGAAGAGAAATTTGAAGAGGAATTCCTTTTTATGAAATTGAAAAACAATGATTTTATTTTTGTTATGTTTTCTTTTATGTTATTATGTTATATATATATATATATATATATATATATATATATATATATATATATATATATATATATATATATATATTATATTGAAAACCAATGTATTATTAAAAAAATTACAATATGTGAAAATGTATATTTATTTGTTTTAGTGATTTTTATAAAAATTCTTGCATTTCCATGTACATATTGAAGAGAATTTTTTCTTTGATATTTTGTAATAAGATACATGTTTGCTTTTTTTTTTTTTGTGTACTTAATATGTATACTGAATGTAAACTGAATGCTGGCTGACTGGAATATTTTTGTATTTTTTATGAAATTCAAAACCAATTTAATTTGAATAATTTTTAGCAAACTTTTGTAATTTTTCTTATGTTTCAATATTGCACAATGGGGCAGAATTGAAATTTTTTGGAAATAAATCTGTAACTTCTGATCGGCTGGTTGGCTTTTCATGAAATTTGGTATAGGCGTAGCGGAGGAGTGTATAATGTTTCTAGTCCGATTTCAAATATTTTTATATATTGTTGTAGGCCCTGATAAGGCCTATAAAAAACATGCTTACATGTCCTATTTATCTCTTATAGTTTTCAAGTTATTTGCGTTTAAATTTTTAAGCACCATAATTTTGTATGTTCTTGGTCCAGTTCTTTTCATATATGTCCTGGTATTTCCGACCGATTTTATTAGTTTTTTTCCTATCTAGTTAAAGAACAAAATTATCTATTGAATAAAAAAAATTGAAGTCGATATCTTTACCGAGTCCAAAAATAAACGATTTTGAATTTGAAAATTGCAAAAAAGACGACTTTTTGTGTTTTTTAGCCGAAAAAGTATCAACACTCTTTTTTATCTAAAATAAAATTTTCTTTAGCAACATATAATAATTTTACACTTTTCTGAAAGGCAACTTCACAGAGATGACTCTAAGATAAAAAACAAGCCCAATAACTCAATTGGTCATGGTGCACACCCTCCCGAATTCGACCCATTTTATATGAAAGTTTTGACTTTAGACCATTTTTTATCAAATCCCAAAGCACGAATCGACAAGCGGAATATATTTTAAGAATCCTCAATATGTTGTTAAAAATTTTAAATCAAAATCTGTGGGCCTTCGGAAAAATGTGGATTCTATAGCCATAAATGTAAAAAATCCCATTTTTGGGAATTTTGATTAATTTTTTTTGGGAATTCAGGAAAACCGTACCCCTGATTGAAATTTGGTTAACGCGCTTTTATTTACATTAATAAGATCCACATTTCTTGCAAATTTCATTAATATATCTTTATAAACAAATATGTTATTACAATTAAAAAATTTGTATTTTCTCCAAAAACCCCAAATTGGGCCTTTTGTTTGGTTTATTTCTAAATAGCGAAAGAAATTTTAAAAATATGTATTCCAAATTAAGCTTATCCTTTAGCATATATAATTTCCGATCTTTTGCAAAAAGATTCAAGTCAATATCATGCCTCATTTCAGAAATATGCAACTTTTGCCTTTAGTTTTGCGTGAATAATTACTTAGAAAATTATGAATATTTCTGTATGCTTTTAATAATATCTATACACAAAATATTTTTATAAAAATAACTAATAAAAATTTTTTATTTTTAATAGCGTTGCCACATTTCCCAAATTTAAGTAAATCTTTATCCTTTTCTAAGCATTCATATATTTCTATTAATGAATTTAAAATAACAAAACAAACAAAGAATTTCTATTTTAACTTAATCAATATTATTATTTTTGGTATTTATTATCTTCCTTAATAAATATTCTATTTCTAATACGATTTTTTATTACTTATTTACATTAAATTTATGTAGAAAATTTTTCTAATATTTTAAACTTATTCTACTTATTTTCTATAAAATAATCTGTTGTATCTGTATACATATCTAGAAGATAAATCTTCAGTATTTTGAGTTGATAAAGGCTCATAATAAATCCAACGTTTTCTCATTGATGATAGTACAGGGTCTGATGATAACAATAGGCTATTAAAAATATCATCGTTTTGTGACTTTTCCTGGAGCTGAATAATTGAACGTGCTTAAAATCACTATTTCTTGCTTTTGAGCCTCTTTTGTAAGCTCTCGAAGTGGAAGAATATCTCATTCAATTATAATTTCGCCATGGCACAATACCTTATGTACTGTTGGTGTCATTTCTTTCCATGGATATAGAGAAACAAGTAGTTTAGATATTTCTGTTGCATATTCCCCAAATCGAGTAGTTAATTTTATGCTTACTATTAATTGCCATTAATAATATGTTAGTCCTTTCAAGTAACTCTTTATTAATACCAGTTATTTTTGATGTAATTTCGAAATTTCCGAAAAACCTTCTTGCTGTGTTTTCATCATTTGTACTACCATCAGTCGGCAGAGGTTTGTCGATGTTTAATCCCGACTTCTCTGAATTCAGAAAGACAGAAATTCTTCATTAATACTCCTTGCTTTACCAATATCCGAAAATTGTGATTTCGTCTCATCACATAGTGAGCATTTCCAAAAAGAAGATGTTTCCGTAATGGCATTACTAACCTTTCCATCAATCATTGTTAGACTAAGTTGAAAGGATATGTCGAATGTGTATTGGTTTATGGTTATTATGAATAGCTTGTAAATCATTTATTTCATCTTTAATATATTCCACTAAATCCTTATCGGCCAGTCTTTTCTTCTTGTGCTTAAATTATCATATGTCTTGCAGGGTGCTCCAGTTGATATTTTGCACGCCGATATTTCTATATCAGTATCCATCCAATCGGAATGTTTAATTTTTAATCTGTTAGTACGCTGATTCGACGACTTCATTTTTACGTCATACAACTTTAACAATCTCTCTATCTGAGATTTACCAATGACGTCGACTTTTGCATGATATGTAGTTTTTATGAATTCCACTATAGCTTCTAAACGATTAAGATTATTCTTAGATAAACTTCACAGAACACAATACAATTGTCAATGTAATCACCATGGTAATCAACTTCGTTATGATGTTGATAAGGATTAGCTGCGCATTTATATATATCTATATTTACAGGTATTCTGTGAATTTTCATTAGGTAAAATATCTGAAAGAGTCAATTTGGAAGAGTACCTATACCGAATTCATTGATATTATATGTTGCTGTTAGGTATCACCGGAAAGGATACCTGTACATTGCCACTAGATCATAAATATATAAATTTTTGACCATCACGAATAGATAAATACATTCGTTAAATTTAGGTAAACACCATAAATGTAAATTAATAAAATACTTATTGTTAAAATAGACATTTTTTGTTTGTTTTGTTATTTTAAATTCATTAATAGAAATATATGAATGCTTAGAAAAGGATAAAGATTTACTTAAATTTGGGAAATGTGGCAACGCTATTAAAAATAAAAAATTTTTATTAGTTATTTTTATAAAAATATTTTGTGTATAGATTTTATTAAAAGTATACAGAAGTATTCATAATTTTCTAAGTAATTATTCACGCTAAACTAAAGGCAAAAGTTGCATATTTCTGAAATGAGGCATGATATTGACTTGAATCTTTTTGCAATCGGAAATTATATATGCTAAAAGATAAGCATAATTTGGAATACATATTTTTAAAATTTCTTTCGCTATTTAGAAATAAACCAAACAAAAGGCCCAATTTGGTGTTTTTGGAGAAAATACAAATTTTTTAATTGTAATAACATATTTGTTTATAAAGATATCTTAATGAAATTTGCAAGAAATGTGGATCTTATTAATGTAAATAAAACCGCGTTAACTAAATTTTAATCAGGGGTAGGGTTTTCATGAATTCCCAAAAAAACTAATCAAAATTCCCAAAAATGGGATTTTTTAACTTTAATGACTACAGAATCCACATTTTTCCGAAGGCCCGTAGATTTTGATTTAAAACATTTAACAGCATATAGAAGATTCTTAGAATATATTCCGCTTGTCGATTCGTGCTTTGGGATTTGAGAAAAAATGGTCTAAAGTCAAAACTTTCATATAAAATGGTTCGAATTCGGGAGGGTGTGTACCATGACCAATTGAGTTATTGGGCTTGTTTTTTATCTTAAAGTCATCTCTGTTGCCTTTCAGAAAAGTGTAAAATTATTATATGTTGCTAAAGAAAATTTTATTTTAGATAAAAAAGAGTGTAGATACTTTTTCGGCTAAAAAACACAAAAAGTCGTCTTTTCTGCAATTTTTAGATAGGAAAAAAACTAATAAAATCGGTCGGAAATACTAGGATATATATGAAAAAAACTGGTCCAAGAACATACAAAATTATGGTGCTTAAAAATTCAAACTCGTCCGATTTCAAATATTTTTACGAGAAACAAAAATTTGGCAAGCGATTAAAAATTTTTTATGTCAGAGGTACCTAACTTTGAGCCCCCTTAGGTCCGCCCCTGAGGGCTTTGTTGTGCCCCCCTTCCAAACTTAACGTTGTACACTCCTCCGCTAAGCCCATACTAAATTTCATGAAAATCCAACCAGCCGATCAGAAGTTACAGATTTATTTCCAAAAAATTTCGATTCTGCCCCACTGTGTATTGTTAGGTGTGAAGATTGAAATTAGGTTTTTCTTAATAAACTTGAGATTTTTTTTTTTTGTACAAGTCTTTTGACTTTAATGAAGAAATATGTTTGATTTTGTTAGCTATGGTCATGGAGAGTTTGTTCTTAATTTAATACTCGTATTATAGGTAAATGATGTGGATATTTGAGTTTAAAAGATTTAATTCTTTATTAATTAATTTTTTGAAAGGAAATGTTCTGTGGAATATTTTTATGAAGTTGAAAACCAACATCCTTACAAATATTTTTAAAAATATATAAGGGTCGCCTAAATATTTATGCGATTGTCTATATATCTGTATTTTATGTTTTAATGTTAAGTAGAAAAATTTGTAAGGTTTTTGACTTTAATAGTGAAACACATTGTCGGATTTTGTTAGGTATGCTCATACTTAGTTAATTAAAAATTATTGAAGTAAATTTTTTAAAATTGTAATAGCAAAATATATTGATTTATTTATTGATGCTTAATAATTTCATAAATTTATGAAATTTATTTTATATATCATGAATTCCATGAAAGATCGTTTTTTTTCAAAATTTTTTATTGTATATAAATAATTGAATTTTGAGAAAATGCGAATTATTTGTTGATTTTAAATTTTCTTCTGAATGTAATTTTTTCATAAGAATTATTTTTTATTTTTTTTTTCCATAATTTGAAATTGAATATAAATAAACACAATGAATTTTTATTTGGGTTTACCATTAATACAGTGATGAGTTATTTTCAATTTTCGCACATTGTAATAAGGTACATGCGCATGTGTGCACGATATGCTTTTTTTGCACATATTGATGAAATTTATGATTTGTTCTTAATGAAACTTTTCTTGAATTTTTTTAATAAATTTTGTATTTGTAAAAATTATTGTAAAAAGAGAGGAGTTTTTTATTTGTATATAGAATATGTGTAAATATATATTTTTCTTATATTTTAATATTGTTCAGTATGAAAATGGAAATGAGAAGTCTTTTAACAATTCTTGTATAATTAACTTTATTGAAATTTTTGTTGTCTTTTTTAGCTTTTTTAGTTAACGAATTTATGAACGGCCGAAAAACAGTGTATAAAAAAACTCTCAGGGAATCCAACAATATCATTACTATGAAAATATCACTTGGTGCTGCCAGGCACTAGGATTTGAAAATTTAAGTTTTGGAGAAAAAGTAATAATTTTGGCGAAAAATATTACTATTTTATATTAAACTAAACCTCGCCTCTCCCCATTTTTAAGCCTTCAGACAAACTTTAGAGTAATAATACAACACAAATACTTAAATTTTCAATGTGATTTATTTGAATGGAATCAGTAGAGAGCGATTTGATGAACAATGTTTTTCAATTTGTTTCAATCAATTTTCGATTTTTTCAATTTCTGACTTTTGTGGAGAGATTTTCTAATTTTCCGCATTTCGCATTTTTCGCAACTTTCCATGATTTACACTAAGCACTCTCTATTGTTTGATTTGGAAACGCATTAAGGATTAATTTAACACAAAATTTCAAACAAAAACTCGAGTTTTAATTTTGCCAAGTTTCCGACTTTTCCGGAGGGATTTTCCAAAATTTTCTTCCGTAAAAACCTTCTCCTCGAAAATATGAATAACTGACAAAATATTTTACAGAAATCGGCCCAGCAGTTCTCATTTTATGAATTAATATACATTTTTTACACCATTTATATATATATATATATATATATATATATATATATATATATATAGATAGATTATCTTAAAATGTCATGATTTTTTATTTAGATATTTATTAACTTGAGACCATTTTCAAAATAAAAAAATCAGCTCTCTTTTACTATTAATATAAAAATTTATAGATATAAAATCTAAAGTCTCTAGATAACAAATCTATATAAATTTGCTCTCCACCTAAATTTAATTTTTTGCCAAAAATATCATATTTTTCATGCTTTTCCAAAAGCACACTTTAATTTTTTTGTGTATATTTATGCTTTTAATAAGATATTATTGTTTTTGTTTACGGAGAGTGTTTTGGCATTTTAGAAGTTTCAGTGCTAGATTTAATATTCGAAAAAGTTAAAATGGATTTAAATTTCCTAAAAATATGCTGAATGTTTCTTGGAACTTTTTACAGTATTTTTATATTTCAATAAAATGTTGTTTTTTTTTTTAATTCTATAGATAAGATAACGATATTATAATTTTTATATAATTTTTAAAATATCACCATTTCTACTTTAATATCCAACATTCCAAATAATTCTGAAGAAATCTAAGAATTTTGTATAAATAATTAATGAAAAAATTTTTAATAGTTATTTCTTTTCTCAATTTTTATTAAAAAATTTTACAAAATTTGTTTACAGTATAAATGAATGAGGTTTGAGGGGCTTTTTTTATTAAAGGGTTATAGTCCACGAATTTATGAACGGTTGCCAGTTTAGCATTGTTTCTGCTTTTAGCCTCAAGTTTCGTTTTAGCTTCTTCTTTTTGATTCTTAAAATTGCCTTAAAAAGACTAAAACTTTAGTACCCCAGCAAAAAATAATTTCTTATTTGCTTTTACAATTTTATTGCTGCAGAATAATCCATTTATGCATTTCTGTGTATTAATTTGCACAAAAAAATCCAGATTATTTATATTTAACTGAAATTTTTGCCTGCAGCGCTTCAACCTGCAAATCAAATGTAACTATACTAATTTTATGAACTTTTCTAAACTTTATTAACCACAGAAAATATTTATGAATATAATTAAAAAAATTCTTATAAAAGCCAAAATTTTGGAAGTAATAAATTTTGTTTTATTTTATAATACTTTTTTTTATCTTATAGTGTTCACATGCATAGGTATCAATATCATTTACTTATCATCCATTACATTACACATTAAAATTAATTTAATTTAATGTGTAATTTAATTAATTTACTGAATTTTAGATTTAAATATAAAACATTGAATCATAATATAATTCTTTTTGTAATAAACATTTAGCTGTTATTCATTGTTTAACACCTTTAATTTTCTTAATTTCTTGTTCATCTCTGTCAATCTTAACTGTAAATATTTTAGCTCTTAAACCAATGAATTCTTTAATTATTTTACCGTTGCATTCGTCCTACATCATTCCTAATACTTTCTTATTCAGAAGAGGAAAATTGAAACCATTTTCTTTGGAATATGCAGACGTATCAAATTTTGATTTATATCGTTTCGAATATCATCATATAAATATTTCGTTTTAATATTATATATAAATGAATCTGTGTCCATATAGTTTAAGTTAAGATTTTCCTGTTATTTGGGTTTCATATAATCATAATGGAAATTATTGATAATTCTACAATAGAAAACGCAAAGTAAATCGGTTTATTTTACTTAGTTTTAACACTACTTACTTCGACTGCAGTCATATCATCATTAATTTTAAGTGCACTATGAAAGATAAGTCTAGAAATAAGCGCTCTAGCACCAAGTTTCTTACCCCTATTTTTCCACTCGCAAACAATTTTAGTGTCTTTCCTTTTATCTACATTTTCCATTGTCTTACCATAAACCGCGTTATTTAATAATTTGAAAAAAATTCTGTTCGAACGAATTTTCTGAAAATGTTCTATGATGATTATTTAGATCAAAATACGTTTTTAACCAGTTTGATTGATTAAATTTTTTGAATTCTATGTACTTTCTTTAAAACTATTCCATACTGAAGGCATTGTTGCAGATTTCTGTAGTGTATTATATATTTTGTTTTATTATTTACATCATTAAATTCATGCATTCGTCGTTATGATAGTCATGTAATGTATATGGGTAATCAAAGTCTACTTCTAATATGTATCCTGTAGGTGAATCATGTTTTACATCGTCTATATTGAAATTTTCAATGTTTTCAACCAATTCAAAGTTTTTGTATGGAAGGTATTGAGACATAGCATAACCATATTAATTATTTACATCGAAATAAATTATATAATCCGATTCTTTAGAAGAATCATAATCGCTTACATATTTGTTATTGGCTATTGATTGGCGTTTACAACATTGAACAATACCTCCCCTTATACCACGTGCAACAGAATTGTACATATTGATGTCAATTAATAATTCTAACTCTATCTCCATTAATTTCAGCATCGCATTCCATGATAGACCAGGTGTAGTGTAGAATTGACATGGATCTAAATTATAAATATTTTTACAAACTTTCTGAAAGTTTTCAAAAATATCACAAAGTAAAAGAACATCAGTCTTTATATATAAAAGTAAATAGTCTAATATAGATTTACAACTAAATGTGTTCCATAGATGTTCGGCATGTTTATAATCATCCGAACCACAAGATTCATTAGTCAATTTGTTAAAGAAGAAATATTGAGGTGGTAATTGTATTTCATTTAGACGATTTTCTGAATCTAGATAATCGTATATACCTTTAAGTTTCATTAAATTGAATTTATTATCATTTTGATAAATTAATTTTACTGTTATTAAGTCAGAATCGGATAAATAGCCAGCTAGTTTTTCTAAAAATTCAAAAACCTTACATGATGTTACTTTTTCTATATAAACAAAACAATTCTCAAGTTTATTTTTCCGCTTTACAAAAACAAAAATAACCATATAAATATAGATGAATGAACTAAAAACACTCAAATACATATACACAAGTCATCAGTTTTTAATTTCATCACAATTAAATGTGCAAAAAAAGTTTTTATTCCTATTAAATTGTTTGTTTGTACTTTAACATAAATATTATTATACAAAAAAAAAAAAAAAAAAAAAAAAAAATAATAATAATAATGGCAAAATTAAATCGGTTTTCAATTTCATAAAATACATTTGGTCGTGTATAAAAATATATTGTAGAATTTGTTAAAAAGCATACAATAAGCAAACATAAATGTTTTATTACAACACAATAAAAATTTTTTTCTATCATACCCAGTATAAAACCAATCACCAAACAGGTACCTATTTTCTCTCTAGTAATACATCTAATAGGAAGATATTACATTTCTTGTCAATAAAATAAACAACTAAAATAAAAACCATTGCTTTTTTATGTTACAAAAGAGTTTTTACAAATAGTATTCATTCTTCTCACAAGAAAATATCAAAAATTCTAATGCATCAATTTCTAAAAAATATCAACTAAAACCAATGAAATTCATAGTTAAAAGTCAATCAATTCAAAAATCAAAATCAAAGTTAATGAAATTCACTGCTACTTATTATACATTCACATACAAGTAGAAAGTTACTAAACTAATCACCTTACACACATTTCACAAACGATTTCATAAATATTTCATAAAAATATCAAAGTCAATGAAATTTACTGCTATTTACTTACCTTCACATACATTTAACAAATATTCCTCAAACAAAATATTTTAAGTTGGAAAACCGCATTCAGAAAAGAAAAATCTATAGATAGTAAACAATCATAGAAAAATTAACACCAATACACCAACAAAAATATAAAAATCTCTCTCTATCATAGCCAACATAAAACCAACCACCAATCAGAAACTAGAAAAATACACATTTCAACGATCTTAATCTTCAAAAACACAACAGGTACCTACTTTCTCTCTAAACTAAAACTGGTTTTCTACCATCACCCACAAAATCAACCCTCAAAACGTTAATACTCACAAATCTATCTGACAACACTCTCTCACACCAACTAACTATTCTCTCTCTCCCTCATGAAAGAATTAATTAAAGAATTCATTCTTTCAAACATTGATAGAGCATACTTTCGTATGAAAAAAGTGGTCCAGAAGGTACATAAACATACTACTTTAATAGGCTTAGAACGTTGATGTTGAATGAACACGCCTATTTTTCTTCTTTAAATGACAAATATGATATTTTTTGCCAGTAAAAAATAACACTATGGGACAAATTATGAATCATCGCGTGGGGACGGAATTATTCCGTCTGCAATTGATAGCACTTGATAAGTGTAATAAACATTTCAAAGGATTTTTCTGCTAGACAAAAATTTAGTTTTATGAACTTTTAAACTTTTCTTTTTTATACCAAAGCAGTCTCAAATAAATAAAAATAATAGTAATAACAACGAAGCTCCAATTATTTTCTCATAAATAGTTAGAGGATTTAACGGGGTATATTTTATTAGAACTTTCAATTATTTTATCTTTCCGTTTTTAAGAAAAAAACATAAAATAAAAGAGGATTAAAACTTGGGCTAAAATGTCCTATAGAAATTTTTTACACCAAATTTCAGTAGGGGTCACCGAAGTTATAAAGTTCATTCGATGTAGCATTTATCTAAAAAATTAAATGAAAAAAAATTTATTAGTAATTTTGGTAATTTTGGTAGTTTAAATCTTTTATATATGAAATTTTCCTATATTTCATATTCATATTGATAATTTTCTTTTTTAAAAAGACATAAGTCGGGTTAATTTTTACCTCTGAAGACGTCTAGTAAAATTCGACTAAGACAATTTCTGTAAAACGTTTTAACCCATCAAACCCCAGTCTTAATCTACTTTCATATTACTTCTTAAAAACGAACTAGAAATGACCCCTTACAAGGGGAAAGGCGAAAGTGTCTTCTTTAATCCCATAAATACTTTGTACCCGTCTGTAGAACACTTTTTACAATTGAATGAAAAAAAAATGTTTTCTATTTTTATTTTACCTGTTACCTGTTCATATGACTCAAATATAAATACATCAAGCTGTGATAGTTATCTTAATTATTTTTTTTTGTTACTAATTTTTTTAAAGTCTTTTACCCATTTTTAGCCCTTTTTAATTTTCTATCACTTTTTTATTGTACTTATTTATGCTACCTTGGAACATAGCATAACGTAATGTAAAAGCAAGATAAAAGTCAGTGGTATTCGAATATAAACTCAGCTGCTATAATATGTCTAACAATAATAATCGAATTTAAAAATCTTTATAAACCATGGATAGCTATAAACAATTATCCGAAGAGCATTTTAAAAATAAAAAAACGGGAAGGTGCTCTACGTTACGTTAAAAGAAAAGTAAACTTATATTCATGCAGCACCGACACACAATTGGATTTAGAAAATAAAATAAATGATTTCGTCAAAAACTTTACAAAGTGCTATAAAAAGTTGGATGTAGGAAACAAACATTTTATACCAGCTTTGAAAACTGGTTAAAGGGCGAAATTACTGTCCGGTTATCCTTAGAAAGTACAAACCAAAACAATCTTAGAGGCCACCAAAATCACTCTACAACTGTAGCGTTAGATCTAAAAGTCGAAAATTTAAGGATATCAATGAAGAAATCGGATGTGAAAATATTCAAGAAACTTTGCTATATCAATTTCAATTTTAGAAACAACTCACAAAAGTCGATATCATTCAAAAAGTTTTTAACGCTAGTCCATAGAGAACAAAACGTATTCTTAAGGTATTCCAATATTCCAAAACAGCAATATACACAGCTCAGTTTGCGTATGAGTGAAAAAGGCTAAAATCTTTATCCATCTAAGAAGGACTGTTTGCTACCAGGGACCACTATTACAATCACACCGATTTCGGTAGAGGTACAACTTAAAGATCTACTTAATAATACAGCTCAACGCTTGCTACTATTATTTAAAGAAAATGATTTGAAGTTAACTCTATTGCAAATGGGAATGTAATATATAAATGCAATGCAATTATATATTTCAATATAAATGAATGCAATTTATAAAAAGAATTTGTAAATGTTTAACAGTGTTATTTAATAACAATTAATATAACAAATATATCTTTTTTGACCTTTTTTATTTTCTTGAGTATCTTGAAATGCAAAAAATTGAAAAATTCAAAACTTTTGTGAGGTACCTGAACTGAATGCACGTGCTATTCTTTAAAAGTTTTCGGAAACGATTCAACATTTGTGTTACTTTTTGCAGCATTTGGTAGGATATATGTCAGGCAAAAAATCCCATTCATAAACAATTGTCCTTTTTATTTACCTAATGTTATAACTGAAAATAATTCATCTCTTAATTTATATATGTACAATTTCAAATACGAAGAATTAATTGCATTTATTGAAATACAAGAATGTAGTTGCTTAAAACTTTTAGTCTTTGAATTATTTATCCCACTCATGGTCATGATCATTTTATAAAAACAACCAACCAAATATGTCAGTTGTAAGCATGTTTATTCATGTTTAAGGATCTTTAAGGGTAACATTTCAATAGTAGCAAACTATCAAGATAAAATCAGTTGAAAATGAGAAGACAAGAAAAAATAAAGAGAGGGAACATTTTTTTTAAATGACATACACAATGTTCTTTGAGCGATATTCGTTTATTTAATCAAAAACAATGTTGTGTTGTTACAATAACTCGCGATTTAACGGTACTTTTTTTAAGTAAGAAGTATTCGTTTCTTGCTTTTGTTGTTTGCTTTAATTTAGCAATTATAACATATTGGTGATCATTTCAGTGGAATATTCCTATAAACGCAGTCGAAAAAAATTTATCTACAAATTTATTAAAAACAAAAAAAAAAAAAAAAAAAAAAAAAAAGAAATAAAAAAATAATAAAAAATAAAATAAACAAATAAAAAAATTTAACAGCTTTAGTAGTTTGTTTCACTTAAGGTAAGCTTCTGATGACAATATCGCTGTTTACTGGAATGGCCAAAGGAACTTTTCTTACAGACCAGGAAAAAAATTCAAATTCAATTTTTTCGTAATCAAGGCTGCTATAATAGACAAATTAGACGAAAAATTATACGAAAAATTAGCCGTTCGGAAGGAGTCAATCGAGACTTTCTTAACAAAGGGCAGAAATACGGAGTGCAATAAAAGGTAATCAAAAATTAACAAAAAGACAAATTAATAAAATAAAAGAAGTCACCCTCAATAAACTAAATGTTACACAAATAAATAAATAAAATAAACTTGACCTTCCTGTCACTTCCAAACACGTTGCACACTTTCTGCTAACAGATGGTAACATAAAATGGAAACCAACATGTAAGATAATGTTGAAACAGCATCATAAAGAAAATCGTTTAAAATTTGCGCGCAAATACATGAAATGGACAGATAAGTGGAATAAAGTAATCATTTCTGAGGAAAAGATATATTCAAGGTCCCGATTCATATTTTTGCTCTTGGCATGATTTGAGGTCGAACGAAATTCGTATGTCGAAAAGCAATTTTGGTGGAAGCCGTGTTATGGTTTGGGCAGCCTTTTCTGCTGCAGGAAAATTAAAAATATGTTTTGTTCCTTGATCCGATTTTCATAAAACTAAAATTTTTTAATTTACATTTTTCTTTTCTAAATTACAAACCATTAAATTGTACCAAGGTTTGTTCAATTCTAATTACAATTTTCGAAAATATACGGTTTTAAAAATTCAGTGTGGGTTTTTTTTATTTTCTAAATGAAATTTTTTTATTTTCTAAATGAAAAGGCAATAAATTGTACCAAATTTTGCTCAATATGAATTATTCAATTCAGGATGTATAGGAGATGGTCGTGTCTTTAGATCCCCATTACCCATCTACTAGTTCACTTCGTATGATGCAGCTTACCATGTCGGAAGATTTTTATAGTACACCCCGGTTTGATTGGCCTAAGACTTCTTTTAAAACATATACCCAATTAAAAACTCGTGCACTACAGGTCAACAACAATCTGAGAGGAGATTTTAAGTCATTTTTCAGACCTACACCGTGCAATGCGAGTTTGGTGCTATGATTTTCGTTTTTATCATCAGAGATGTCAAAGTGAAGTTAACTTTGTAAAAATCGTTTAATTATTTTGTGTGAAAACACCTACTTACCCATTTTACTACTCGTTTTTAACTCTTATCGACTCGAATGCGTGTTACGGAAGTCTTTCACAGTCTCCAACTTTGTCTTATGACGAATGTTTTCCTAAACTGTTACTCTATAAAGAACATTTTACCTTAATTTTGAATATGTTCATAAGTATTCAATTCATGGCGAAATTTCGTTAATGTTGCGATTAGTTAGATAATTTAGGTCTCTAAATTAAAGAATCTACTTCGTACAGTTATTCATAATTGTAAAGTTTGCTTTTTATATAAAAAGAAACAAAATCAGCAGATAATGGCAGCCTTACCCTCTGAAAGAACAACTCTTTCTCTTTACACACACATGACTCGATTTTGCCGGTCGAAATAAAATCCTACTTTGAGCGTAGTTGCCAAATAACTAAAGGATAGTATTTGTTTGACATATAAGATGACTGTTTTTAGCTGCATTCGCTCATTTCTTTTCTCGACGCTGTCGTCCTTCACGTATTTACTCCGATAGTGGAACCATTGCTAGTGGAACTGCTAATATTTTAAATAAAGATCAAAAAATGATTTGAAGGACCAACTCATAGAAAAAAATGATTGCAAATTAGTTGAGTGGCATTTTATACTTTCAGGTGCTCCATATATGGGCGGCTTATTTATGGGAGGCCGTTATGAAAAGTTTTAAGACCCATTTGAAGAAAATATCTAACTATCAGCGTTTCACATTCGAGGAGCTTTCTACAATGTTAGCAAGAATAGAAGCTTGTTTGAATTCTCGACCCCTTAGTCCAATGACAGATAATCCGTCGGACATAAACCCTTTGACAACTGATCTCGAGTATTTGACTTTATGTTAATCGATGGCGTAAGCTTAAAGTTTTGCATCATTCTTTTGCTTGTCGTTGGAAAGATGAATATTTAGTTAAACTCCACAAAAGCAACAAGTGGATGGTTTTGTAGTAATTCGACAGGACAATTTACCCCCAAACGAGTGGAAGCCTGGCCGAATCGATCGAACTGCCAATGGCGTTTTTCTATAGATATCCGAAGCCCCACAGTGCCTAACTTTTTTAAAAATGACCACCTCCTGTATTTCGGAAAATGAGTTCTTACAGGCTGTGTGCAGTAAAAAAAATGAGATTGCATAAATTTCCTCGCCCACCCCCACTTTTTAATAAATTGCCGCAATAGAGAAAGATCCATGGAATGTTTATGGGAACACCACACCATGTTGCATTTATACAAAGAAAAGACCTTAACAATAGCAGCAATAAAAACAAAAACAAACATAACAACAATGGCAACAATAATAAATCTAAAAACAAACCCCACAACAAAAACCAAAACAAGAAGAGAGGGATAAGCGCAACCCATAACCATAACGTGAAAAGTGGAAGTACTTGCACTTACCAAAATAATGACCCCAACATCATCGAGTTCCCTCACGATTATCATAAACGGTTTGGGAAATAACTGAATTCTATTTAATTTTTTTAGTTTTTTCTTTATTATTTTTATTTATTGAATTATTTACCTTTTTTTATTTTTTTATATTATTGATCTTTGGTCACTTAGCTCCCGCTTCTCCTTGTTGCAATCTTACAAGGGGCGAGATGCCTACGCTGGCCACCCCATTTTTTGTTACCATCATCCTATATTAGTTTTAAGTAAATACAATTCTATTGTTACCGTGAATTGTAAAAAAATTAATTATAAAACTAATAAACGAAAAGATATTATTGCGATCTACTCCTAAAAAAGTTGCGTCGTTTTAAACCCGTTTTTCTTTCTCTCAACTCAAATTAAAATATTTTATTAAACTTTATTAAATTACCTATCAACGTTAGCAATAAAACACAAAAATTACACATGAATTAATATAGACGCTTACCTGTAATCTATGCTTCAGGGTCCTTTGTCTCATGTCGAATACACAAATGTCTCCCTTTTTACCACAGGAAATAAGTAACTGATGTTGTGGCGCAAAACCAAAGCAAGACGCTCCCTGGTCATGACACGTAAAAGCTATTAAAAAAGAAAGATATAACTATAATATATACAATATAAGTTTTTGTAGCAAACTTTAATATTTCTTATGAGCAAAGAATATGGATATTAAAAAAATTTTACCCAGTAGTCCAATTTTTAAACTTAAAGAAAACTAAAAATTTAGGGCCAACAAATATTCTGAAAGTGAATTATCCTGAATGAAATTAGCTGTACTACACTCAAAAATGAAAACTTAACGATGTTTGTAAAACGAATCCCAGAATTCCGAAAAAACTCCGAAAATCCCAGAAATGCTATTTTTCACATTTTCGCCCATAAAGTCTACATTTTCTCGATGTCCCAGAAACCATGATTGCAAACTCTTAAGAACACATTATTGATTCCAAAACTGCATTTCGTTTGCGTATTTATGCTTTGGGATTTTAGAACACATTGACTAAGTCAAAACTTTCAAATTTGGGAAGGTGTGTATTTCGACCACTTGGGTTTTTGGACTTTTTTCTATTTAAAATCATCCTTGTGAAGATACCTTTCAGAAAAGTATAAAATTATTATATGTTGTTAAAGAAAATTATATTTTAAAGAAAAAAGAGTATACACAAAAAAAAAAATAAAAAAATCGCAATTTTTTAATTCCAAATCTTTTGTTTTTGGAGTCGGTAAATATATCGACTTCAAATTCATTCAACAAATAATTTTGTTCTTTATTTAGTTTAAAATCATTAATAAAATCGGTCGGAAATACTGAGATTTGTATGAAAAAAAAAAAAAATGGATCAAGGACTTGCAAAGTTGAGATAGTTAAAATTTCAAGTACAAATAACTCGAAAACTATAAGAGATAAATAGCACACTGTAAAAATATTTTAAATCGGATAAGAAATAACAAATTGTCATTCGTTTTAAAATTTTCTATGTCACAGTTCTAAAAACCTTCACTGTAATAGTTCTTTAGATATGCGATAATTAACATCTACCTTGTATGGGGGCGAACACATCCTCTAGAGCAATGGTAGCCCCCATTCGCAGTTATGAATCTTGATAAGAAAACTATTCCCACACAATTTGAAGACTTTTGCTCGAACAATTCATCATTTAGGCGATAAATAATTTTTACTTTGTATGGGAGCTACCACTTCCTCTGTATTTTCATCACAATTGAGGAAGTTGATTAGAAAGTTACTACCACAAAATTTTAAGACTTTCGTTGTGATAATTCTTTATATATACCAAAATTATTATTTTGTTTGTATGGGGGTACCATTTCCATGTTCCGATCACATAATAAAGAAGAATTATGTTGCTTTCAAATTAAAAACTTTAAAAATCATACATTGAATGTTAATTAATACAATGCAAAACTCTATATATAGTTATTTTATTTACACACATTGAATATTTCAAAAGTGAAAAATCCGCTTTTTTTAAATTGAAAAATATTAAAAACAAATTATATGTTGGATTTAGTGGTGGTTTTTAATAAATATTGGAAAAGAAAAATTTTTAAATACTTGAAAAACATGAGAAAGAAACAGTTTTTTGCTCTCCTGAAAAATGTGTTTTTCGAGATACGGGGTTTTGAATACAGGCTCTCGAATACAAGTTAAGAGATTTTTGTATGTGTTCTTTATATAATTTAATTATAAATAATACGAATATCCAAATTAAGAACAAACCTAATATAAAATCACTAACCAATCTAGGTTAGGTTAGGTTAGGTTAGATGGGCAGCTCTAATGTAACTATACAGCTCACTTGGGTCCTATTGGTCACGTTGTGTTACCCTAATGGATCATGTGAATATGTTTTCACATGTCGGAGAATAGGTTCGAATCAAACCAACCTCACGAACGAATAAAAGATCTGATTCGTCTAACATCAATTTCAGAGAGAGAAGATAGTCCGTGTATATATGGACTACAAAATTCAGCAGTTCTTATATTCGCAAGAGCAGGGCAGTGACAAAGAAAATGTTCTACTGTCTCTTCCTCTTCTTCATTAAAACAACTTCTACAGTAGTCGTTAAAAGGGAGTCCTAGTCTCCCAGCATATGCATCAGCAATCTAGTGCCTGTAATAATTGCTACAAGTGTTCGTAGCTGACACCTTGGCAATCCCAGAATGAAACTCGACCGTTTCTGATGGTACTGGGCCATATCTGTCTCATCTTGTTGAGCTATTCTCGACAAGTACTGCAGTGTCATTCACCTGCAAGATGGCAGCGGTATGCCAACTAATTAGTCCGTTTCTTCACTTTGAATTAGGGAACCAGTTCTGGCTAATTCATCTGATATAATATTTCCCGGGGTACTTGGATGACCCTTACCCAGATCAATAATGCCTTGGATGGTGATGTACGTAGCGCACCTGTAATTAGTAGCGCTGAGCTACTCAGAACCTTTTGAAGATTGCGCAGAAGGTGGATTTTTCCATCGTTTCCATCATACTATCGCTCCGTACATAAGTACAGGCTTGATCACCATGTCGAAGAACCAATTTGTATTCTTAATATTTAATCCCCAAGATTTCCCTACGGTCTTCCTACACATATACAGGACAATGTGTCCCTATAAAGCCCTAGCCTGGGTATTCTGAAGCCAGGACAGTTTGGAGTCCAGTATTATACCAAGATACTTTGCACTGCCTGACACCTTTAATTCAACTACATTTAGGCAAGGGAGTGGGAAGGATGGTATTTTGTATCTCCTTGAAAACAGAACTAGTTCCGTCTTTCCTGGATTCACGCTAAGGCCACTAATTGTACTCCATTTACTGAGTAGGCCTAGCGCATTTTGAAGGCGGTGAGATATGGTACCCAAATTTTTCCAGGTGTGGCCACCGCTACATCGACCGCATATGCGATGGTTTTGAACTTCAGGGAATCAAGTTCCCTGAGCATTGTGTTGTCGGCAATATTCCAAAGAAGTGGAGATAGAACTGCCCCCTGAGGAGTGAGGATATGGTAGTCGCACACATAGTGGAGATAACTCTGTTGGTTAGAAGTCTCCATATGACGCCAATAATCGACTAATGTATATTAAGTCTTTCCATAGCCATTTTAATAGCATCCAGGGTCACATTATTGAAGGCTCCTTCTATATCAAGAAAGGCCACTAACGCATTTTTCTTGTGCTCGAGAGCATTTTCTATATACCATATAAGCGAATACAACGCCGTCTAAACTGACTTGCCTTTCATGTAGGCGTGTTGGGGCGTTGACAAAAGGTTAGGGTTGATTGTCTTTCGAAGGTGCAGGTCAATCAGCCTTTCCAAAGTTTTCAAGAGGAAGAACGATAGACTAATAGGTCTGATGTCCTTCGGTCTCTTATGGGAGGTCTTACCCGCTTTTGGGACAAAGACCACTTTACATCTAGTCCATGAGTCAGGGATATAAGAGCATGATAAGCAAGCCGAGTATATCAACCATGGAACTATAATATCAGCTTATACTGTAAGTTTGCAGGTATAGTGCTATCTGGGCCCGGTGAGTTAAACGGGCAAAACTATTCAGAGCCCATCTCAGTTCATCTCCAGTTATTTGAATGTGAACGTCACTTAGGTCTGAAACTGTCTCAGGGATCTCCGCATTCATTAAGACATCTAAGGTCTCATAACCGCTTGTTGTCCAGCTGCCACAAGGTTTCTGAATGTAACTTGGGACAATAGGTGAGGAAACCAGGGTTTTGCGTAAGCGCCTAGTTTCAAAATGGCCTCCCACGTCACTACAAAAGACCTTCCAAGATTTGCGTTTCGCATCCCTGTTTACTGAAGATTTGTAAGCTGACCATTTTCCTAGTCTCTTAGCCACATTAAATAAACGACGGTACTCTTTGCGAGAGTCACCTATTTTGGAGTTCCACAAATGTGGCTTATTCCTTTCTATGCAGACCTTCGGTCGCTCTGTCAAATACATTTGTTAGCAATTCTACAGAGTACTTAATTTCCTGCCGATTACGAGAGGTTTGGGAGGAGTTGGGACAAAATGTCATATTGTTCCGTCCAGTTCGCTTTCCTCCTGTTTTGAAACAGGGTTACAACTGGTAAAGGGGCTTCTATAGTGACGTCAATGTACAAGTCATCAGAGAACAAGCAATCATTTGAAACCCTCCATTCGATCAGCAATCAATCTAAAACTGCGTATACTTTGCAACATAAAAATAAAAAAAATATAAGCATTTTAAAACATAAATCGTGAGATCCTTCCTATATCTGAAGACTTCCTATGATAAGTTTCTTTCGAATATTTTGGTACTCTTAATCCCTTACTAGTATTTTCCCAAAATATTCCAGCAGTAGGACAGAATAGAACAAATAACAAAGTAATGGTTCGTCAAACTTGACTTCAAAGATATTTTCGGAAAGGTTCTCATATTTGATCTACGACTAAAAGTAAACCAATTCATGGGAAATGTGATATGTAATAAAAAATTGAGCATGCAATATATATATATATATATATATATATATATATGGCATTTTAAAAATTTTAGTAGGGATGTATTGTGTAAATGTATTGGTCTAAAACGCACCTTAATTTATACCACTCGGCTTAGAATTATTTCCTGCGTCAACTACAAATGTCCTCCTAAAATAGAGGTTTAACTATCCTAAATCCTATAGAAACATTTAAATGAAATTTGTATCAAATAAGTTTAATTATTAATTTATGTGCCGAATTTCATTAAGATCGGTCCATTATTGACAAGAATGATATTATCAGGGTGATATTGGATAAAAATCACTGTTATATAAAAATAGAAATCACAGTGATAAATTTTAGGGCCCATTATTGGCCATAGCTCTCATATAAGGCTCACTTCCGTGAATATAATGCATACGTATGCTTAATAGAAATATACACTGCGTTTAATACAAATATCGGTCCACAATTGATATAAGACCACTCCTCCATTTTTATGCACATACGCAGGGTCTCATATGGTCGGACTAGACCGACTTACCTGTTTTTTTTATGAGAATAGAGAAGTTTTATTTAATAATCCTAACGGAGATTACTCAATGAAAAAAAGAAGTTAATTTAGCTAATAGTGTTAAGCTGATATAATGTTTTTAAAGGCTTCAATGAGCACTTTATGAAAAACAATAAGTTTGCAAACGTTTAAATGATTTGAGCATCAGAAGTTCCCTTCTATTCTTAAACCAAATTTATTTATCCATTCTTATAGCCAATAGCTGGATAGTTTTATTGAAAATAAAGGAACTAACAAAATGATACCTGAAAATTTTAAAACATTCCTAAACTGCTATCAGTAAGTAATATTACATAAATACATTTTTAATTTTTAATGACGATTGTATTTCTTTTACTCAGGACGGTTTGGTCATTGATGGAAAAATGAAGAAGTTACAAAAAGTTAAAATGTTATTGATTATATGAACGTATGTATTATCATACTATCATTTTCGATCATTAAAATATTCTATTATAATCCACCACATTGAATGTTTCATTCGCACAATCTACATATGTGAAAAATGCAATAAATGTAAAAAGTGCTGTAATATTGCTTTTTAAAAATTCTTATTAAACATTTTATTGAATTCAATATAAGTATTTTTTGAAAATTTATAAAAAAAATCTTAATATTATTTTTATAGTTTCTATTGAAAAAAGTAATTGGAATTTGTGAAAATTTTCAAATATTTAAATTTGTAAATAGTAAAACTATTTTAATAAGAAGAGAATATATTTTTTTCAATAAAACATAAAAAACATAAAACACGAATTTGAATGTTTGATTTTATAAATTCAGTGAAAAAAAAAAAAATAAAAAAAAAAATAATTGAATTCATAAATTTAGTAATAGATTACGAAATTTACTTTTTTCTGTGTAGACAGCACCAAAATTTACCGACTTTTGAAATTTGTCCGCAACTACATCTAGAATCGTTCATTAGGTTGTAAAAAGTTATACTGTGAAATATTATTGAAATCGGATATTCTTAACCCTGCCACATCGGACTTGATGTCTGTAGGGAAATTTTGTGTTTTTAACAGTTTGAAAAAAATCGGTTAAAAATGTTATTACGAATTTTTCAGACCGTTAATGTGTTTTAGACCACTTATGTAAGGACTATACAAACAAATTTTTAATTTTTTGAGAAAAGCTTAAATAGAAGACTATTTTTAAAAAAATTTTAACTACAATTACTGGAAAATAAGTTGTTGTTTCTACAGAATAATGCAGACCCTTACCATGCTTGAGTAAAAAATTTTGATTTTTAAGGCTGTTTGTAAACTCTAATATCAAACTTTAAAAAATTTTGTCAAACAAATTTCTAAAAAGGTAGAATAAACCAATGCTGGTAAGTCTGTTTCAAAACTCCAATTTCCGTGTTCAAAAAGAGAAATAATACCTCAGAAAATACATTCTGATGGTTCTAAGAAAATTTGACAAGGATTATCCTTAAAATATGAAGGTCAAAAGTCAAAATTCGAAATATTTTAAATTTTCAAAGAAAAAATAACAGATTTTTTTATCTGGATTTGGATTCAATGATTTCCGTGATAAATTTTGAGGATTTAACATGAATTCGCTTATCAGAATGTGGTAATTATCATTTTATTTTTCCATGATATATATAATTAATAATTTTTAATTAATAAATTTACTTTACAAATATTCAAGAATAAGTGCGTTTAAAAAATACTGACCCCAAACTCAGTTGAGGGTTAAATTTATCTCTTTTACTTTCGTAATATTATCATAAAATTTTATCGAAATCCATAAAAAATAAATAATTTTTTTATCATCGTTAAATTTTTCAAATATTTCAAATTAAAATTTGAAATATATGAAAAATATTTCAAATTGGTGATAAAAAGGATAGATATATATGATATATATTTTTTATTTTTCGGCATATATAATTATGCCAAAGTTGGATTCTACAGGTGCCTACAATTTTGATGAGGAAAAAATCTATTGAAGCTTCAATATATCAATGCTAATAACAAAAGTAACTTAACCACACACAGTTGGTGAACTTGTATTAAAACCTTGTTGGGCTGTCGTTGGGGATATAATGTTAGAAAGCTTACAAAAGAAAAAATCATGAGAATCACTCTGTCAGATAACTTTGAAAAAAAAAAAAAAAAAACAGAATATCCTCAAAAAACTAATAAATGTGTGTAAAAAAGTTTTATAAAAGATCAAACTAAAACAGGCAATATTTAAGAATAAGATTGTGAAATCAAGTATATATTTAACCAACATTTAAAGTTAAACATAAATAAATAAATGTCTATATAAACTAAACAAAACAAACGAAAATAAAATAAAAAAATAACAAAATGTTAATTTCTCTTAAAATAATAAATAAGACAATATACGAAAGCAACTAATTAAGTAATACTCTCATTAACAAATAAATAAACACAACATAAAAGCAACCATAAACAAATAAACAAAAACAACAAACAAGCAAAATGAGTCAATCAATAGATGATTCTATCATCAAAAAAGTTCAAAAATCTCCTCGTCTTACTAATACCGAATCGCCTCTGAAGTTTATTATTATATTTACAAACGTTTTGATAAACTTACAGAGCAATTACTAGATATGATAACAATCAGATTTAAAGAGTGCAAAAATGAACTCCTAAGTGAAATCGATAAGAGACCAAATGTAATTCGTGAAGACCTAATGTCAATAAATGAAAGAGTGACTTATTTGAAAACTGTTCCTATTAGTGAAATCAAACAGAGTTTAAATAAATTGGAAAAAGACAATATAGAAATAAACAACATTAAAAATATGATAAATGAGATTAAAAGTAAACAATTGAAGCAAGAAAACTGTGTAGTAGCCAGTAGTATACGAATACGTGGTATAGCTTATTTCGATAATGATTATTTAAAATTTTTACTAATATTTGTGAAAGTTTAAATACATCAACCCATCAGATTGAAAAAATGTATAGGCTACGAAAAATATATAGAGAAAATAAACCTTATTCACCGAATGATGAAGTTGTAGTTGTTAAATTGTTTTCTCCATATGAAAAAAATTTCATTTAAAAACAATTGCCAAGTTTAGACGCGAAAAAAAGTTCTTTATTCTAAAACACGCCGGTTTTGATAGTGTTGAGCCAATCTATGTGAATGAAAATCTAACACCACATAATCACAAAATACTTCATGCTGCTTTAAAATTGAAAGCTGACGGGAGGATCAAAACTGCGTATACTTTGCAAGTATTGGTATACATTAAAAAACTGGATTCTGACATCCCAAGTATGATTGAATATTTAGATGACTTCAATCAGCTTTTTTATGACTAGCATATCTAACCTATTTCTCATCAGACTACCCTGCAGGCTAGAACCTATTTCCTTAGATTATTTAATTCTTAACCTATTTCAATATATGATCAATTATTCCTTAAATACAAGCTTTTATGTCACCTTTATTTATAACATATATCTAATTAAATTTATGCCAAATTTTGTCGTGTTTAAGACAATATTATATTTTTTAAGCGTTGCTGGTAGGATACTTATTATCATTATTATCAGATTTGAACTCTATTTGAGGTAACAACTAGCATGGTAAAAATTGTTGTTAGAAGAAGAAATGACTTAAAGATATGCCATATTAACGCACAAAGCCTTTCAAGAAAAATTTATGAATTTTCGAGGACTCTGGTGTAAACATAATTTGTGTCTCTGAGACTTGGTTTAGCGATTCAATAACTGACTCCCTGGTTTCGGTGAAGGGCTATAACTTATATAGAAATGATAGATCAGACAAATATGGTGGAGTGGCAATCTATGTCGAAAAAGGAATACCCTGTATCTAGTATCTATTTCTCGAAATATGTATTGGCGGAAGAAAATTCTTATTGATAGTGTTTATATCACTTCTATAAATTACTCGAAGATCTAACAGCATTCTATAGAGATCAAAGCTGGGGATTTCAAATTAAATCTGTTAATTGATACAAGCTTAGCACTGAATATAAATTCATTTAATCTTGTTCCTGTAAATATTATCGTTCCTATTCATTCAACATCAACTTTGATCGACTTATTTTTCGTATCTGATAAATCGAAAGTTTTGATGTATGACCAGTTACTAGCATCCTGTTTCTCAAAACACGATCTATTATTCATGAATTATGATGTTTCAATCCATGCATCTAACAACATAATTGAGTTTCAAAATTTTAAACGTATTGATAATGTCAGATTAGTTGATGAGTTTACTAGAATAGATTGGAATTGCATTTACCACATGTCATCTGTAAATGATCAAATGGCCTTTTTAGAGCGCAACATTGCAAATTTATTCAAGAGGTACATCTCTTCAATCAAAGAAAGTTAACAGCCGTCAGAAGCCTTGGTTAACAATGAAAATTAAGCGCCTTATAGTAGATAGAGACTCAGCTTACTCCAGATGGAAGCGTTACAGAACAAGTGACCTATATAACGTCTTTCGTATAGCTAGGAAATTAGAGCCGCAAAGACTAAATATTTTACTGAAAAATTTAATAATTTAATCGATACAAAGAACATTTGGAAAACTATTAAGGAAAGTGGTATAGGAAATATCAAAAAGCAGCAGTGTAATAGTGGTATAGCAGATCCAAACAAATTAAATGGGAGTTTCGAAATATTCCAATGATTCAAGCTGACCACACATATTATACCGATCATCGTATCGAGAATCATCCTGATAGTATGTTCAACTTTGAGTGCGTAAGTCAATTGATGTTCTCAAAAGCTATCTAATGCCACTGGTGTTGATGAAATTTATCCGACTTTTTTCAAAATTCTTCTACCATCACTCCTACCATTAATCATATTTATTTTTAACAAAATTATTATGACATGCGTTTGCCCACTGAGATGGAAGCAAGCTAAAATACTTCCAATAACAAAATCGTCCAATGAATATCGGCCCATAGCTATACTACCATATCTGTCAAAAGCATTTGAAAAGCTTATACACAAACAAATAACTCAGTATTTATGTAATAATAACCTTTTAACTGAGAAACAATCTGGTTTCCGGGCGAAACATAGTTGCATTACTGCGTAAACTGATGTAGCCGCAACGTGTTGAAATCAATGCTTCAACAACATCACTTTTTCTTCCACTTATTAGGGATGTACCACAGGGATCCATTCCTGGACCTCTTCTTTTTTCAATTTACGCAAATGATCTTCCTGATCAACTACTTTACTGTGACATAAGAATGTACGCTGATGATGTCTAGCTATATATTAGTAACAAAAATAAGGACTTTGAAGAATGTGTAGCAAAACTAAATGAGGATGTGGAACGAGTTCCGATATGGGCAAATATAAACGGGCTAAGCTTAAATCCTACAAAATCTAAATGTTTAGCAATACTTAAAAGATCACAGAAAATATTGTCTCATTTAACATATGCATCAATAATCAGCGAATTGAAATTGTAAGCAAGGCAAAAAATGTTGGCGTAATTTTTAATGACACTCTAACCTAGACAGATCATGTACAACAAGCTTGTGGTAAAACTTACTCCTAACATTTCTTCATAAAATTATAACAACTCGTGAGCCATATCAACTGTTTAAAAACTGAGATTTAGTACACTTGTAAGAAACAAAAATCTTATTCAATTTCGATAAAATACATCGGAGTGGCAATTCTTCATTAACGCTATACGTCTTTGGAACAATATCCCTACATTATTTAAAGTTATCAGCAACACGTTACAATTTAATAACATACTAATTTATTAACATACCAACAAATTTTACACTACTTTAAACCAAAATTTATATTACTTTAAATACAAAATTTGTATAATTAATAACTTATGTTTTTTAATATTTAATGTTTCTTGTATTAAATGTATCCATATTTCTCTATAAATAATAACATCATAAGATTTCTACTTTTTAAGACGATAGTTTTGTTGTAGAATAAAAATAAATAAATAAATAAATTGAAGACCTGACAGATGTATATAATTAAAGCCAACATTTATTTTATTACAAAAAGTGATATACTTAAAAGTGCTCTTCAAACTACTATAGACGTAGTAAATTTTATAAAAAGTAGTGCCTTAAGAAATAGAATTCTTAAAGTCCTATGTGTCGATTTAAATGCTGAACATAAGAAATTACTACTTTATATCAATGTCCATTGAATTTCGAAGGGAAATATGCTGAAGAGATTATACTAATTAAAGAGAGAAGTAGACATTTTACTTTTACACAAAAATGAAGATCTTTATAAAAAAAAAAAATTACAGAAAACAATTTTTATATATTACTTTGCTTATATCTCTAAATTTTTCGAGATGTCAAACAATCTTAATATTAAAATAAATACAGTGGCACAGAAAAGTACATACCCCATGAAAAACGCATTTTTTTACAAAAGTTTTCTGTTTTTTTCTGAAAAATATTAACACTTCACAGTTACTTGTTAGAAATAAAAACAAGTTTTAACGGTTTATTTAGTTAAAAAGTATCGTTTATTTGTAGAAAATAAAGAAATTCAAATTTCATAACACAGAAAAGTATACATACTCTTTAACTATATTTAATATCCTTTGCTCTCTAAGACTGCATTTAACCTATTTTTCATTGAATAAACAAGTTTGCTTGTTGTTTCCGATGAAATTTTGTCCCACTCATTAATCAAAGCACTTTGAG
Organism: Protocalliphora azurea; assembly: GCA_932274085.1. Taxonomy (NCBI): domain Eukaryota; kingdom Metazoa; phylum Arthropoda; class Insecta; order Diptera; family Calliphoridae; genus Protocalliphora; species Protocalliphora azurea. The sequence continues at coordinate 31,702,682 of OW026523.1, read as the reverse complement.
ATCCTGCTTATTTTTTTATTGCTGTTTTTCTGATTCGGCGATCCAATTCGTCTCATAAAATTTCAATGGGGTTTAAGTCAGGTGACTGGGGAGGTGAATCAAGTTGTCTTGGAACATTATATAACAACCATTCCCTTAAAATAGCAGCTTTGGGTCGTTATCTTGCTGGAAGTACCAGCTTCCAGAGGGACCCATTTTACATACAGACTCCTTTAAATTATTTTTTAATAAGTTCAAATATGTAAAGCGATCCATTGTTGTTTCAATAAAAACTAATTTTCCCACCCCAGCCACCGACATGCGACCCCGCACCATAAAGGAGCCACTTCCACGCTTTTGTTTTTTGACTGATGCTCCCTTTTTTTCGGGCAAACTTTTTGTTTTCCATCACATCCGAAAAAATTAAATTTACTTTCGCCGCTAAAAACAACGCTTTTCCAAAAGCTTTCATCGTTATTAATATCCTTTTTAGCAAATTCAATTCGTTTGACTTTATTTGCTTTTTTTTTTTTGAGGCGCACGGCTGTGATATCCTCCGCCTCTCAGCATACTCCGAACAGTTTCTGAGTAGAGAGCTGCGATGGATGCTTTATCCAGCTCTTTGGCAATATCAACGGCCGTTTTATTCGGATTTTTATCAATTTCATTTAATATGTGGCATTTTATACGTTGAGTTATTTTTGGCGGACGACCACTTCTAGCCTTATTATTTCTTAAAACAGTGTGTACGCTAGATTTTGGGAGACCAACAATTTTAGAAATTTCACGCAAAGATTTTAAATTCTTTTGACGCTTAACAATAAGATTTCTTATATCTAAGCTAATTTCTTTAACTTTTGGACTCATTTTCATTAAGATGTAAACATGACTGACTCTTATGATTTATATTTAATAACAAAAATGTATAACTAAAATGTATAACCATAAAAATAAATCAAAACATATGAAGAATAATTTTTTTGACGAATACCGTTAATCCACAGTATGTATACTTTTCTGTGTACTAAAATTTGATTTTTCTAATTTAAGCTAAAACTAAGTAAGGAATATAAACAAAATTATTATAATTTGCTATTATTATTTCGTAAGACTTGAACGTTTTAAATTTTATTTGCTGAACATTTTAAAATAGATTTAAATATAATATTGGGATGGGGTATATATAATTTTCCGTGCCACTGTATATTAAATGAATTTGATTCAATAAGTGCTTTTATGTGCAAAATTTCTTTATGGAAAAGACGTCTTTAATCCCCTCTACCAAAATATTCCTCATTTCCACTGCTGAATGATATCTTGAATTCATCAGATGTTCAAAAAGAATATATGAAAAGTGTAATGATTTACTTCATGATGAATTTTCCCGATATTATCCGGAGCTTAAAACCAATTCTTGTCAAACTTTGTAATCCATTAAACATTGTTATTGAAGATATAACCCATAATTTTTTTAACAATAAGCAATAGAACTAAAAAATTATTCGAGTAATGGAATCTATGTTGCACAGTGGGGTCAAAAGCAAATTTTTTGGTAATAAATCTGAATCTCCTAAACTGCCTGTCGGATCAAATTGAAATGTATGGAAGAGTTGTAGAGGAGGACCTAAGCTTTCAGAAAAATCATCTTGTAGTCACCCTGTGATAACACGAGATAAGCTACAGGGTGTCAAAGTTGACTACCTCGAGTATGTAAAAGTTAAAAAAAATCGTAACTTGTACAAATGAAGTCCGATTTTAAAGATTTTTATATTTCTGGAAAGTGCTTGGCAAGATAAAGAAAAAATAAGCTTACTCATCTAAGTTATCTCTTACAGTTAAAAAGATATTTACGCTTGAATTTTGAATTTTTGATTTTTTGGCTCGACTTTCTTTCGTTTTTCGGGAATAAGTCCGGAGATATATGAGGCAAAAATTTTTTAAAAATATTCTGTAATTTGCTACATATTTCAAAATAATATGCTGAAAGAATTTTTGGATTATCTCAATTCGTCTAGACGCGAAAAATATTCAAAGTCAGCACTCTGAAATTGGCATGAAAAATGGCTATTTTTTTACAAAAATATAGTACAATTCATTCACTTTTTTCTCAAAGTTCCGTTAATAAAAAAATTTTTTCCTTATTAATTTCAAAAGATAAGGCTTCATAAATGGTTAATAAAGAAATTTTGAATTGATTTAAGTTTGCACCCTACATCCAGCATTGGCCGAAAATTGTCAATTTTAAAAAATAGTTTCATTTTTATCGATTAATAAAAAAAATGTCACACGAGCTTTTTTAAATTTGGTACCCATATTTTTTATAGAAATAGATTTAGAATGATTTAGCACTAAACTGGTTCCCGCCCGGCCAAAAACGAATGCAGGAGTGGAGATTTTATGTTAAAGGTCAGTTTTTTTAACGACTATTTTTAAAAGCATATTAAAAGCATATTAACATAATATTTTTAATATTATTTCTTATGTAATGTATAAAACACAAATCGAGCTTTCATTCCTAAAAAAAAATCAATAAAATAGCTCCAATAACCTATTTTTGGTAATTTTTCAAAAATAATTTTTTTTCCAAAAATAGCTGAAAATCCAAAAAAATTTAATTTTTTTAATACAACTCCACTAATTTTGCAAATACTTTAAAAATGAATGAAAAGAATATGATATGATGATGAAAAGATATGATATAGGTCATTTAATAATAGTAATATAATGGCCTCAAAACTACCAAGTCACGTCAAAAGTTGCAAAATTCACTATTTTGTTCCGTATTTCCATATGTGTGTATGCGTAACACTCAACTGCATTGATTATTTTTGTTACGAAATAATAATATTTATTAATGAATTTATATAAAGTGTTCATAATTTTTTTCTACTGAAAAGGTTTTTAAAATTACCTAAGTACATAAATAAGTATATTTTCCTTCGTTTTTTATTACATTTTTTTAAGTTTTTAAATAATTTACCTAGCTATTTAATTAATGTGTTATAACAAAAATGTTTTTTTTTACAATCGCATAGGTACATTTTTTGACGTACCTGTTTAATACTACAGGTCATAAAAATAAACTGAATGAAATTGGGGGTTTTGAGCAAAAATTTAAATTTTTTAATTCATTTTTGCCTGTCACCATTTACCTGATATAAATATTCTTTTTCTATATATAAGTATCCTTATAAATATGCAGATTTATTAGTGAATTTGCCATTATGCAGATTACATTAAAACACTTTTCTATTTGCAAAGTAATCAGGGATAATCTATCTGATATTATAAATCGTCCAGAAAAAATAAAAAAACTCATTGATACAGTAGTATCTTTTGGTTTAACTCTTACTGCAGAAGACAGTTTAAAGCTCGAAAATTTTTATAAATCATACGAAAAAAGGATGCAAGCTTCAGATTGGTCAATACCAAAGTTCAAGAAGAAAAATGAAGAGTGGTTGGAGGGAGAAATACCAATTTTCATCGGAAAGCAGAAAAAGGGTCGACCAAAAAGAAGTTACGATGAAGTTCAGCTAAGAACAAAGAGGACCAAACAGGAATCTATTCTAAATTCACATACGAATGTCGAAATAAAAGATACATTTAAAGCTTTAGTAACAGGTACGCAACCAAAGGAAGTAGAAAAAGTTATAGATGTGTTACCAACAGCTTCTCCCAATCGATTACATCGGATAATCGAAAGCATAGTGACACCGAAATCAACATCGTCCTTTACCTCTGAAGATGCTTTAGCTCTAATATTAAATTTAGGATTATCAAGAAACCAATACGAGATTTTGAGGAAATCTGTTAGCGAAAAACGATATGATATCTTTCCCAGTAGCAAATCAGTGAGAGAAGCGAAAAGTAATATTTTACAGCCTATGGAGCACCCGGTTAATGCTTCTGTTAAAAGTGCTAAAGTTAATATATTGCAATTACTTGAAAATACTGCCTCTAGAATTATATCTACCTTCAGCAATGATAACATTGAAAAATGCAAAGACTCTGAACTTATTTTAATATTCAAATGGGGCTGCGATGGAACATCAGGATTTTCGGAATACAAACAACTGGATGGAAGTAATTCAGGAAATAATTATTCCTCGCTGTTTATAGCGTCTCTGGTACCACTTCGAATGCGCTTAAATAAGCCTTCCTCATCGACAAGAAATGACTCGCTTTTTGATGATATATGGATAAATTTAACTCCAGGTTCCAAATTTTTGTGCCGTCCAATCCTTTTCGATTACACAAAAGAAACCACGGTTACAATAAACAGCATTGTCAACCAATTGGAAGAAGAAATTAAAGCATTGCCCCCAATATATGTAAAAGTATCAAACAGAACTATTAAAGTTACATTTCAACAACAATTAACGATGATTGATGGAAAAGTTGCAAACGCTATAACAGATACAACATCTACATGGAAATGTAATATATGTGGAAAAATAAGTTCACAATTTCAGGATAATTCTGAAGTCCTTGTTAATAAAAATTCTTTAAAATGTTGAATATCACCACTCCACGCAAGGATAAGATTTTTGGAGTTCTGCTTACATCTTGCATATGATATGAAGTACAGAAATATTCCCGGGCAGGAAAATGCTACAGTAAAAAACAATTTGGAACTTCACGAATTACGAAAAGAGGAGAAGAAAAGAATTCAATTAGAATTCAAAGAACAGCTCGGATTAATAATTGATAAACCTCTACATGACTATAGAGGCTCAAATGATGGAAATACAGCAAGACGTTTCTTTGAAAATCCGGAACTCACATTTTTAATCACAGGCATTGACTTAAATATTTTGAAGCGTTTTAAGATTATATTGGCAGCCATTAATAGCAAAAAACAAATTAATGCGGACAAATTTAAAATTTTTGCTTACGAAACTAAAGAACTACTTAACATTACATTGGTAGTTTTGAATTAATGACTCCAACAATTCACAAAGTATTGGCTCATGGTAAAGAAATAATAGAAAATAGTATTTTGCCATTGGAAGAGCTAACAGAGGAAGTACAGTAAGCCAGAAATAAAGATGTTAAACATTTCCGACTCTTCAATACCCGAAAATGCTCGAAAATAGCGCAAAATATGGACTTAATGGAATATTTATTAATATCATCTGATCCAGTTATATATTCTATAAGAACACGATGACTACCAAAAATCACTCTTGAAATAGAAAAAGAGGATTCCGAAGCTAAGGAAGTTAAAAATTTGCTAACGTTTGATGTTTCTGATTATTTTCAAGAAAATATCTAATAATATCTTCGATAATATATTCTTAATAAAATAAATATACGGGATTTATGTATAATAAGTATGTAAATCTGTAGAACAAATTAAATAAACATTACTCAAATAAAGAATTTACTACTTTATAATAACAAATATATACCTACATAATACATTAGAAAACTAAAATGTTACGTATACACACATATGGAAATACGGAACAAAATAGTGAATTTTGCAACTTTTGACGTGACTTGGTAGTTTTGAGGCCATTATATTACTATTATTAAATGACCTATATCAACATTTTATATATCGTTGAATTGGTAAATAAGTCTATTTTTATATTCTTTTAACATTTTTAAAGTATTTGCAAAATTAGTGGAGTTGTATTAAAAAAATTAAATTTTTTTGGATTTTCAGCTATTTTTGGAAAAAAAATTTATTTTTGAAAAATTACCAAAAATAGGTTATTGGAGCTATTTTATTGATTTTTTTAGGAATGAAAGCTCGATTTGTGTTTTATACATTACATAAGAAAAAATATTAAAAATATTATGTTAATATGCTTTTAATATGCTTTTAAAAATAGTCGTTAAAAAAACTGACTTTTAACATAAAATCTCCACTCCTGCATTCGTTTTTGGCCGGGCGGGAACCAGTTTAGTGCTAAATCATTCTAAATCTATTTTTATAAAAAATATGGGTACCAAATTTAAAAAAGCTCGCGTGACATTTTTTTTATTAATCGATAAAAATGAAACTATTTTTTAAAATTGACAATTTTCGGCCAATGCTGGATGTAGGGTGCAAACTTAAATCAATTAATGAAATTAATAAGGAAAAAATTTTTTTATTAACGGAACTTTGAGAAAAAAGTGAATGAATTGTACTATATTTTTGTAAAAAATAGCCATTTTTCATGCCAATTTCAGAGTGCTGACTTTGAATATTTTTCACGTCTAGACGAATTGAGATAATCCAAAAATTCTTTCAGCATATTATTTTGAAATATGTAGCAAATTACAGAATATTTTTAAAAAATGTTTGCCTCATATATATCCGGACTTATTCCCGAAAAACGAAAGAAAGTCGAGCCAAAAAATCAAAAATTCAAAATTCAAGCGTAAATATCTTTTTGACTGTAAGAGATAACTTAGATGAGTAAGCTTATTTTTTCTTTATCTTGCCAAGCACTTTCCAGAAATATAAAAATCTTTAAAATCGGACTTCATTTGTACAAGTTACGATTTTTTTTTAACTTTTACATACTCGAGGTAGTCAACTTTGACACCCTGTAGCTTATCTCGTGTTATCAAAGGGTGACTACAAGATGATTTTTCTGAAAGCTTAGGTCCTCCTCTACAACTCTTCCATACATTTCAATTTGATCCGACCAGTAGTTCAGGAGATTCAGATTTATTACCAAAAAATTTGCGTTTGACCCCACTGTGTGTTGGTTGAATATTTTTGGTTAGTTTACACGTTGGTTAGGAATGAAGCGTTGAAACTTTTACTACAGTTTGTATCTGCATGTTTGTGAGAAACTGGTTTTTCTGCCCTTCAGTTCATAAAAGCCAAATTTAGATCACGTTTGGATGTGGAAATTTAAGTAAGATGTGCTTTTTCAAAATTTCTCCCAATGTTAAAAAGCTAGTAAAAACAAAGACATTTTATTACATTTAATATTTTTTAATTGTTTATAAGCTTTAAAATGCTTTTATTTTTTGTAAGTAAATGAATATTGGTAACGCAATTTTATTTAAAATAAATACCTTTTGAGTTTTTAATAATTTTCATTTCTAAAATTAAAAAATTTCTAAAAGGGTCCGTGAAGTATGAAGAGGTGGTAGCCCCTGTTCTGAAGAATGTCTATATGCCGTTTTTCCGTTAGGTCGAGAACTTGGTTCCTTCTATGTAGACCTTTAGGAATTTCCAGTTTATGTGTGTTATGTCTTCCGATAAGCCCATGCGAGTTAAGTGTGGCCGGTTCTTACATTTACTAGTCTCCTAAATGTTAGCTTATTTAGTTTTCTTTAGTTCTCTCTTGATTTGGGCATCCCCATAGTATGTCAGTTACTCTTCCAACAGTGGAATTCTGCCAATTCCTGACATGCTCTTCTGGGGTGTATGGTATTCAGGGATAATCCCATTTTGGATAGCTTATCTGCCTCTTCATTACGGATGATACTATGGTGTTAACTACTTGTAGCATTTGTTCTACAGATTTTTCTGATATATCATATTAAATAAAAATTAATTGCTAACTATATTATTTTTAATTTTTTTAGGTATGACTTCTGAAAAAATATTACAGTACTTTTAAAAAATTTGTTGCGGTATTTCTTCATAGGAATTTAAAATTAATAATCACAATTGAGCTCTGCTGGGGCCTTCGTAAATTCGCTTTTAACTTGGATACAATTAATTTACAATTGCCAAAATTGTGGGTAGTTCAAATGACTAATATTCTGTGATACAAAAGTAATATTACCAATTCTGGGTGCTTCTACTACAACGGCAAAATTCTAAATCTGGCCAGAAAATGTTGAAAACACTATTGCATGTCAAGAGTGTCATCAGTGTAATTTTATAACACCCTTTTGTTATGATTATTCCAGCTTATTCTGATTAAAGAAGCAAAATCATATATTTTGTCGCAGTTTAAGTAAACTTGTTTTATAATATAAATTGTTTTCCAGGCTAATACAAAATATTTGAAAATATTTTTTATTTTTTATTATGAGGAGCTTTCGTCATTCTCAACTTTGTTATTTAATTTTTTTTTTAGTTTTGACTGACTAAAGCTTAAGCAAAGCTTTAATAAGGTTCATATTTGATTTTGAGGAAATGAACACAAAGTACCACACGCAGCCAAACATATTTGGTATAGCTCTTAGGAACTTCTCTACTTTTTGAGTTTGGAATTCATTCTTGGGACTTTTTCTTTTTCTTTGGTCTTTGTTAAGCTTTTTTATTACCCTGATATGTAATACTTTTGTCAAAGTCAACATTTTCTAGAAAATTCGATAAAAATAGTTAAAAAAAAAGAAATAAATTTTTATTTTGTACATTTTTCTGCCATCTGCGCATACCGACAAACGACCGGATTTCAAGAATTCGATCTGATGTTAAATTTGACATGTCTCTAAGAGATATTGTAATCAAGAAAGATATTTAAAATTAATGGAAGCAAGAATTATTTAGAAAGTTTTGTGCTATATTTTATTCGAACGCACATTTTAGAAATACGTTTTTTGTAGTTTTATTAAAACAAGACAATACAATATGGCGCAAGAGCCATACTTTTTTGTCAAATTATAAAAAAATTATCAAAAATATATCTAGTTTTAAATATTCATAACTTCTTTAGTTGCAAACTGATTTCGTTGAAATAAAAACCGTTTTAAAGGTGATTTTGTCCTCTTTAAAACTAAATAAAATAATCTTTTTTTTTAAGTGTATTTGTAATGCAAAGGCATTTTTGAGTTGCATTTTTGAAATTGCTCTCTCCCTATGATTTCTAATTAAAATGTGGTTTATTGGTTAAATAATTCAATTTAGATTTCCTTGTGACGGAAATATTTACTATTTTATCCACAGATTACACAGACAGGAATCACGCGAAAATTCATGAAAAATTATATATCAAATTAGGGTAATTATCAAAGAGAGAAATAAATAAATAAATAAATAAAAATATATCTCTATACTTTTTATCAGCAATTTATTCGTAAACACATTCAGTTTTTTGGCAATTTATGAAAAACTTGAAGTTAAAAAAGTTGTAAAAAGATGCGTATATTTAGAAAAGTTTTTAATCTGAAGGAACAAAATAACAAAAGAATATTCGACAAATTATTTTCTTTTGTTTTAAAATTTGTGTTCATTCATTATTTTATAGAAATGTATATAAGTTTTTCAATTATTAAAAAAAAATCTTTTTTAGTTTTTTCGTTTTTAAAAATTTATTTAAAATAATGCATATGGTTGTTTTTACCTTAGAAATTGTATAGCTTTAAAGGTATGATATATAATCTGTAATATCTTCATTATTTATGATCCAATTCGCACAATATATTTGACAAACAAAACTTTGAAACGTTAAACAATAAGCATATAAATTAACACAATAAGCGTAAACTTTTAATCGGTATAACATATAATGCTAGATAGTATATTACGTAAAAAAATGTTTTTATTTTGGTGAATAGAATCAAAAAAAAAAAAAAAAAAAAAAAAAAAAAATAATAATTAATCTGATTGTTTAATGACGTAATTCATATTATTCACATCATTTAGAGGGTTATCAATAATAAGAAAATCTAAAAGTCGGTCGCAACCATATAATTTTATTTTAAACCATACATTTTAATGCTATACAGCCGTATTCAAAAAACTTAATACAGCTTTACTAAATATTGCTAAACAAAATTCTTTAAAGTTGTATTCAAAAACGCTGATTTGCTTTAGTAATTGTTACCTTAAAATATTTTAGAGTAGATTCGACCCTACTTTAAAGCTAATTTAAAATTATTTCCATTACATACATATTTCAAGAACAAAAATTTTGTGCATTCATGCGTAAATTATTGACAAAAAGGTCACATTTTGGGTAGTTTTAGATTAAAATACCAACATTCCGGCTGCCCGAATGTCAACTATCACATATGTTCGACTTTTTAGATGTTTGCTGTTTAAACGTAATTCCATATAGTACATTAATATGTACAAGCTTAGATTAAGGTGTCATTAATCTAATGCATCAACTCCGGGTTAAAAATTACGCATTTTGACAGAAAAAAAAAAAGATTAAAATGGTTAAACTTTAACAAAATTTCAACAAAAGTAATCTAAGCAAAACCAAATATGAAATAGTGATGTTAATTTTATCATAGATACTTATAATTACAACCACCACAAATTAAATAAATATATTTCATTTCTACATAATTATGTTTACAAAAGCTAAATAATGATTTTCTAATAAACAACTCATATAACATCAAAAACAAACTAGAAAATCAAAAATAATAATGGAATAAAACAGTTAAGGAATAATTTATTCTAACTATTCACAACACTGACAATATAAATGAGAGAGAAACTGTTGCTACATAAGCAAAAAACAGTTTATTACTTAATGTAGATTGCAAACAGCTTTTTGAATACGATTTTCTTAATAAAGAATTTAAGGTTTAAATTGTGTATTAGTTAGGCGCCAGGACACGAGCCAGTTGTAAATTTTCTTTGTCTAGTCCTTGTACGCCGTCCCTGCATGGATGGTCCATCCCCTTACGTGCCTACTCGTGGGAACTAAATGGAAAAACTTAAAAAAAACAAAAAAACAATAAAAAATTGGAGAAGGGTATCCCCTCGGAAGACGACCTTTTGGCCTCTAGTCAAGAGACCTTGGTCGAACAACCTGGCAGCAGGGGAGAAAGTCATAGCACCCCGCTCTCACAAAACACAATGGCTCCTCGACAGGATGTCAAGTCTGACGACCAGTCGAAGGAGAAACGAAAGAAAAAGAAGAGTCAGAAAGAAATTCTAAGGCAACGCTATGTCAAAGCTCTTTTTATACTGGACAAAATTGCCAAGAATGAGGCAAATGGCACTCCACATGAGCGCGATAAGGAAGATCGTGTCAAACACCAAGCGGTGGTTGACGAGTATCTTAAGTTTAAGGACTCTCAACCATCCACATCCCAGGCAGCGCAGGAAAGAGCCAAGCGAAACCGCTCTAAAGCTGAGGGTAGCAATTCACCGTAGAAGAGAAAGGTCCAAGATAAATCGATTGCTCCGACTCCTTCCACAATAAAGATCACTTGCAGATGGCACTGGCCCACGACAAAAGCGGCTATCTAACACCTGTGGTAGCAGAATGGGGTGTTATAGAGTCTAAATTGGCTGAACTCGTGATGGAACACGTACTCACCAACAAAGACTCTACAGTACCTCGTTCTGACTCTGGTGAGATACACCGGGGCTACAGGATAATCAAATGCTTGGACGTGTTCTCTAAAGATTTTTTCAGCAAATGCATCGCAAAGATTAGCTATGCATGGGAAGGCTTAAGCCTTAAGCTTATCCCAGCGGGGAAAATCCCTATGAGACCGCGGGCAAAGGTTTGGTTACCAAAGTTGAGCGGCGATAACCATAAAATACCGGAGTGTCTGAAGCTGCAGAACCCCAGTATCCCCATGGGTGACTGGACAGTCATTCGTTCAGAAGATCATGGAGAAAACAACAAGTGCATTATCTTCGCTATCTCAGAAAATAGCGCAGTTGAGCTAGAGAAGGCGGGGCTAAAACTGTACTTTGGGATTAGGGACGCCAAGGTTAAGGTGTTCCGTCCCACAGGTCCAGGAGCTGGCGAAGCAGATGAATTTGAGGTAGCCAATAATCTGCTGACTGGCATGCAGCTAAATGAACCTGCACAAAACCCCACAATCGACGATGAAAATCGTGCATATTAATCTGCAGCATTCAAAATGTGCTACAGACAATCTTAGGCTTCTTTTAGCGGAGAAGGACCTCGACATTGCTATAGTCCAGAAACCCTGGGTTTCAAACTCCCAAGTCGAAGGGTTCCCGACTTCAACATATAAAACACTATATGTAAAAGATAATGGTAAGCCAAGATTGCTAAAAAACACATAAATATATTTCTCTGCTCACAGTATAGCTCAGAAGACCTGACAGTCGCAAGGGACGAATTAGTGCGAAACAAGAGTTTCCTGATCGCCTCCAGATATATGGCACACGACAATCCAGCCCCGCCAGACGAAGTGAAGGCGTTTCTAGCCTCTATAGAGACTCAAGGCTGTTCAGAAGATCAAACTCAAGGCATACAATATGGGGTAACACTGAAATCAACGACAGAGGTGAGTGTCTATTTGATTTGATAAGCAAGGAAATTGTTAAAGCTTTTAATATATCCTGTCCAATGACGAAAGCTTTAAATATTAGCTACAGGACAAAATCGTGGCAGTTGTATCACGATAAGCGTAGAGAATATAAGAAAGCAATAAAGATCGCAAAAAGAGATTCATGGAAAGGCTTCTGCGAATCTATCAACAATACCAAGGAATCTGCAAGACTCAGTAAGGTTTTTTCAAATGGTCATAATAATCTATCTTATATTAAAAGGATGGATGGCTCATGGTCAGAATCGTCGGTGGAATCTTTGGACATTTTACTTAATACTCATTTTCCTGGCTGTACAGATGTTATAGACGAGGATATGGGCATATTAAATCCTCGCAAGGAATCGAGGATGACATGAAATTCGTTGAGAAAATTTCATGGGTAATGGATAGCTTCTCTCCGTTCAAATCTGCAGGGCCTGATGGTATTATACCACGGATGCTACAAAGTGCAAAGGTATACATCATACCCTGGTTACACAGAATCTTTAAACTCTGCCTAACCCTCAACTAGGTTCCTCGGAATTGGAGGAAAGTAAAAGTAGTGTTCATTCCAAAAACCGGAAAAAGAAGTCATGAGAATGCAAAGGACTTCCGTCTGATTAGTCTCTCATCTGAAAACCCTGGAGAGAATCATTGATTTACATATAAGGCAGCGTCTAGACGGTACAACTCGATTCTCAGGAAGTCAACATGCCTACATTAAAGGTCGCTCCACGGAGACGGCTCTTCATAAAGCCGTAATAGTCATAGAGCGATCCATTGAATTTAAGTAATGCGCTATGGCTGCCTTTCTGGACATAGAAGGCCTCTTTAACAATGTCACGACTATGGCTATACAGAGAGCTCTGCACGAACTAGGAGTTCAGGATTATATCACCAACTAGCTGGTGTCAATGCTAGAGACAAGAATCGTCATTGCGAATTTAGGCAACAGTGTTAAGACCAAACAAGTTATGCGTGGAACTCCACAAGGATGTGTGATTTCTCCGCTGTTGTGGCTTATTGTCATTAATACCATCCTGTGCGAATTGGATGACAGGGAGTGAAAGTCGTGGCTTATGCGGACGATGTGGTGATACTAGTATCAGGACTGTTTCTGAACGTGATAAGCGATATCATGTCAACTGCTCTGATTACACTCAGCGACTGGGCCAAAGAATGTGAACTAGAAGTGAATCCGGGCAAGACAGAGCTGGCACTTTTCACCACAAAGCCAAACATTCCGAGCTTCAGACCACCAAGGTTAGAAAACTGTGAACTCACCTTGTCGGGCAATGTAAAGTACTTAGGCATTATTTTAGACTCCAAGCTTTCATTGAAGCTAAACATTCAACATAGGGTTAGTAAGGCTACGGTAGCATATTACACCTGTAGAAAATTAACAAAGTGGCTATACACTGCAATAGTACGGCCCATTCTTGTATATGGATCTCTTGTGTGGTGGTCCGCTACTAGTACTAGTAAGAGATACGTGGTAGATCAACTTTACAGGATAAAAAGATCCGCTTCCATTGGTATTGCAGGTGCATTACGTAATAGTTTATCAGAAGCTCTGAACACTATATTGCACGTAACACCTATATTATTGAATCATCAGTCAATAGTGCGATAAGATTATCTGCAACGGAAAGAAGATGAGATCAAGAACGTATGGGCACGCGAGGATATTAAGTTTAATTCAATAAATTTACCGACTATATGATTAATCGGATGGACTTCGGAAATACTATTAAAGTTCTATTCCCCACCAGGAGTGAATGGAGAAGGGGAAATCTTCTTGAACAATATGGAACTAGGATATACACTCAAAGATGAACTGCGGTGTCAGCTCTGGTGCCTTCTCTAACGATCTTGGAATTAAACACTCATATAGACTCCCTGACGAGGCAAGCGTATTCCAAGCGGAAATACTAGCGGTCAGGGAAGGGTGTAAATTAATTTGCGATAGAAATATTCAGGGGAATATTGGTTTATTTGTCGTCAGTCAAGCGGCACTACTATCGCTCAAATCACCTAAAACTACCTCTTCTAGTCTAGTCAAACAGTGTAAAGAGGAACTGCTAGGACTAAGTCGACTGTATGATATTACTATAGTCTTGGTTCCTGCGCATAGGAATTACAATGGTAATGAACAGGCAGACAAATTAGCCTGGGCAGGCTCTGCTATGAATGCCACCTTATCGGTTTCTGTCGCAATCCCGTTAGGAACAGTCAAAAGCAGAATCCAAAAACACTTTCTAGAAAAGGTGAAAAATAGATGGCGAAATCTGGACAAATGTAGAGTCGCGAAAGAAACGTGGCCTACCTACAACGGAAAACACTCAAAGCAGCTCATTGGCTACAAACGTAAGTACATCTCGAGACTAATACCATTGTTTACAGGTCACTGGACGATCGGAAAACATTCAAGCAGACTTGATATCCCTTACAATGAATATTGTCGTAGTTGTGGCAATCGCGGGAAGGAGGAGACAGTATATCATCTTCTATGTGAATGCCCAGCCTTGAACGCAATCAGACATAAATTTCTGGGAAGTTACCAATTAGACAACCTCTGTGAGATATCTGACACTAGATTCAGTGACATTATTAAATATCTCAATGCTACAGGTTGCATCTAATCAATTTATGTTCTCATTGTTCTTCCCTACACTTCTATCTCATTACAGACTCAATACAACTCATTCACCTGCCGAGTAGTGTGGTCCCATCAAAACGGATTCTAATGACTCTGATTGATTGCCCGTAAGGTTATGGGCTACCATGTAAACCAACCAACCAACTAGTAGTTTTATTAATTAGTTAACAAATAACACTCGTGTTAGGACAGCACACATTTTCTTATAAGTTGAATGAAAAACGCATTCCAATAGTGGAATACTATGTTCATTAAACCACGATTTAAATTGGTTCGAGACATGGATTGCAGCGTTATCCTGTTGGAATATGCAATATCTTCAACAATAAATGAGATAAGAGCATCTTCCAAAAATTCATTATGAATTACATTGTTCGTCTTAGTTGGAACGAAAATATATTTTTGATTTTCCTGCAGCAGAAAAGGCTGCTCAAACCATAACACTGCCTCCAACGAAATTGCGTTTCGACATACGAATTTTCTTCGATCTCAAATCATGCCAATAGCAAGAATATGAATCGGGACCGTCCAAACTGAATTTCTTTTCATCAGAAAAGATTATTTTATTCAACTTATCTGTATATTTCCTGTATTTGCGCGCATATTTTAAACGATTTTCCTTATGATGTTGATTTACATATTTGTTTCTTCCATTTTATGTTACCATCTGTTCGCAACATGTGTGCAACATTGTTGGAAGAGACAGGAAGGTCAAGTTTATTTTTTATTTGTGTAGCATTTAATTTGTTGCGAGTGGCTTCTTCTTTTATTTTATAAATATGTCCTTTTGATAATTTTTGACTACCTTGACTACTCCGCACTCTTTATTTCTGCCATTTCTTAAGAAAGCCTCCAATAACGGTTACTTTCAATTTTTCGTTCAATTTTTCTGCTAGAACAGCCTTGATAACGAAAAAATTGAATTTGAATTTTTTCCTGGTCTGTAAGGAAAGTTCTTCTGGACATCCTTTAAGCTGATGAAATTTCGCAAATAAAACAAAAATATTTCCAGTAAACACAGATGTTGTCATCAGAAACTTAAATGAAGTGAAACAACAACTAGAACTGTTAAAATTTTTTAATATATTCTTTGTAATAACTTTTTAGGCAAACTTTTCTCGATTGCGTTTATAGGAATATCCACTGAAATGATCACCAATATGTTCTGATTGGTAAATTGAAGAAAACAACAAAAGCAAAAAACAAATATGTATCACATAATAAATATTGCGAGTTATTGTAACAATACAACATAGTTTTTGGTTAAGATAAACGAATATTTCTCAAGGAAAACAAACATTTTAAATGCGTTTATAGGAATATGCACCAGTGTATTAAATTTGTAATAATCAGGAAAACCACAAATATACAATTGCATGTTTTTACTGTATACTGAATGAAGCCATTAATAAAATAATTATTCGTTTCAAAACAAATAAAGAATTTTGGAATCGATTTGTATGTGCATAGTTTTGTATATTTCACCATATTTTTTCATATAGTGACTTTTAGAGCATATTCCCTTTTAGAGCATATTTTGAAAATAAGTTGTTTATACCTCATGGGAAGTTTTTAAAATTTGATTTGTGATGTATAGAAGAAATACGAGATCTAAAAATATTTAGTTTTTAAAATATGTTGTAAATTTTAATATTGTAAAAAAATTATTATTTCGAATGAAAGCCGTATAAGTAAATTTATATCTGAATCTTTTTGATGATATCTGAACTAATTAGAACGAAAGTAAATAGAATATTAATAAATTTTTTATGTGATAAATTAGAATTACAAATAAGACTTTTGACACAGTAGACAAATAAATTTTAGTTTCGCCTTCTTTTATATCGTTAAATATTAATAAAACACACACTTTGTTTCATTAAAAAAAAATAAATAAATAATTAAATTTTATTTAAAAATTACAAACATTTTTTGTTTCTTTTGTAGCATATTTTCGTGTTAATGCGCATAAAACACTTTTTCGGAGAATATTTGTGGTTTCCCTGGTAATAACTTTAACCTTTTTTAACCGATTTTTATTTTTAATACCTTGTTTGATAGCATTATGTCTAGATTAAGATTTTTTAACATTTAGTTACAAAACAAAGTATTCAATTGTTAACTTTTCCTAAAAACTGTAAAAAAATTAAAATTTTCCCCACATAAACACAATATCTTTTAACAACATAGTAAAAATTATTACCATATATATATTATATATATTTCAGTTTACATCAAAATTTATTTAATATATTCAAACAAAAATAAAATAAAATAAATTAAATAGTAAAAATAAAATTCAAGTAAGTTTTAATAAATTTTTTAATTGAAAAAAAAAGTGTTCTGTTTTTCATTTTTTACAGTTATTAGTAATTGATATACTCATTTCGGTGAGAGGTGAAAATTTAAACAATTTTTAATTGAATGCATTATTATGATAGTTTGTGACTTTGTTCTTTGAACCCAAAGAACGATTCTAGGATTAATTACGGTTATATATTCATTGAAATTCTTTAAATCAACGTAACGTTCATTGAAATGTTAAATAATATTATATAATACAATATGAAATGTTATAGGATCATTAAAATCAAGCTACTGGTTCTTTAAGTCAACGTACTGCACATTAAAATTATTTTATTCAACGAACGTGTTTATTAAAACGAATTACGAATTCGCTGAATCAATGAATATCTACGTTGAATTACACTATGCGACAGTCAAAATCGGGATGGGATGAAACCAACGGGAAATGTTATATCGGTAAAAAAAGAAGTTATACGTGTCCCGGCGTTTCGCTGGGTTACGTCTAGGAATCGAGATATATCGATTTGAAGTTAGTAACTATCATATAGGGGAAATTGTGACCTTTGGTGGTCTTTTTTTGACATAACTCGAGAACCACCAGTCCGATTTTGCTGAAACAAATTTAAAAAATTAGGAATTACAATTCCTTTAATCTATTCATACAACGTTTCACTACATAAGCAACATTTTCGCAGTTATAAATAAATGTATGAAAAAAAAAACTATTTTTTGCCTAAAAAATTGAATTTTTTTATTTTTAATTCATAAAAAATCCAAAATGGTAAAAAAAGTGTCAAGTCCTATTACTTTCACGTAAAGTCACATAACCTTTAAACAAAATGAGACATAGATCGTGAAAATCGATCGAAGCGTTTCGCTTTTATTCACAATTAAGTGAAGGTATGAGTTTCAAAAATTTGCTCGATGATGACTTAAAAAAAAA